>JANJGN010000409.1:130000-197500 GCA_026770705.1 Isurus oxyrinchus
ACACACACAGAAAGACACAGACACACACACACACAGAAAGACACAGAGACACACACACAGAAAGACACAGACACACACACACAGAAAGACACAGACACACACACACAGAAAGACACAGAGACACACACACACAGAAAGACACAGACACACACACAGAAAGACACAGAGACACACACACACAGAAAGACACAGACACACACACACACAGAAAGACACAGACACACACACACAGAAAGACACAGAGACACACACACACACAGAAAGACACAGAGACACACACACACAGAAAGACACAGACACACACACACAGAAAGACACAGAGACACACACACACAGAAAGACACACAGACAGACACACACAGAAAGACACAGAGACACACACACAGAAAGACACAGAGACACACACACACACAGAAAGACACAGAGACACACACACACAGAAAGACACAGAGACACACACACACAGAAAGACACAGACACACACACACACAGAAAGACACAGACACACACACACAGAAAGACACAGAGACACACACACACAGAAAGACACAGAGACACACACACAGAAAGACACAGACACACACACACAGAAAGACACAGACACACACACACACAGAAAGACACAGAGACACACACACAGAAAGACACAGACACACACACACAGAAAGACACAGACACACACACACACAGAAAGACACAGACACACACACACAGAAAGACACAGACACACACACACAGAAAGACACAGAGACACACACACACAGAAAGACACAGACACACACACACACAGAAAGACACAGACACACACACACAGAAAGACACAGACACACACACACAGAAAGACACAGACACACACACACAGAAAGACACAGAGACACACACACACAGAAAGACACAGACACACACACACACAGAAAGACACAGAGACACACACACACACAGAAAGACACAGAGACACACACACACAGAAAGACACAGACACACACACACAGAAAGACACAGAGACACACACACACAGAAAGACACAGAGACACACACACACAGAAAGACACAGACACACACACACAGAAAGACACAGACACACACACACAGAAAGACACAGAGACACACACACAGAAAGACACAGACACACACACACAGAAAGACACAGAGACACACACACACACAGAAAGACACAGAGACACACACACACAGAAAGACACAGAGACACACACACACACAGAAAGACACAGAGACACACACACACAGAAAGACACAGAGACACACACACACAGAAAGACACAGACACACACACACACAGAAAGACACAGAGACACACACACACAGAAAGACACAGACACACACACACAGAAAGACACAGAGACACACACACACACAGAAAGACACAGACACACACACACAGAAAGACACAGAGACACACACACACACAGAAAGACACAGACACACACACACACAGAAAGACACAGAGACACACACACAGAAAGACACAGACACACACACACAGAAAGACACAGAGACACACACACACAGAAAGACACAGAGACACACACACACACAGAAAGACACAGACACACACACACAGAAAGACACAGAGACACACACACACACAGAAAGACACAGACACACACACACACAGAAAGACACAGAGACACACACACAGAAAGACACACACACACACACACAGAAAGACACAGACACACACACACACAGAAAGACACAGACACACACACACAGAAAGACACAGAGACACACACACACACAGAAAGACACAGAGACACACACACACAGAAAGACACAGAGACACACACACACACAGAAAGACACAGAGACACACACACACAGAAAGACACAGACACACACACACAGAAAGACACAGAGACACACACACAGAAAGACACAGACACACACACACAGAAAGACACAGAGACACACACACACACAGAAAGACACAGAGACACACACACACAGAAAGACACAGAGACACACACACACAGAAAGACACAGACACACACACACAGAAAGACACAGACACACACACACAGAAAGACACAGAGACACACACACAGAAAGACACAGACACACACACACACAGAAAGACACAGAGACACACACACACACAGAAAGACACAGAGACACACACACACAGAAAGACACAGACACACACACACAGAAAGACACAGAGACACACACACAGAAAGACACAGACACACACACAGAAAGACACAGACACACACACACAGAAAGACACAGAGACACACACACACAGAAAGACACAGAGACACACACACACAGAAAGACACAGACACACACACACACAGAAAGACACAGACACACACACACAGAAAGACACAGACACACACACACACAGAAAGACACAGAGACACACACACACACAGAAAGACACAGAGACACACACACACAGAAAGACACAGACACACACACACAGAAAGACACAGAGACACACACACACAGAAAGACACAGAGACACACACACAGAGAAAGACACAGACACACACACACACAGAAAGACACAGACACACACACACACAGAAAGACACAGAGACACACACACAGAAAGACACAGAGACACACACACACAGAAAGACACAGAGACACACACACAGAAAGACACAGACACACACACACAGAAAGACACAGACACACACACAGAAAGACACAGAGACACACACACAGAAAGACACAGACACACACACACAGAAAGACACAGAGACACACACACAGAAAGACACAGAGACACACACACACAGAAAGACACAGAGACACACACACACAGACACACACACACAGAAAGACACAGACACACACACACACAGAAAGACACAGACACACACACACACAGAAAGACACAGACACACACACACACAGAAAGACACAGAGACACACACACACAGAAAGACACAGAGACACACACACACAGAAAGACACAGAGACACACACACACAGAAAGACACAGAGACACACACACAGAAAGACACAGACACACACACACAGAAAGACACAGACACACACACAGAAAGACACAGAGACACACACACAGAAAGACACAGACACACACACACAGAAAGACACAGAGACACACACACAGAAAGACACAGACACACACACACACAGAAAGACACAGAGACACACACACACAGAAAGACACAGAGACACACACACACAGAAAGACACAGAGACACACACACACAGAAAGACACAGAGACACACACACACAGAAAGACACAGAGACACACACACACAGAAAGACACAGACACACACACACACAGAAAGACACAGACACACACACACACAGAAAGACACAGACACACACACACACAGAAAGACACAGAGACACACACACACAGAAAGACACAGACACACACACACACAGAAAGACACAGAGACACACACACAGAAAGACACAGACACACACACACACAGAAAGACACAGACACACACACACAGAAAGACACAGACACACACACACAGAAAGACACACAGACACACACACACAGAAAGACACAGAGACACACACACACAGAAAGACACAGACACACACACACAGAAAGACACAGAGACACACACACACACAGAAAGACACAGAGACACACACACAGAAAGACACAGACACACACACACAGAAAGACACAGAGACACACACACACAGAAAGACACAGAGACACACACACACAGAAAGACACAGAGACACACACACACAGAAAGACACAGACACACACACACAGAAAGACACACACACACACACACACAGAAAGACACAGAGACACACACACACAGAAAGACACAGACACACACACACACAGAAAGACACAGAGACACACACACACAGAAAGACACAGACACACACACACAGAAAGACACAGAGACACACACACAGAAAGACACAGACACACACACACACAGAAAGACACAGAGACACACACACACAGAAAGACACAGACACACACACAGAAAGACACAGACACACACACACAGAAAGACACAGACACACACACAGAAAGACACACAGACACACACACACACAGAAAGACACAGAGACACACACACACACAGAAAGACACACAGACACACACACAGAAAGACACAGACACACACACACACAGAAAGACACAGACACACACACACAGAAAGACACAGAGACACACACACACAGAAAGACACAGACACACACACACAGAAAGACACAGACACACACACAGAAAGACACAGACACACACACACAGAAAGACACACAGACACACACACACAGAAAGACACAGAGACACACACACACAGAAAGACACAGACACACACACACAGAAAGACACAGATACACACACACAGAAAGACACAGACACACACACACACAGAAAGACACAGACACACACACACACAGAAAGACACAGAGACACACACACAGAAAGACACAGACACACACACACAGAAAGACACAGAGACACACACACACAGAAAGACACAGAGAC
The DNA here is from genome assembly GCA_026770705.1 of Isurus oxyrinchus. NCBI lineage: Eukaryota > Metazoa > Chordata > Chondrichthyes > Lamniformes > Lamnidae > Isurus > Isurus oxyrinchus. Next base: position 134,483 of record JANJGN010000409.1, read on the forward strand.
ACACACACACAGAAAGACACAGACACACACACACAGAAAGACACAGAGACACACACACACAGAAAGACACAGAGACACACACACACAGAAAGACACAGACACACACACACACAGAAAGACACAGAGACACACACACACAGAAAGACACACAGACACACACACACAGAAAGACACAGAGACACACACACACAGAAAGACACAGACACACACACACAGAAAGACACAGAGACACACACACACAGAAAGACACACAGACACACACACACAGAAAGACACAGAGACACACACACAGAAAGACACAGAGACACACACACACAGAAAGACACAGAGACACACACACACAGAAAGACACAGAGACACACACACAGAAAGACACAGAGACACACACACAGAAAGACACAGACACACACACACAGAAAGACACAGACACACACACACAGAAAGACACAGAGACACACACACAGAAAGACACAGAGACACACACACACAGAAAGACACAGACACACACACACAGAAAGACACAGAGACACACACACAGAAAGACACAGAGACACACACACAGAAAGACACAGACACACACACACACAGAAAGACACAGAGACACACACACACAGAAAGACACAGAGACACACACACACACAGAAAGACACAGAGACACACACACACACAGAAAGACACAGAGACACACACACAGAAAGACACAGACACACACACACAGAAAGACACAGAGACACACACACACAGAAAGACACAGAGACACACACACACAGAAAGACACAGACACACACACACACAGAAAGACACAGAGACACACACACACAGAAAGACACAGAGACACACACACACAGAAAGACACAGAGACACACACACAGAAAGACACAGAGACACACACACACAGAAAGACACAGAGACACACACACACAGAAAGACACAGAGACACACACACAGAAAGACACAGACACACACACACACAGAAAGACACAGACACACACACACACAGAAAGACACAGACACACACACACACAGAAAGACACAGACACACACACACAGAAAGACACAGAGACACACACACACAGAAAGACACAGACACACACACACACAGAAAGACACAGACACACACACACAGAAAGACACAGACACACACACAGAAAGACACAGACACACACACACAGAAAGACACAGAGACACACACACACAGAAAGACACAGAGACACACACACACAGAAAGACACAGACACACACACACAGAAAGACACAGACACACACACACAGAAAGACACAGAGACACACACACAGAAAGACACAGACACACACACACAGAAAGACACAGAGACACACACACACAGAAAGACACAGACACACACACACAGAAAGACACAGACACACACACACAGAAAGACACAGACACACACACACACAGAAAGACACAGAGACACACACACACAGAAAGACACAGACACACACACACAGAAAGACACAGACACACACACACACAGAAAGACACAGACACACACACACACAGAAAGACACAGACACACACACACAGAAAGACACAGACACACACACAGAAAGACACAGACACACACACACAGAGACACAGAGACACACACACACAGAAAGACACAGACACACACACACAGAAAGACACAGACACACACACACAGAAAGACACAGAGACACACACACACAGAAAGACACAGACACACACACACAGAAAGACACAGACACACACACACACAGAAAGACACAGACACACACACACACAGAAAGACACAGAGACACACACACAGAAAGACACAGACACACACACACAGAAAGACACAGAGACACACACACACAGAAAGACACAGACACACACACACAGAAAGACACAGACACACACACACAGAAAGACACAGAGACACACACACACAGAAAGACACAGAGACACACACACAGAAAGACACAGACACACACACACAGAAAGACACAGACACACACACAGAAAGACACAGACACACACACAGAAAGACACAGAGACACACACACAGAAAGACACAGACACACACACAGAAAGACACAGAGACACACACACAGAAAGACACAGAGACACACACACACAGAAAGACACAGAGACACACACACAGAAAGACACAGAGACACACACACACAGAAAGACACAGACACACACACACACAGAAAGACACAGAGACACACACACAGAAAGACACAGACACACACACACAGAAAGACACAGACACACACACACACAGAAAGACACAGAGACACACACACACAGAAAGACACAGACACACACACACACAGAAAGACACAGACACACACACAGAAAGACACAGACACACACACACACAGAAAGACACAGACACACACACAGAAAGACACAGACACACACACAGAAAGACACAGACACACACACAGAAAGACACAGAGACACACACACACAGAAAGACACAGACACACACACACAGAAAGACACAGAGACACACACACACAGAAAGACACAGAGACACACACACACAGAAAGACACAGAGACACACACACACAGAAAGACACAGAGACACACACACACAGAAAGACACAGACACACACACACAGAAAGACACAGACACACACACACACAGAAAGACACAGAGACACACACACACAGAAAGACACAGACACACACACACACAGAAAGACACAGAGACACACACACAGAAAGACACAGACACACACACACAGAAAGACACAGACACACACACACACAGAAAGACACAGACACACACACACAGAAAGACACACAGACACACACACACAGAAAGACACAGAGACACACACACACAGAAAGACACAGACACACACACACACAGAAAGACACAGAGGCACACACACACAGAAAGACACAGACACACACACACACACAGAAAGACACAGACACACACACACAGAAAGACACAGACACACACACAGAAAGACACAGACACACACACACAGAAAGACACAGACACACACACACACAGAAAGACACAGAGACACACACACACAGAAAGACACAGAGACACACACACACAGAAAGACACAGAGACACACACACACAGAAAGACACAGACACACACACACAGAAAGACACAGACACACACACACACAGAAAGACACAGAGACACACACACACAGAAAGACACAGACACACACACACACAGAAAGACACAGACACACACACACAGAAAGACACACAGACACACACACACAGAAAGACACAGAGACACACACACACAGAAAGACACAGACACACACACACACAGAAAGACACAGAGGCACACACACAGAAAGACACAGACACACACACACACAGAAAGACACAGACACACACACAGAAAGACACAGACACACACACAGAAAGACACAGACACACACACACAGAAAGACACAGAGACACACACACACAGAAAGACACAGACACACACACACACAGAAAGACACAGACACACACACACACAGAAAGACACAGACACACACACAGAAAGACACAGAGACACACACACACAGAAAGACACAGACACACACACACAGAAAGACACAGAGACACACACACACAGAAAGACACAGAGACACACACACACAGAAAGACACAGAGACACACACACACAGAAAGACACAGAGACACACACACACAGAAAGACACAGAGACACACACACACAGAAAGACACAGACACACACACACAGAAAGACACAGACACACACACACAGAAAGACACACACACACACACAGAAAGACACACACACACACACACAGAAAGACACAGAGACACACACACACAGAAAGACACAGACACACACACACAGAAAGACACAGAGACACACACACAGAAAGACACAGACACACACACAGAAAGACACAGACACACACACACAGAAAGACACAGAGACACACACACAGAAAGACACAGAGACACACACACAGAAAGACACAGACACACACACACAGAAAGACACAGACACACACACAGAAAGACACAGAGACACACACACACAGAAAGACACAGAGACACACACACACAGAAAGACACAGACACACACACACACAGAAAGACACAGAGACACACACACAGAAAGACACAGAGACACACACACACAGAAAGACACAGAGACACACACACACAGAAAGACACACACACACACACAGAAAGACACAGACACACACACACAGAAAGACACAGAGACACACACACAGAAAGACACAGACACACACACACAGAAAGACACAGAGACACACACACAGAAAGACACAGACACACACACACAGAAAGACACAGACACACACACACAGAAAGACACAGAGACACACACACACAGAAAGACACAGAGACACACACACACAGAAAGACACAGACACACACACACAGAAAGACACAGACACACACACACAGAAAGACACAGACACACACACACAGAAAGACACAGACACACACACACAGAAAGACACAGAGACACACACACAGAAAGACACAGACACACACACACACAGAAAGACACAGACACACACACACACAGAAAGACACACAGACACACACACACAGAAAGACACAGACACACACACACAGAAAGACACAGAGACACACACACAGAAAGACACAGACACACACACACACAGAAAGACACAGAGACACACACACACAGAAAGACACACACACACACACAGAAAGACACAGAGACACACACACACAGAAAGACACAGACACACACACACAGAAAGACACAGACACACACACACAGAAAGACACAGAGACACACACACACAGAAAGACACAGACACACACACACAGAAAGACACACACACACACACACACAGAAAGACACAGAGACACACACACACAGAAAGACACAGAGACACACACACAGAAAGACACACACACACACACACAGAAAGACACAGACACACACACACACAGAAAGACACAGACACACACACACAGAAAGACACAGAGACACACACACACAGAAAGACACAGACACACACACACACAGAAAGACACAGAGACACACACACACAGAAAGACACAGACACACACACACACAGAAAGACACAGAGACACACACACACACAGAAAGACACAGACACACACACACACAGAAAGACACAGACACACACACACACAGAAAGACACAGAGACACACACACACAGAAAGACACAGACACACACACACAGAAAGACACAGAGACACACACACACAGAAAGACACAGACACACACACAGAAAGACACAGACACACACACACACAGAAAGACACAGAGACACACACACACAGAAAGACACAGACACACACACAGAAAGACACAGACACACACACACACAGAAAGACACAGACACACACACACACAGAAAGACACAGACACACACACACAGAAAGACACAGACACACACACACACAGAAAGACACAGAGACACACACACACAGAAAGACACAGACACACACACACAGAAAGACACAGACACACACACACAGAAAGACACAGAGACACACACACAGAAAGACACAGAGACACACACACACAGAAAGACACAGACACACACACACACAGAAAGACACAGAGACACACACACACAGAAAGACACAGACACACACACACAGAAAGACACAGAGACACACACACACAGAAAGACACAGACACACACACACACAGAAAGACACAGAGACACACACACACAGAAAGACACAGACACACACACACACAGAAAGACACAGACACACACACACAGAAAGACACACAGACACACACACACAGAAAGACACACAGACACACACACACAGAAAGACACAGAGACACACACACACAGAAAGACACAGACACACACACACACAGAAAGACACAGACACACACACAGAAAGACACAGAGACACACACACACAGAAAGACACAGAGACACACACACACAGAAAGACACAGACACACACACACACAGAAAGACACACAGACACACACACACAGAAAGACACAGAGACACACACACACAGAAAGACACAGACACACACACACAGAAAGACACAGAGACACACACACAGAAAGACACAGACACACACACACAGAAAGACACAGAGACACACACACAGAAAGACACAGAGACACACACACACAGAAAGACACAGACACACACACAGAAAGACACAGACACACACACACACAGAAAGACACAGAGACACACACACACAGAAAGACACAGAGACACACACACACAGAAAGACACAGACACACACACACAGAAAGACACAGAGACACACACACACAGAAAGACACAGACACACACACACACAGAAAGACACAGACACACACACACACAGAGACACACACACACACACACAGAAAGACACAGAGACACACACACACAGAAAGACACAGACACACACACACACACAGAACGACACAGAGACACAGACACACAGAAAGACACAGAGACACACACACACAGAAAGACACAGACACACACACACACACACAGAAAGACACAGAGACACACACACACAGAAAGACACAGAGACACACACACACAGAAAGACACAGACACACACACACACAGAAAGACACAGACACACACACACACACAGAACGACACAGAGACACAGACACACAGAAAGACACAGAGACACACACACAGAAAGACACAGAGACACACACACAGAAAGACACAGAGACACACACACAGAAAGACACAGACACACACACACAGAAAGACACACAGACACACACACACAGAAAGACACAGAGACACACACACACAGAAAGACACAGACACACACACACACACAGAAAGACACAGAGACACAGACACACAGAAAGACACAGAGACACACACACACAGAAAGACACAGACACACACACACAGAAAGACACAGAGACACACACACAGAAAGACACAGACACACACACACACAGAAAGACACAGACACACACACACACACAGAAAGACACAGAGACACAGACACACAGAAAGACACAGAGACACACACACACAGAAAGACACAGACACACACACACAGAAAGACACAGACACACACACACAGAAAGACACAGACACACACACACAGAAAGACACAGAGACACACACACACAGAAAGACACAGACACACACACACACAGAAAGACACAGAGACACACACACACAGAAAGACACAGAGACACACACACACAGAAAGACACAGAGACACACACACACAGAAAGACACAGAGACACACACACACAGAAAGACACAGACACACACACACACAGAAAGACACAGAGACACACACACAGAAAGACACACAGACACACACACACAGAAAGACACAGAGACACACACACAGAAAGACACAGAGACACACACACAGAAAGACACAGACACACACACAGAAAGACACAGACACACACACACAGAAAGACACAGAGACACACACACACAGAAAGACACAGACACACACACAGAAAGACACAGACACACACACACAGAAAGACACAGAGACACACACACAGAAAGACACAGACACACACACAGAAAGACACAGACACACACACACAGAAAGACACAGAGACACACACACACAGAAAGACACAGACACACACACAGAAAGACACAGACACACACACACAGAAAGACACAGAGACACACACACACAGAAAGACACAGACACACACACACAGAAAGACACAGAGACACACACACAGAAAGACACAGACACACACACAGAAAGACACAGACACACACACACAGAAAGACACAGACACACACACACAGAAAGACACAGAGACACACACACACAGAAAGACACAGACACACACACACACAGAAAGACACAGACACACACACACAGAAAGACACAGACACACACACACACAGAAAGACACAGAGACACACACACAGAAAGACACAGAGACACACACACACAGAAAGACACAGAGACACACACACAGAAAGACACAGACACACACACACAGAAAGACACAGACACACACACACACAGAAAGACACAGAGACACACACACAGAAAGACACAGAGACACACACACACAGAAAGACACAGACACACACACACAGAAAGACACAGACACACACACACACAGAAAGACACAGACACACACACACAGAAAGACACAGAGACACACACACACAGAAAGACACACACACACACACACACAGAAAGACACAGACACACACACACACAGAAAGACACAGACACACACACACACAGAAAGACACAGACACACACACACAGAAAGACACAGACACACACACACACAGAAAGACACAGACACACACACAGAAAGACACAGAGACACACACACACAGAAAGACACAGACACACACACACACAGAAAGACACAGACACACACACACAGAAAGACACACAGACACACACACACACAGAAAGACACAGACACACACACACAGAAAGACACAGACACACACACACAGAAAGACACAGACACACACACACACAGAAAGACACAGAGACACACAAACACAGAAAGACACAGACACACACACACAGAAAGACACAGAGACACACACACAGAAAGACACAGACACACACACACACAGAAAGACACAGAGACACACACACACACAGAAAGACACAGACACACACACACACAGAAAGACACAGAGACACACACACACAGAAAGACACAGAGACACACACACACAGAAAGACACAGACACACACACAGAAAGACACAGACACACACACAGAAAGACACAGAGACACACACACACAGAAAGACACAGACACACACACACACAGAAAGACACAGACACACACACACAGAAAGACACAGAGACACACACACACAGAAAGACACAGACACACACACACACAGAAAGACACAGAGACACACACACACAGAAAGACACAGACACACACACACAGAAAGACACAGACACACACACAGAAAGACACAGAGACACACACACACAGAAAGACACAGACACACACACACACAGAAAGACACAGAGACACACACACAGAAAGACACAGAGACACACACACACAGAAAGACACAGACACACACACACAGAAAGACACACAGAAAGACACAGATACACACACACAGAAAGACACAGACACACACACACAGAAAGACACAGACACACACACACAGAAAGACACAGACACACACACACAGAAAGACACAGAGACACACACACACAGAAAGACACAGACACACACACACACAGAAAGACACAGAGACACACACACACAGAAAGACACAGACACACACACACACAGAAAGACACAGAGACACACACACACAGAAAGACACAGAGACACACACACACACAGAAAGACACAGAGACACACACACACAGAAAGACACAGACACACACACACACAGAAAGACACAGAGACACACACACACAGAAAGACACAGACACACACACACAGAAAGACACAGACACACACACACAGAAAGACACAGACACACACACACAGAAAGACACACAGACACACACACACAGAAAGACACAGACACACACACACAGAAAGACACAGAGACACACACACACAGAAAGACACAGAGACACACACACACACAGAAAGACACAGAGACACACACACACAGAAAGACACAGACACACACACACACAGAAAGACACAGACACACACACACAGAAAGACACAGACACACACACACAGAAAGACACAGAGACACACACACACAGAAAGACACAGACACACACACACAGAAAGACACAGAGACACACACACAGAAAGACACAGACACACACACACAGAAAGACACAGAGACACACACACAGAAAGACACAGAGACACACACACAGAAAGACACAGACACACACACACAGAAAGACACAGACACACACACACAGAAAGACACACAGACACACACACACAGAAAGACACACAGACACACACACACAGAAAGACACAGAGACACACACACAGAAAGACACAGACACACACACACACAGAAAGACACAGACACACACACACACAGAAAGACACAGACACACACACACACAGAAAGACACAGACACACACACACACAGAAAGACACAGACACACACACACACAGAAAGACACAGACACACACACACACAGAAAGACACAGAGACACACACACAGAGACACACACACACACAGAAAGACACAGACACACACACAGAAAGACACAGAGACACACACACACAGAAAGACACAGAGACACACACACACAGAAAGACACAGAGACACACACACAGAAAGACACAGAGACACACACACACAGAAAGACACAGACACACACACACACAGAAAGACACAGAGACACACACACACAGAAAGACACAGAGACACACACACACAGAAAGACACAGACACACACACACAGAAAGACACAGACACACACACACAGAAAGACACAGAGACACACACACACAGAAAGACACAGAGACACACACACACAGAAAGACACAGACACACACACAGAAAGACACAGACACACACACACAGAAAGACACAGAGACACACACACACAGAAAGACACAGACACACACACACAGAAAGACACAGAGACACACACACAGAAAGACACAGACACACACACACAGAAAGACACAGAGACACACACACAGAAAGACACAGACACACACACACAGAAAGACACAGACACACACACACAGAAAGACACAGACACACACACACACAGAAAGACACAGACACACACACACAGAAAGACACAGACACACACACAGAAAGACACAGACACACACACACAGAAAGACACAGAGACACACACACAGAAAGACACAGACACACACACACAGAAAGACACAGACACACACACACAGAAAGACACAGAGACACACACACACACAGAAAGACACAGAGACACACACACACACAGAAAGACACAGAGACACACACACACAGAAAGACACAGAGACACACACACACACAGAAAGACACAGAGACACACACACACAGAAAGACACAGAGACACACACACAGAAAGACACAGACACACACACACAGAAAGACACAGAGACACACACACAGAAAGACACAGACACACACACACACAGAAAGACACAGAGACACACACACACAGAAAGACACAGAGACACACACACAGAAAGACACAGAGACACACACACACACAGAAAGACACAGACACACACACACACAGAAAGACACAGAGACACACACACACAGAAAGACACAGACACACACACACAGAAAGACACAGAGACACACACACACAGAAAGACACACACACACACACACAGAAAGACACAGAGACACACACACACAGAAAGACACAGACACACACACACAGAAAGACACAGAGACACACACACACAGAAAGACACAGACACACACACACAGAAAGACACAGAGACACACACACACAGAAAGACACAGACACACACACACACAGAAAGACACAGAGACACACACACACAGAAAGACACAGACACACACACACAGAAAGACACAGAGACACACACACACACAGAAAGACACAGACACACACACACAGAAAGACACAGAGACACACACACACAGAAAGACACAGACACACACACACACAGAAAGACACAGAGACACACACACACAGAAAGACACAGACACACACACACACAGAAAGACACAGAGACACACACACACAGAAAGACACAGACACACACACACACAGAAAGACACAGACACACACACAGAAAGACACAGACACACACACACACAGAAAGACACAGACACACACACAGAAAGACACAGACACACACACAGAAAGACACAGACACACACACAGAAAGACACAGAGACACACACACACAGAAAGACACAGACACACACACACAGAAAGACACAGAGACACACACACAGAAAGACACAGAGACACACACACACAGAAAGACACAGAGACACACACACAGAAAGACACAGACACACACACACAGAAAGACACACACACACACACAGAAAGACACACACACACACACACAGAAAGACACAGACACACACACACAGAAAGACACAGAGACACACACACAGAAAGACACAGACACACACACAGAAAGACACAGACACACACACACAGAAAGACACAGAGACACACACACACAGAAAGACACAGAGACACACACACACAGAAAGACACAGAGACACACACACACAGAAAGACACACACACACACACACAGAAAGACACAGAGACACACACACACAGAAAGACACAGACACACACACACAGAAAGACACAGACACACACACACAGAAAGACACAGACACACACACACAGAAAGACACAGACACACACACACAGAAAGACACAGAGACACACACACACAGAAAGACACAGAGACACACACACACAGAAAGACACAGAGACACACACACACAGAAAGACACAGAGACACACACACAGAAAGACACAGAGACACACACACAGAAAGACACAGAGACACACACACAGAAAGACACAGAGACACACACACACAGAAAGACACAGACACACACACACAGAAAGACACAGACACACACACACACAGAAAGACACAGAGACACACACACACACAGAAAGACACAGAGACACACACACACAGAAAGACACAGACACACACACACAGAAAGACACAGACACACACACACAGAAAGACACAGACACACACACACACAGAAAGACACAGAGACACACACACAGAAAGACACAGAGACACACACACACACAGAAAGACACAGAGACACACACACACAGAAAGACACAGACACACACACACACAGAAAGACACAGACACACACACACAGAAAGACACAGAGACACACACACACAGAAAGACACAGAGACACACACACAGAAAGACACAGAGACACACACACAGAAAGACACAGACACACACACACAGAAAGACACAGAGACACACACACAGAAAGACACAGAGACACACACACACAGAAAGACACAGAGACACACACACACAGAAAGACACAGACACACACACACACAGAAAGACACAGAGACACACACACACAGAAAGACACAGACACACACACACAGAAAGACACAGACACACACACACAGAAAGACACAGAGACACACACACACAGAAAGACACAGAGACACACACACAGAAAGACACAGACACACACACACAGAAAGACACAGACACACACACACACAGAAAGACACAGAGACACACACACACACAGAAAGACACAGAGACACACACACACAGAAAGACACAGACACACACACACAGAAAGACACAGAGACACACACACACAGAAAGACACAGACACACACACACAGAAAGACACAGAGACACACACACACAGAAAGACACAGAGACACACACACAGAAAGACACAGAGACACACACACAGAAAGACACAGACACACACACACAGAAAGACACAGAGACACACACACACAGAAAGACACACACACACACACAGAAAGACACAGAGACACACACACAGAAAGACACAGAGACACACACACAGAAAGACACAGACACACACACACAGAAAGACACAGAGACACACACACACAGAAAGACACAGAGACACACACACACAGAAAGACACAGACACACACACACACAGAAAGACACAGAGACACACACACACAGAAAGACACAGACACACACACACAGAAAGACACAGACACACACACACAGAAAGACACAGAGACACACACACACAGAAAGACACAGACACACACACACAGAAAGACACAGACACACACACACACAGAAAGACACAGACACACACACACAGAAAGACACAGACACACACACACAGAAAGACACAGAGACACACACACACAGAAAGACACAGACACACACACACAGAAAGACACAGACACACACACACACAGAAAGACACAGACACACACACACAGAAAGACACAGACACACACACAGAAAGACACAGAGACACACACACACAGAAAGACACAGAGACACACACACACAGAAAGACACAGACACACACACACACAGAAAGACACAGAGACACACACACACAGAAAGACACAGACACACACACACAGAAAGACACAGACACACACACACAGAAAGACACAGACACACACACACAGAAAGACACACACACACACACACACAGAAAGACACAGAGACACACACACACAGAAAGACACAGACACACACACACAGAAAGACACAGACACACACACACAGAAAGACACAGAGACACACACACACAGAAAGACACAGACACACACACACAGAAAGACACACACACACACACACACAGAAAGACACAGAGACACACACACACAGAAAGACACAGAGACACACACACAGAAAGACACAGACACACACACACACAGAAAGACACAGAGACACACACACACAGAAAGACACAGACACACACACACAGAAAGACACAGAGACACACACACACAGAAAGACACAGACACACACACAGAAAGACACAGACACACACACACACAGAAAGACACAGACACACACACACACAGAAAGACACAGACACACACACACACAGAAAGACACAGACACACACACACACAGAAAGACACAGAGACACACACACACAGAAAGACACAGACACACACACACAGAAAGACACAGACACACACACACAGAAAGACACAGAGACACACACACAGAAAGACACAGAGACACACACACAGAAAGACACAGAGACACACACACACAGAAAGACACAGATACACACACACAGAAAGACACAGAGACACACACACAGAAAGACACAGAGACACACACACACACAGAAAGACACAGACACACACACAGAAAGACACAGAGACACACACACACAGAAAGACACAGAGACACACACACACAGAAAGACACAGACACACACACACACAGAAAGACACACAGACACACACACACAGAAAGACACAGAGACACACACACACAGAAAGACACAGACACACACACACAGAAAGACACAGAGACACACACACAGAAAGACACAGACACACACACACAGAAAGACACAGAGACACACACACAGAAAGACACAGAGACACACACACACAGAAAGACACAGACACACACACAGAAAGACACAGACACACACACACACAGAAAGACACAGAGACACACACACACAGAAAGACACAGAGACACACACACACAGAAAGACACAGACACACACACACAGAAAGACACAGAGACACACACACACAGAAAGACACAGACACACACACACACAGAAAGACACAGACACACACACACACAGAGACACACACACACACACACAGAAAGACACAGAGACACACACACACAGAAAGACACAGACACACACACACACACAGAAAGACACAGAGACACAGACACACAGAAAGACACAGACACACACACACACACAGAAAGACACAGACACACACACACAGAAAGACACAGACACACACACACACACAGAAAGACACAGACACACACACACACAGAAAGACACAGACACACACACACACAGAGACACACACACACACACACAGAAAGACACAGAGACACACACACACAGAAAGACACAGACACACACACACACAGAAAGACACAGACACACACACACACAGAGACACACACACACACACACAGAAAGACACAGAGACACACACACACAGAAAGACACAGACACACACACACACACAGAAAGACACAGAGACACAGACACACAGAAAGACACAGACACACACACACACAGAAAGACACAGAGACACACACACACAGAAAGACACAGAGACACACACACACAGAAAGACACAGACACACACACACAGAAAGACACAGACACACACACACAGAAAGACACAGACACACACACACAGAAAGACACAGAGACACACACACACAGAAAGACACAGACACACACACACACAGAAAGACACAGAGACACACACACACAGAAAGACACAGAGACACACACACACAGAAAGACACAGAGACACACACACACAGAAAGACACAGAGACACACACACACAGAAAGACACAGACACACACACACACAGAAAGACACAGAGACACACACACAGAAAGACACACAGACACACACACACAGAAAGACACAGAGACACACACACAGAAAGACACAGAGACACACACACAGAAAGACACAGAGACACACACACACAGAAAGACACAGACACACACACAGAAAGACACAGAGACACACACACACAGAAAGACACAGACACACACACAGAAAGACACAGACACACACACACAGAAAGACACAGAGACACACACACACAGAAAGACACAGACACACACACAGAAAGACACAGACACACACACACAGAAAGACACAGACACACACACACAGAAAGACACAGACACACACACACAGAAAGACACAGACACACACACACACAGAAAGACACAGACACACACACACAGAAAGACACAGAGACACACACACACAGAAAGACACAGACACACACACACACAGAAAGACACAGACACACACACACAGAAAGACACACAGACACACACACACACAGAAAGACACAGACACACACACACAGAAAGACACAGACACACACACACAGAAAGACACAGACACACACACACACAGAAAGACACAGAGACACACAAACACAGAAAGACACAGACACACACACACACAGAAAGACACAGAGACACACACACACAGAAAGACACAGAGACACACACACACAGAAAGACACAGACACACACACAGAAAGACACAGACACACACACAGAAAGACACAGAGACACACACACACAGAAAGACACAGACACACACACACACAGAAAGACACAGACACACACACACAGAAAGACACAGAGACACACACACAGAAAGACACAGAGACACACACACAGAAAGACACAGAGACACACACACACAGAAAGACACAGACACACACACACAGAAAGACACAGAGACACACACACACAGAAAGACACAGACACACACACACAGAAAGACACAGAGACACACACACACAGAAAGACACAGACACACACACACACAGAAAGACACAGAGACACACACACACAGAAAGACACAGACACACACACACACAGAAAGACACAGAGACACACACACAGAAAGACACAGACACACACACAGAAAGACACAGACACACACACACAGAAAGACACAGAGACACACACACACAGAAAGACACAGAGACACACACACACACAGAAAGACACAGACACACACACACAGAAAGACACAGAGACACACACACAGAAAGACACAGAGACACACACACACAGAAAGACACAGACACACACACACACAGAAAGACACAGAGACACACACACACAGAAAGACACAGACACACACACACAGAAAGACACAGACACACACACACAGAAAGACACAGAGACACACACACACAGAAAGACACAGACACACACACACAGAAAGACACAGACACACACACACAGAAAGACACAGAGACACACACACACAGAAAGACACAGACACACACACACAGAAAGACACAGAGACACACACACACAGAAAGACACAGACACACACACACACAGAAAGACACAGACACACACACACAGAAAGACACAGACACACACACACAGAAAGACACAGAGACACACACACACAGAAAGACACAGACACACACACACAGAAAGACACAGAGACACACACACAGAAAGACACAGACACACACACACAGAAAGACACAGAGACACACACACAGAAAGACACAGAGACACACACACAGAAAGACACAGACACACACACACAGAAAGACACAGACACACACACACAGAAAGACACACAGACACACACACACAGAAAGACACACAGACACACACACACAGAAAGACACAGAGACACACACACAGAAAGACACAGACACACACACACACAGAAAGACACAGACACACACACACACAGAAAGACACAGACACACACACACACAGAAAGACACAGACACACACACACAGAAAGACACAGAGACACACACACACAGAAAGACACAGAGACACACACACAGAAAGACACAGAGACACACACACACAGAAAGACACAGACACACACACACACAGAAAGACACAGAGACACACACACACAGAAAGACACAGAGACACACACACACAGAAAGACACAGAGACACACACACACAGAAAGACACAGAGACACACACACACAGAAAGACACAGACACACACACACACAGAAAGACACAGAGACACACACACAGAAAGACACAGACACACACACACAGAAAGACACAGAGACACACACACAGAAAGACACAGACACACACACACAGAAAGACACAGACACACACACACACAGAAAGACACAGACACACACACACAGAAAGACACAGACACACACACAGAAAGACACAGACACACACACACAGAAAGACACAGAGACACACACACAGAAAGACACAGACACACACACACAGAAAGACACAGACACACACACACAGAAAGACACAGAGACACACACACACAGAAAGACACAGACACACACACACAGAAAGACACAGAGACACACACACACACAGAAAGACACAGAGACACACACACACACAGAAAGACACAGAGACACACACACACAGAAAGACACAGAGACACACACACACACAGAAAGACACAGAGACACACACACACAGAAAGACACAGAGACACACACACAGAAAGACACAGACACACACACACAGAAAGACACAGACACACACACACAGAAAGACACAGACACACACACACAGAAAGACACAGACACACACACAGAAAGACACAGACACACACACACAGAAAGACACAGAGACACACACACAGAAAGACACAGACACACACACACACAGAAAGACACAGAGACACACACACACACAGAAAGACACAGAGACACACACACACAGAAAGACACAGAGACACACACACACAGAAAGACACAGAGACACACACACACACAGAAAGACACAGAGACACACACACACAGAAAGACACAGACACACACACACAGAAAGACACAGACACACACACACACACAGAAAGACACAGACACACACACAGAAAGACACAGACACACACACACAGAAAGACACAGAGACACACACACACAGAAAGACACAGAGACACACACACACACAGAAAGACACAGAGACACACACACACAGAAAGACACAGAGACACACACACACAGAAAGACACAGACACACACACAGAGAAAGACACAGAGACACACACACACAGAAAGACACAGAGACACACACACACAGAAAGACACAGACACACACACACAGAAAGACACAGACACACACACACACAGAAAGACACAGAGACACACACACACAGAAAGACACAGACACACACACACAGAAAGACACAGAGACACACACACACAGAAAGACACACACACACACACACAGAAAGACACAGAGACACACACACACAGAAAGACACAGACACACACACACACAGAAAGACACAGACACACACACACAGAAAGACACAGAGACACACACACACAGAAAGACACAGACACACACACACACAGAAAGACACAGAGACACACACACACAGAAAGACACAGACACACACACACACAGAAAGACACAGACACACACACACAGAAAGACACAGAGACACACACACACAGAAAGACACAGACACACACACACACAGAAAGACACAGAGACACACACACACACAGAAAGACACAGACACACACACACACAGAAAGACACAGACACACACACACACAGAAAGACACAGACACACACACAGAAAGACACAGACACACACACACACAGAAAGACACAGACACACACACACACAGAAAGACACAGACACACACACACACAGAAAGACACAGAGACACACACACACACAGAAAGACACAGACACACACACACACAGAAAGACACAGACACACACACACACAGAAAGACACAGAGACACACACACACAGAAAGACACACAGACACACACACACAGAAAGACACAGAGACACACACACACAGAAAGACACAGACACACACACACAGAAAGACACAGACACACACACACAGAAAGACACAGAGACACACACACAGAAAGACACAGACACACACACACAGAAAGACACAGACACACACACACACACAGAAAGACACAGACACACACACACACACAGAAAGACACAGACACACACACACACACAGAAAGACACAGACACACACACACAGAAAGACACAGAGACACACACACACAGAAAGACACAGAGACACACACACACAGAAAGACACAGAGACACACACACACACAGAAAGACACAGAGACACACACACAGAAAGACACAGAGACACACACACACAGAAAGACACAGAGACACACACACACAGAAAGACACAGAGACACACACACAGAAAGACACACAGACACACACACACAGAAAGACACAGACACACACACACAGAAAGACACAGACACACACACACACAGAAAGACACAGACACACACACACAGAAAGACACAGACACACACACACACAGAAAGACACAGACACACACACACACAGAAAGACACAGACACACACACACACAGAAAGACACAGAGACACACACACACACAGAAAGACACAGACACACACACACACAGAAAGACACAGACACACACACACACACAGAAAGACACACACACACACACACAGAAAGACACAGACACACACACACAGAAAGACACAGACACACACACACAGAAAGACACAGACACACACACACAGAAAGACACAGACACACACACACAGAAAGACACAGAGACACACACACACAGAAAGACACAGAGACACACACACACAGAAAGACACAGACACACACACAGAAAGACACAGACACACACACACAGAAAGACACAGAGACACACACACACACAGAAAGACACAGAGACACACACACACAGAAAGACACAGAGACACACACACACAGAAAGACACACAGACACACACACACAGAAAGACACAGAGACACACACACACAGAAAGACACAGACACACACACACAGAAAGACACAGAGACACACACACACACAGAAAGACACAGAGACACACACACAGAAAGACACAGAGACACACACACACACAGAAAGACACAGACACACACACACACAGAAAGACACAGAGACACACACACACAGAAAGACACAGACACACACACACACAGAAAGACACAGACACACACACACACAGAAAGACACAGAGACACACACACACACAGAAAGACACAGACACACACACACAGAAAGACACAGACACACACACACACAGAAAGACACAGAGACACACACACAGAAAGACACAGACACACACACACAGAAAGACACAGACACACACACACACAGAAAGACACAGAGACACACACACAGAAAGACACAGACACACACACACAGAAAGACACAGACACACACACACAGAAAGACACAGAGACACACACACACAGAAAGACACAGACACACACACACAGAAAGACACAGAGACACACACACACAGAAAGACACAGACACACACACACAGAAAGACACAGAGACACACACACACAGAAAGACACAGACACACACACACACAGAAAGACACAGACACACACACACAGAAAGACACAGACACACACACACACAGAAAGACACAGAGACACACACACACAGAAAGACACAGAGACACACACACAGAAAGACACACAGACACACACACACAGAAAGACACAGACACACACACACACAGAAAGACACAGACACACACACACAGAAAGACACAGAGACACACACACACAGAAAGACACAGACACACACACACACAGAAAGACACACAGACACACACACACACAGAAAGACACAGACACACACACACAGAAAGACACAGACACACACACACACAGAAAGACACAGACACACACACACACAGAAAGACACAGAGACACACACACACAGAAAGACACAGACACACACACACACAGAAAGACACAGAGACACACACACACAGAAAGACACAGAGACACACACACAGAAAGACACACAGACACACACACACAGAAAGACACAGACACACACACACACAGAAAGACACAGACACACACACACAGAAAGACACAGAGACACACACACACAGAAAGACACAGACACACACACACACAGAAAGACACACAGACACACACACACACAGAAAGACACAGACACACACACACAGAAAGACACAGACACACACACACACAGAAAGACACAGACACACACACACACAGAAAGACACAGACACACACACACACAGAAAGACACACAGACACACACACACAGAAAGACACAGACACACACACACAGAAAGACACAGAGACACACACACACAGAAAGACACAGAGACACACACACACAGAAAGACACAGACACACACACACACAGAAAGACACAGAGACACACACACACAGAAAGACACAGACACACACACACACAGAAAGACACAGAGACACACACACAGAAAGACACAGACACACACACACACAGAAAGACACAGAGACACACACACAGAAAGACACAGACACACACACACAGAAAGACACAGAGACACACACACACAGAAAGACACAGACACACACACACAGAAAGACACAGAGACACACACACACAGAAAGACACAGACACACACACACAGAAAGACACAGAGACACACACACACAGAAAGACACAGAGACACACACACACAGAAAGACACAGACACACACACACAGAAAGACACAGAGACACACACACACACAGAAAGACACAGAGACACACACACACAGAAAGACACAGACACACACACACACAGAAAGACACAGACACACACACACAGAAAGACACAGACACACACACACAGAAAGACACAGACACACACACACACAGAGACACAGACACACACACACAGAAAGACACAGACACACACACACAGAAAGACACAGAGACACACACACAGAAAGACACAGACACACACACACACAGAAAGACACAGAGACACACACACACAGAAAGACACAGACACACACACACACAGAAAGACACAGAGACACACACACAGAAAGACACAGACACACACACACACAGAGACACAGACACACACACACAGAAAGACACAGACACACACACACAGAAAGACACAGAGACACACACACAGAAAGACACAGACACACACACACACAGAAAGACACAGACACACACACACAGAAAGACACAGAGACACACACACAGAAAGACACAGACACACACACACAGAAAGACACAGAGACACACACACACAGAAAGACACAGACACACACACACAGAAAGACACAGAGACACACACACACAGAAAGACACAGACACACACACACAGAAAGACACAGAGACACACACACACAGAAAGACACAGAGACACACACACACAGAAAGACACAGACACACACACACAGAAAGACACAGAGACACACACACACACAGAAAGACACAGAGACACACACACACAGAAAGACACAGACACACACACACACAGAAAGACACAGACACACACACACAGAAAGACACAGACACACACACACAGAAAGACACAGAGACACACACACAGAAAGACACAGAGACACACACACACACAGAAAGACACAGAGACACACACACACAGAAAGACACAGAGACACACACACACAGAAAGACACAGAGACACACACACACACAGAAAGACACAGAGACACACACACAGAAAGACACAGAGACACACACACAGAAAGACACAGACACACACACACACAGAAAGACACAGACACACACACACAGAAAGACACAGAGACACACACACAGAAAGACACAGACACACACACACAGAAAGACACAGAGACACACACACACAGAAAGACACAGACACACACACACAGAAAGACACAGAGACACACACACACAGAAAGACACAGACACACACACACACAGAAAGACACAGAGACACACACACACAGAAAGACACAGACACACACACACACAGAAAGACACAGACACACACACACAGAAAGACACAGACACACACACACAGAAAGACACAGACACACACACACACAGAAAGACACAGAGACACACACACACAGAAAGACACAGAGACACACACACACAGAAAGACACAGAGACACACACACACAGAAAGACACAGACACACACACACACAGAAAGACACAGAGACACACACACACACAGAAAGACACAGACACACACACACACAGAAAGACACAGACACACACACACAGAAAGACACAGACACACACACACAGAAAGACACAGACACACACACACAGAAAGACACAGAGACACACACACACAGAAAGACACACAGACACACACACACACAGAAAGACACAGACACACACACACACAGAAAGACACAGAGACACACACACAGAAAGACACAGACACACACACACAGAAAGACACAGAGACACACACACAGAAAGACACAGAGACACACACACACAGAAAGACACAGACACACACACACAGAAAGACACAGAGACACACACACACAGAAAGACACAGAGACACACACACACAGAAAGACACAGACACACACACACAGAAAGACACAGACACACACACACAGAAAGACACAGACACACACACACAGAAAGACACAGAGACACACACACACAGAAAGACACAGACACACACACACAGAAAGACACAGACACACACACACACAGAAAGACACAGAGACACACACACACAGAAAGACACAGAGACACACACACACAGAAAGACACAGAGACACACACACAGAAAGACACAGAGACACACACACACAGAAAGACACAGACACACACACACACAGAAAGACACAGACACACACACAGAAAGACACAGAGACACACACACACAGAAAGACACAGACACACACACAGAAAGACACAGACACACACACACACAGAAAGACACAGACACACACACACAGAAAGACACAGAGACACACACACAGAAAGACACAGAGACACACACACACAGAAAGACACAGACACACACACACAGAAAGACACAGACACACACACAGACAGAAAGACACAGAGACACACACACACAGAAAGACACAGAGACACACACACACAGAAAGACACAGAGACACACACACACAGAAAGACACAGAGACACACACACACAGAAAGACACAGACACACACACACACAGAAAGACACAGACACACACACACAGAAAGACACAGAGACACACACACACAGAAAGACACAGACACACACACACACAGAAAGACACAGACACACACACAGAAAGACACAGAGACACACACACACAGAAAGACACAGAGACACACACACACAGAAAGACACAGACACACACACACACAGAAAGACACAGACACACACACACACAGAAAGACACAGACACACACACACACAGAAAGACACAGAGACACACACACACAGAAAGACACAGAGACACACACACACAGAAAGACACAGAGACACACACACAGAAAGACACAGACACACACACACACACAGAAAGACACAGACACACACACACAGAAAGACACAGACACACACACACAGAAAGACACAGACACACACACACAGAAAGACACAGACACACACACACACACAGAGACACACACACAGAAAGACACAGACACACACACACACAGAAAGACACAGAGACACACACACAGAAAGACACAGAGACACACACACACAGAAAGACACAGACACACACACACAGAAAGACACAGAGACACACACACACAGAAAGACACAGACACACACACACAGAAAGACACAGACACACACACACAGAAAGACACAGAGGCACACACACAGAAAGACACAGACACACACACACAGAAAGACACAGACACACACACACAGAAAGACACAGACACACACACACAGAAAGACACAGAGACACACACACACAGAAAGACACAGACACACACACACACAGAAAGACACAGACACACACACACAGAAAGACACAGACACACACACACAGAAAGACACAGAGACACACACACACAGAAAGACACAGACACACACACACAGAAAGACACAGACACACACACACACAGAAAGACACAGAGACACACACACACAGAAAGACACAGACACACACACACACAGAAAGACACAGAGACACACACACACAGAAAGACACAGAGACACACACACAGAAAGACACAGAGACACACACACACAGAAAGACACAGACACACACACACAGAAAGACACAGAGACACACACACACAGAAAGACACAGACACACACACACACAGAAAGACACAGACACACACACACACAGAAAGACACAGACACACACACACAGAAAGACACAGAGACACACACACACAGAAAGACACAGACACACACACACACAGAAAGACACAGAGACACACACACACAGAAAGACACACAGACACACACACACAGAAAGACACAGAGACACACACACACAGAAAGACACAGACACACACACACACAGAAAGACACAGACACACACACACACAGAAAGACACAGAGACACACACACAGAAAGACACACAGAGACACACACACAGAAAGACACAGACACACACACACACAGAAAGACACAGAGACACACACACACAGAAAGACACAGAGACACACACACACAGAAAGACACAGAGACACACACACACAGAAAGACACAGAGACACACACACACAGAAAGACACAGACACACACACACACACAGAAAGACACAGACACACACACACAGAAAGACACAGACACACACACACAGAAAGACACAGACACACACACACACACACAGAGACACACACACACACAGAAAGACACACAGACACACACACACAGAAAGACACAGACACACACACACAGAAAGACACAGAGACACACACACACAGAAAGACACAGACACACACACACAGAAAGACACAGACACACACACACAGAAAGACACAGAGACACACACACACAGAAAGACACAGACACACACACACAGAAAGACACAGACACACACACACACAGAAAGACACAGAGACACACACACACAGAAAGACACAGAGACACACACACACAGAAAGACACAGACACACACACACAGAAAGACACAGAGACACACACACACAGAAAGACACAGAGACACACACACAGAAAGACACAGACACACACACACAGAAAGACACAGACACACACACAGAAAGACACAGAGACACACACACACACAGAAAGACACAGAGACACACACACAGAAAGACACAGAGACACACACACACACAGAAAGACACAGACACACACACACACAGAAAGACACAGACACACACACACAGAAAGACACAGACACACACACACAGAAAGACACAGACACACACACACAGAAAGACACAGAGACACACACACACAGAAAGACACAGACACACACACACAGAAAGACACAGAGACACACACACACAGAAAGACACAGACACACACACACACAGAAAGACACAGAGACACACACACACAGAAAGACACAGACACACACACACAGAAAGACACAGAGACACACACACAGAAAGACACAGACACACACACACACAGAAAGACACAGAGACACACACACACAGAAAGACACAGAGACACACACACACAGAAAGACACAGACACACACACACACAGAAAGACACAGACACACACACACACACAGAAAGACACAGAGACACACACACACAGAAAGACACAGACACACACACACAGAAAGACACAGACACACACACACAGAAAGACACAGACACACACACACAGAAAGACACAGAGACACACACACACAGAAAGACACAGACACACACACACAGAAAGACACAGAGACACACACACACAGAAAGACACAGACACACACACACACAGAAAGACACAGACACACACACAGAAAGACACAGAGACACACACACACAGAAAGACACAGAGACACACACACAGAAAGACACAGAGACACACACACAGAAAGACACAGACACACACACACACAGAAAGACACAGAGACACACACACACAGAAAGACACAGACACACACACACACAGAAAGACACAGACACACACACACAGAAAGACACACAGACACACACACACAGAAAGACACAGAGACACACACACAGAAAGACACAGACACACACACAGAAAGACACAGACACACACACACACAGAAAGACACACAGACACACACACACAGAAAGACACAGAGACACACACACACAGAAAGACACAGAGACACACACACACAGAAAGACACAGACACACACACAGAAAGACACAGAGACACACACACACAGAAAGACACAGAGACACACACACACAGAAAGACACAGAGACACACACACACAGAAAGACACAGACACACACACACAGAAAGACACAGAGACACACACACAGAAAGACACAGACACACACACACAGAAAGACACAGAGACACACACACACAGAAAGACACAGAGACACACACACACAGAAAGACACAGACACACACACACAGAAAGACACAGAGACACACACACAGAAAGACACAGAGACACACACACAGAAAGACACAGAGACACACACACAGAAAGACACAGACACACACACACAGAAAGACACAGACACACACACAGAAAGACACAGAGACACACACACACAGAAAGACACAGAGACACACACACACAGAAAGACACAGACACACACACACAGAAAGACACAGACACACACACACAGAAAGACACAGACACACACACACAGAAAGACACAGACACACACACACACAGAAAGACACAGAGACACACACACACAGAAAGACACAGAGACACACACACACAGAAAGACACAGAGACACACACACAGAAAGACACAGAGACACACACACACAGAAAGACACAGAGACACACACACACAGAAAGACACAGACACACACACACACAGAAAGACACAGAGACACACACACAGAAAGACACAGAGACACACACACACACAGACACACACACACACAGAAAGACACAGAGACACACACACACAGAAAGACACAGACACACACACACACAGAAAGACACAGACACACACACACACAGAAAGACACAGAGACACACACACACAGAAAGACACAGAGACACACACACAGAAAGACACAGACACACACACACACAGAAAGACACAGACACACACACACACAGAAAGACACAGAGACACACACACAGAAAGACACAGACACACACACACAGAAAGACACAGACACACACACACACAGAAAGACACAGAGACACACACACACAGAAAGACACAGAGACACACACACACAGAAAGACACAGACACACACACACAGAAAGACACAGACACACACACACAGAAAGACACAGACACACACACACACAGAAAGACACAGAGACACACACACACAGAAAGACACAGACACACACACAGAAAGACACAGACACACACACACAGAAAGACACAGAGGCACACACACAGAAAGACACAGACACACACACAGAAAGACACAGACACACACACACAGAAAGACACAGACACACACACACAGAAAGACACAGAGACACACACACACAGAAAGACACAGACACACACACAGAAAGACACAGACACACACACACAGAAAGACACAGACACACACACACAGAAAGACACAGAGACACACACACAGAAAGACACAGACACACACACACACAGAAAGACACAGAGACACACACACACAGAAAGACACAGAGACACACACACACAGAAAGACACAGACACACACACACAGAAAGACACAGACACACACACAGAAAGACACAGACACACACACACACAGAAAGACACAGACACACACACACACAGAAAGACACAGAGACACACACACACAGAAAGACACAGACACACACACACAGAAAGACACAGACACACACACAGAAAGACACAGACACACACACACAGAAAGACACAGAGACACACACACACAGAAAGACACAGAGACACACACACACAGAAAGACACAGACACACACACAGAAAGACACAGAGACACACACACAGAAAGACACAGAGACACACACACACAGAAAGACACAGACACACACACACACAGAAAGACACAGAGACACACACACACAGAAAGACACAGACACACACACACAGAAAGACACACAGACACACACACACAGAAAGACACAGAGACACACACACACAGAAAGACACAGAGACACACACACAGAAAGACACAGACACACACACACAGAAAGACACAGAGACACACACACACAGAAAGACACAGAGACACACACACACAGAAAGACACAGACACACACACACACAGAAAGACACAGACACACACACACAGAAAGACACAGACACACACACACACAGAAAGACACAGACACACACACACAGAAAGACACAGAGACACACACACACAGAAAGACACAGACACACACACACACAGAAAGACACAGAGACACACACACACAGAAAGACACAGACACACACACACAGAAAGACACAGAGACACACACACACAGAAAGACACAGACACACACACACACAGAAAGACACAGACACACACACACAGAAAGACACAGACACACACACAGAAAGACACAGACACACACACACACAGAAAGACACAGACACACACACACACAGAAAGACACAGAGACACACACACACAGAAAGACACAGACACACACACACAGAAAGACACAGACACACACACAGAAAGACACAGACACACACACACAGAAAGACACAGAGACACACACACACAGAAAGACACAGAGACACACACACACAGAAAGACACAGACACACACACAGAAAGACACAGAGACACACACACAGAAAGACACAGAGACACACACACACAGAAAGACACAGACACACACACACACAGAAAGACACAGACACACACACAGAAAGACACAGAGACACACACACACAGAAAGACACAGACACACACACAGAAAGACACAGAGACACACACACACAGAAAGACACAGACACACACACACAGAAAGACACAGACACACACACACAGAAAGACACAGACACACACACACACAGAAAGACACAGACACACACACACAGAAAGACACAGACACACACACACAGAAAGACACAGACACACACACACAGAAAGACACAGAGACACACACACACAGAAAGACACAGACACACACACACACAGAAAGACACAGACACACACACACAGAAAGACACAGACACACACACACACACACAGAGACACACACACACACAGAAAGACACACAGACACACACACACAGAAAGACACAGACACACACACACAGAAAGACACAGACACACACACACAGAAAGACACAGACACACACACACAGAAAGACACAGACACACACACACACAGAAAGACACAGAGACACACACACAGAAAGACACAGACACACACACACAGAAAGACACAGAGACACACACACAGAAAGACACAGAGACACACACACAGAAAGACACAGAGACACACACACACAGAAAGACACAGACACACACACAGAAAGACACAGAGACACACACACACAGAAAGACACAGACACACACACACAGAAAGACACAGACACACACACACAGAAAGACACAGAGACACACACACACAGAAAGACACAGAGACACACACACAGAAAGACACAGAGACACACACACACAGAAAGACACAGAGACACACACACAGAAAGACACAGACACACACACACAGAAAGACACAGACACACACACAGAAAGACACAGAGACACACACACACACAGAAAGACACAGAGACACACACACAGAAAGACACAGAGACACACACACAGAAAGACACAGAGACACACACACAGAAAGACACAGAGACACACACACACACAGAAAGACACAGACACACACACACACAGAAAGACACAGAGACACACACACACAGAAAGACACAGAGACACACACACAGAAAGACACAGAGACACACACACAGAAAGACACAGAGACACACACACACAGAAAGACACAGAGACACACACACACAGAAAGACACACAGACACACACACACAGAAAGACACAGACACACACACACAGAAAGACACACAGACACACACACACAGAAAGACACAGACACACACACACACAGAAAGACACAGAGACACACACACACACAGAAAGACACAGACACACACACACAGAAAGACACAGAGACACACACACACAGAAAGACACAGACACACACACACAGAAAGACACAGAGACACACACACAGAAAGACACAGACACACACACACAGAAAGACACAGACACACACACACAGAAAGACACAGACACACACACACAGAAAGACACAGAGACACACACACACAGAAAGACACAGACACACACACACAGAAAGACACAGACACACACACACAGAAAGACACAGACACACACACACAGAAAGACACAGAGACACACACACACAGAAAGACACAGACACACACACACAGAAAGACACAGAGACACACACACACAGAAAGACACAGACACACACACACACAGAAAGACACAGAGACACACACACACAGAAAGACACAGACACACACACACAGAAAGACACAGAGACACACACACACAGAAAGACACAGACACACACACACAGAAAGACACAGAGACACACACACACAGAAAGACACAGAGACACACACACACAGAAAGACACAGACACACACACACACAGAAAGACACAGAGACACACACACACAGAAAGACACAGACACACACACACACAGAAAGACACAGAGACACACACACACAGAAAGACACAGACACACACACACACAGAGACACAGACACACACACAGAAAGACACAGAGACACACACACAGAAAGACACAGACACACACACACACAGAAAGACACAGACACACACACAGAAAGACACAGAGACACACACACACAGAAAGACACAGAGACACACACACAGAAAGACACAGACACACACACACACAGAAAGACACAGACACACACACACACAGAAAGACACAGACACACACACACACAGAAAGACACAGAGACACACACACAGAAAGACACAGACACACACACACACAGAAAGACACAGAGACACACACACACAGAAAGACACAGATACACACACACAGAAAGACACAGACACACACACACAGAAAGACACAGAGACACACACACAGAAAGACACAGAGACACACACACAGAAAGACACAGAGACACACACACACAGAAAGACACAGATACACACACACAGAAAGACACAGACACACACACACACAGAAAGACACAGATACACACACACAGAAAGACACAGACACACACACACAGAAAGACACAGACACACACACACAGAAAGACACAGAGACACACACACACAGACACACACACACAGAAAGACACAGACACACACACACACAGAAAGACACAGAGACACACACACACAGAAAGACACAGACACACACACACACAGAAAGACACAGAGACACACACACACAGAAAGACACAGAGACACACACACACAGAAAGACACAGAGACACACACACACAGAAAGACACAGACACACACACACACACACACACAGACACACACACACACAGAAAGACACAGACACACACACACAGAAAGACACAGAGACACACACACAGAAAGACACAGACACACACACACAGAAAGACACAGAGACACACACACACAGAAAGACACAGACACACACACACAGAAAGACACAGACACACACACACAGAAAGACACAGACACACACACACAGAAAGACACAGACACACACACACACAGAAAGACACAGACACACACACACAGAAAGACACAGACACACACACACACAGAAAGACACAGAGACACACACACACAGAAAGACACAGACACACACACACACAGAAAGACACAGAGACACACACACACAGAAAGACACAGAGACACACACACACAGAAAGACACAGACACACACACACAGAAAGACACAGACACACACACACAGAAAGACACAGACACACACACACACAGAAAGACACAGAGACACACACACACAGAAAGACACAGACACACACACAGAAAGACACAGACACACACACACAGAAAGACACAGAGGCACACACACAGAAAGACACAGAGACACACACACAGAAAGACACAGACACACACACACACAGAAAGACACAGACACACACACACACAGAAAGACACAGAGACACACACACACAGAAAGACACAGACACACACACAGAAAGACACAGACACACACACACAGAAAGACACAGAGACACACACACACAGAAAGACACAGACACACACACACACAGAAAGACACAGACACACACACAGAAAGACACAGAGACACACACACACAGAAAGACACAGACACACACACAGAAAGACACAGAGACACACACACAGAAAGACACAGAGACACACACACACAGAAAGACACAGACACACACACACACAGAAAGACACAGACACACACACAGAAAGACACAGAGACACACACACACAGAAAGACACAGACACACACACAGAAAGACACAGAGACACACACACACAGAAAGACACAGACACACACACACAGAAAGACACAGACACACACACACAGAAAGACACAGACACACACACACACAGAAAGACACAGACACACACACACAGAAAGACACAGACACACACACACAGAAAGACACAGACACACACACACAGAAAGACACAGAGACACACACACACAGAAAGACACAGACACACACACACACAGAAAGACACAGACACACACACACAGAAAGACACAGACACACACACACACACACAGAGACACACACACACACAGAAAGACACACAGACACACACACACAGAAAGACACAGACACACACACACAGAAAGACACAGACACACACACACAGAAAGACACAGACACACACACACAGAAAGACACAGACACACACACACACAGAAAGACACAGAGACACACACACAGAAAGACACAGACACACACACACAGAAAGACACAGAGACACACACACAGAAAGACACAGAGACACACACACAGAAAGACACAGAGACACACACACACAGAAAGACACAGACACACACACAGAAAGACACAGAGACACACACACACAGAAAGACACAGACACACACACACAGAAAGACACAGACACACACACACAGAAAGACACAGAGACACACACACACAGAAAGACACAGAGACACACACACAGAAAGACACAGAGACACACACACACAGAAAGACACAGAGACACACACACAGAAAGACACAGACACACACACACAGAAAGACACAGACACACACACAGAAAGACACAGAGACACACACACACACAGAAAGACACAGAGACACACACACAGAAAGACACAGAGACACACACACAGAAAGACACAGAGACACACACACAGAAAGACACAGAGACACACACACACACAGAAAGACACAGACACACACACACACAGAAAGACACAGAGACACACACACACAGAAAGACACAGAGACACACACACAGAAAGACACAGAGACACACACACAGAAAGACACAGAGACACACACACACAGAAAGACACAGAGACACACACACACAGAAAGACACAGACACACACACACACAGAAAGACACAGACACACACACACACAGAAAGACACAGACACACACACACAGAAAGACACAGACACACACACACAGAAAGACACACAGACACACACACACAGAAAGACACAGACACACACACACACAGAAAGACACAGAGACACACACACACACAGAAAGACACAGACACACACACACAGAAAGACACAGAGACACACACACACAGAAAGACACAGACACACACACACAGAAAGACACAGAGACACACACACAGAAAGACACAGACACACACACACAGAAAGACACAGACACACACACACAGAAAGACACAGACACACACACACAGAAAGACACAGAGACACACACACACAGAAAGACACAGACACACACACACAGAAAGACACAGACACACACACACAGAAAGACACAGACACACACACACAGAAAGACACAGAGACACACACACACAGAAAGACACAGACACACACACACAGAAAGACACAGAGACACACACACACAGAAAGACACAGACACACACACACACAGAAAGACACAGAGACACACACACACAGAAAGACACAGACACACACACACAGAAAGACACAGAGACACACACACACAGAAAGACACAGACACACACACACAGAAAGACACAGAGACACACACACACAGAAAGACACAGAGACACACACACACAGAAAGACACAGACACACACACACACAGAAAGACACAGAGACACACACACACAGAAAGACACAGACACACACACACACAGAAAGACACAGAGACACACACACACAGAAAGACACAGACACACACACACACAGAGACACAGACACACACACAGAAAGACACAGAGACACACACACAGAAAGACACAGACACACACACACACAGAAAGACACAGACACACACACAGAAAGACACAGACACACACACACAGAAAGACACAGAGACACACACACACAGAAAGACACAGAGACACACACACAGAAAGACACAGACACACACACACACACAGAAAGACACAGAGACACACACACACAGAAAGACACAGAGACACACACACAGAAAGACACAGACACACACACACACAGAAAGACACAGACACACACACACACAGAAAGACACAGACACACACACACACAGAAAGACACAGAGACACACACACAGAAAGACACAGACACACACACACACAGAAAGACACAGAGACACACACACACAGAAAGACACAGACACACACACACAGAAAGACACAGAGACACACACACACAGAAAGACACAGAGACACACACACACAGAAAGACACAGATACACACACACAGAAAGACACAGACACACACACACAGAAAGACACAGAGACACACACACAGAAAGACACAGAGACACACACACAGAAAGACACAGAGACACACACACACAGAAAGACACAGATACACACACACAGAAAGACACAGACACACACACACACAGAAAGACACAGATACACACACACAGAAAGACACAGACACACACACACAGAAAGACACAGACACACACACACAGAAAGACACAGAGACACACACACACAGACACACACACACAGAAAGACACAGACACACACACACACAGAAAGACACAGAGACACACACACACAGAAAGACACAGACACACACACACACAGAAAGACACAGAGACACACACACACAGAAAGACACAGAGACACACACACACAGAAAGACACAGACACACACACACACACACACACAGACACACACACACACAGAAAGACACAGACACACACACACAGAAAGACACAGAGACACACACACAGAAAGACACAGACACACACACACAGAAAGACACAGAGACACACACACACAGAAAGACACAGACACACACACACAGAAAGACACAGACACACACACACACAGAAAGACACAGAGACACACACACACAGAAAGACACAGAGACACACACACAGAAAGACACAGACACACACACAGAAAGACACAGAGACACACACACAGAAAGACACAGAGACACACACACAGAAAGACACAGACACACACACACAGAAAGACACAGACACACACACACACAGAAAGACACAGAGACACACACACAGAAAGACACAGAGACACACACACAGAAAGACACAGAGACACACACACAGAAAGACACAGACACACACACACAGAAAGACACAGACACACACACACACAGAAAGACACAGACACACACACACAGAAAGACACAGACACACACACACAGAAAGACACAGAGACACACACACACAGAAAGACACAGAGACACACACACAGAAAGACACAGATACACACACACAGAAAGACACAGAGACACACACACACACAGATAGAGACAGAGAGAGAGAGAGACGGAGAATGACAGAGAGAGAGACAGGCAGACAGAGATTCAGACAGACAGAGGGAGAGAAAAATAGAAACAGGCAGACAAAGCAAGAGACAGGGAGACAGAAGGAGAGAGAGACAGACAGAGAGAGGGAGAGACAGAGAGAGAGAGAGAGAAATACAGAGGGTGAGTGAAAGGCAGACAGAGGGACAGACACAGAAACACAGACCCATACACAGATCCAAACAGATAGTCTGACCCCAGACAGATAAATAAAAACAGACAGGAGGACAAATCCAGACCCAGTATCTCAGAGTGAGGCAGGGTCCTTGACAGACAGACACAGGGACAGAACACTCAGACTCATTCAGAAAGGCTCAGTCAAATATGAAGACAGATACACTCAATCAGACAGACACTCAGATACAGACAGGCACACTCAGACAGATGCAGTTAGAGTCAGGCAGTCACAGGCAGTCATATACACTCATGCAGATATACTCAGAGTCAAATCAGTCAGATACACTCAGACAGACAGCTACACTCATGCAGGTACACTCAAAATCAGTCAGTCGGATACAGTGAGACTCAGTCAGATATGGTCAGACAGATACAGTCAAACTCAGTCAATCAAATACAGTCAGACTCAGTCAATCAAATACAGTCAGACAGATTCAGTCAGACAAACACACTCAGACCAAGTCAGACTCAGTCAGTCAGACCCACTCAGGCACAGTAAGGCCCAAGCAGTCAGATACCGTCAGGCTCAGTCAGACCCAGTCAGTCAGATACAGTCAGGACTAGTCAGAGTCAGTTAGACCCAGTCCTAGTCAGTCAGACTCAGTCCCAGTGAGTCAGACTCAGCAAGTCAGATTCAGCAAGCCAGACTCAATCAGTCAGATACAGCAAGGCTCAATTAGTCAGTCAGATACAATCAGATTCAATCAGATGGAAACAGTCACATGGATACAGTCAGTCAGATACAGTCAGTCAGATAAACCCAGTCAGCCAGACTCAGTTAGACAGATACAGTCAGTCAGCCAGATACAGTCAGTCAGTCAGACACAGTCAGATATACTCAGTCAGTCATACATAGTCAGACTCACTCACTCAGATACAGTCAGACAGATACTCTCAGTCAGACAGATACGCTCAGTCAGACAGATACGCTCAGTAAGTCAGATACAGTCAGACAGACTCACTCACTCAGTCAGATACAGTCAGACTCACTCACTCAGTCGGTCAGATACACTCAGTCAGACAGATACACTCAGTCAGGCAGACTCAGTCAGTCAGGTATGGTCAGACTCAGTCAGTCAGATACACTCAGCCAGTCAGGTACAGTCAGTCTGATTCAGTAAGCCAAACTTACTCTGTGAGACTCAGTCAGTCAGATACACTCAGCCACTCAGATACAGTCAGATACAGTTAGCCTCACTCACTCAGTGAGACAGATACAGTCAGACTCAGTCAGACAGACTCACTCAGCCAGTCAGATACAGTTAGACTCAGTCAGACAGACTCACTCAGTCAGTCAGATACACTCAGTCAGTCAAATACAGTCAGACAGACTCGCTCAGTCAGATACAGTCAGGCAGACTCACTCAGTCAGTCAGATACAGTCAGACTCAGACAGACTCACTCAGTCAGTCAGATACAGTCAGACTCAGACAGACTCACTCAGTCAGTCAGATACAATCAGCCAGTCAGATACACTCAGCCAATCAGACTCAATCAGACAGACTCACTCAGTCAGTCAGATACACTCAGTCAGTCAGATACAGTCAGACAAACTCACTCAGTCAGCATCAGTCAGTCAGGTACAATCAGCCAGTCAGATACAGCTGGACTAGTCAGACAGACTCACTCAGCCAGTCAGATACAGTCAGACTCAGTCAGACAGATTCCCTT
Source organism: Isurus oxyrinchus (assembly GCA_026770705.1). Classification (NCBI taxonomy): domain Eukaryota; kingdom Metazoa; phylum Chordata; class Chondrichthyes; order Lamniformes; family Lamnidae; genus Isurus; species Isurus oxyrinchus. The sequence goes on from JANJGN010000409.1 coordinate 174,249, forward strand.
AGTCGCTCAGATTCAGTCAGATTCAATCAGACAAACTCACTCAGCCAGTCAGATACAGTCAGACAGCCTCAGTCAATCAGGTACACTCAGTCAGTCAGACAAATCAGCCAGTCAGACAGTCAGTCAGACTCACCCAGTCAGTCAGATACAGTCAGACTCAGACAGACAGACTCACTCACTCAGTCAGATACAGTCAGACTCAGTCAGTCAGACTCACTCAGTCAGATACAGTCAGACAGACTCACTCAGTCAGATACAGTCAGACAGACTCACTCAGTCAGTCAGATACAGTCTGACTCACTCAGACAGCCTCAGTCAGTCAGATAGTCAGTCAGACAGATTCCCTTAGTCGCTCAGATTCAGTCAGACTCAGTCAGACAGACTCACTCAGTAAGTCAGATACAGTCAGACAGACTCACTTAGTCGCTCAGATACAGTCAGACAGCCTCAGTCAGTCAGGTACACTCAGTCAGTCAGATACAATCAGCCAGTCAGACAGTCAGTCAGACTCACCCAGTCAGTCAGATACAGTCAGACTCAGTCAGACAGACTCACTCACTCAGTCAGATACAGTCAGACTCAGTCAGTCAGACTCACTCAGTCAGATACAGTCAGACAGACTCACTCAGTCAGATACAGTCAGACAGACTCGCTCAGTCAGTCAGATACAGTCTGACTCACTCAGACAGCCTCAGTCAGTCAGATACAATCAGCCAGTCAGATACAGTCAGACAGACACAGTCAGACTTAGTCAGACAGACTCAATCAGTCAGATACAATCAGCCAGTCAGATACAGTCAGACAGACTCACTCACACAGTCAGATACACTCAGACTCAGTCAGTCAGACTCACTCAGTCAGACAGACTCACTCAGTCAGATACAGTCAGACAGACTCACTCAGTCAGTCAGATACAGTCTGACTCACTCAGACAGCCTCAGTCAGTCAGACAGCCTCAGCCAGTCAGATACAATCAGCCATCAGATACAGTCAGACAGACTCGCTCAGTCAGATACAGTCAGACTTAGTCAGACAGACTCAGTCAGTCAGATACACTCAGGCTCAGTCAGACAGACTCACTCAGCCAGTCAGATACAATCAGCCAGTCAGAAACACTCAGACAGACTCACTCAGCCAGTCAGATACAGTCAGACTGAATCAGCCAGTCAGATACACTCAGACTCAGTCAGACAGACTCACTCAGTCAGTCAGATACAATCAGTCAGTCAGATACACTCAGCCAATCAGACTCAATCAGACAGACTCACTCAGTCAGTCAGATACAGTCAGACAGACTCACTCAGTCAGCCTCAGTCAGTCAGGTACAATCAGCCAGTCAGATACAGTTGGACTAGTCAGACAGACTCACTTAGTCGCTCAGATACAGTCAGATTCAGTCAGACAAACTCACTCAGCCAGTCAGATACAGTCAGACAGCCTCAGTCAGTCAGGTACACTCAGTCAGTCAGATACAATCAGCCAGTCAGACAGACTCACTCAGTAAGTCAGATACAGTCAGACTCAGTCAGACAGACTCACTCAGTAAGTCAGATACAGTCAGACTCAGTCACTCAGACTCACTCAGTCAGATACAGTCAGTCAGACTCACTCAATCAGTCAGATACAGTCTGACTCACTCAGACAGCCTCAGTCAGTCAGACAGCCTCAGTCAGTCAGATACAATCAGCCAGTCAGATACAGTCAGACAGACTCACTTACTCAGTCAGATACAGTCAGACTCAATAAGACAGACTCACTCAGCCAGTCAGATACAGTCAGACTCAGTCAGACAGACTCACTCAGCCAGTCAGATACAGTCAGACTCAGTCAGACAGACTCACTCAGTCAGATACAGTCAGTCAGACTCACTCAATCAGTCAGATACAGTCTGACTCACTCAGACAGCCTCAGTCAGTCAGATACAGTCAGACAGACTCACTTACTCAGTCAGATATAGTCAGACTCAATAAGACAGACTCACTCAGCCAGTCAGATACAGTCAGACTCAGTCAGACACACTCAGTCAGTCAGATACAGTCCGACTCAGTCAGTCAGATACACTCAGTCAGTCAGATACACTCAGTCAGTCAGATACAGTCAGACAGACTCACTCAGTCAGCCTCAGTCAGTCAGGTACAATCAGCCAGTCAGATACAGTTGGACTAGTCAGACAGACTCACTCAGCCAGTCAGATACAGTCAAACTCACGCAGCCAGTCAGATACAGTCAGACAGCCTCAGTCAGTCAGGTACATTCAGTCAGTCAGATACAATCACCCAGTCAGATAGTCAGTCAGACTCATCCAGTCAGTCAGATACAGTCAGACTCAGTCACACAGACTCACTCAGTCAGATACAGTCAGACAGACTCACTCAGATACAGTCAGACAGACTCACTCAGTCAGTCAGATACAGTCTGACTCAGTCAGACAGCATCAGTCAGACAGCCTCAGCCAGTCAGATACAATCAGCCAGTCAGATACAATCAGCCAGTCAGATACAGTCAGGCAGACTCACTCACTCAGTCAGATACCATCAGACTCATTCAGCGAGACTCACTCAGATACAGTCAGACAGACTCACTCAGGCAGTCAGATACAGTCTGACTCACTCAGACAGCTTCAGTCAGTCAGATACAATCAGCCAGTCAGATACAGTCAGACAGACTCACTCACTCAATCAGATACAGCCAGACTTAATCAGACAGACTCAGTCAGTCAGATACATTCCGGCTCAGACAGACTCACTCAGCCAGTCAGATACAATCAGCCAGTCAGATACAGTCAGACAGACTCACTCAGTCAGTCAGACTCAGTCAGACAGACTCAATAAGACAAACTCACTCAGCCAGTCAGATACAGTCAGACTCAATCAGTCAGATACACTCAGTCAGTCAGATACAGTCAGACAGACTCATTCAGTCAGCCTCAGTCAGTCAGGTACAATCAGCCAGTCAGATACAGTTGGAATAGTCAGACAGACTCACTCAGTAAGTCAGATACAATCAGACTCAGTCAGAAAGACTCACTTAGTCGCTCAGATACAGTCAGATTCAGTCAGACAAACTCAGTCAGATCCAGGCAGACAGACAGACTCAGTCAGTCAGATACAGTCTGACTCAGTCAGACAGACTCACTCAGCCAGTCAGATACAATCAGCCAGTCAGATACAGTCAGAGTCAGTCAGTCAGATACAGTCAGACTCAGTAAGACAGACTCAGTCAGCCAGTCAGACTCAGTCAGACAGACACAGTCAGTCAGATACAGTCCGACTCAGTCAGTCAGATACACTCAGACTCAGTCAGACAGACTCACTCAGCCAGTCAGATAGTCAGACAGACTCAGTCAGTCAGTCCGATACAGTCAGACAGACTCAGTCAGAAAGACTCAGTCAGTCAGTCAGACAGATACAGTCAGACAGACTCAGTCAGACAGACTCAGTCAGACAGACAGACTCAGTCAGACTCAGTCAGTGAGATACAGTCAGACAGATTCAGTCAGTCAGACAGACTCAGTCAGTCAGTCAGATACAGTCAGACAGACTCAGTCAGTCAGACACAGTCAGACAGACTCAGTCAGTCAGACAGACTCAGTCAGTCAGATACAGTCAGACAGACTCAGTCAGTCAGTCAGATACAGTCAGTCAGTCAGATAGTCAGACAGACTCAGTCAGACTCAGTCAGTCAGATACAGTCAGACAGACTCAGTCAGACAGACTCAGTCAGTCAGTCAGATACAGTCAGACAGACTCAGTCAGACTCAGTCAGTCAGATACAGTCAGACAGACTCAGTCAGTCAGACAGACTCAGTCAGACTCAGTCAGTCAGATACAGTCAGTCAGTCAGATACAGTCAGACAGACTCAGTCAGTCAGATACAGTAAGACAGACTCAGTCAGTCAGATACAGTCAGACAGACTCAGTCAGACAGACTCAGTCAGTCAGACAGACTCAGTCAGACAGACTCAGTCAGACAGACTCAGTCAGACAGACAGACTCAGTCAGACTCAGTCAGTCAGTCAGATACAGTCAGACAGACTCAGTCAGTCAGATACAGTCAGACAGACTCAGTCAGTCAGTCAGATACAGTCAGACAGTCAGATACAGTCAGACAGACTCAGTCAGACAGACTCAGTCAGTCAGTCAGATACAGTCAGACAGACTCAGTCAGTCAGTCAGATACAGTCAGTCAGTCAGATACAGTCAGACAGACTCAGTCAGACAGACTCAGTCAGTCAGATACAGTCAGACAGACTCAGTCAGACAGACTCAGTCAGTCAGATACAGTCAGACAGACTCAGTCAGACAGACTCAGTCAGTCAGATACAGTCAGACAGACTCAGTCAGACAGACTCAGTCAGTCAGTCAGATACAGTCAGACAGACTCAGTCAGTCAGATACAGTCAGATACAGTCAGACAGACTCAGTCAGACAGACTCAGTCAGTCAGATACAGTCAGACAGACTCAGTCAGTCAGTCAGATACAGTCAGTCAGTCAGATGCAGTCAGTCAGATACAGTCAGACAGACTCAGTCAGACAGACTCAGTCAGTCAGTCAGATACAGTCAGACAGACTCAGTCAGACAGACTCAGTCAGTCAGTCAGATACAGTCAGACAGACACAGTCAGTCAGATACAGTCAGTCAGTCAGATACAGTCAGACAGACTCAGTCAGACAGATTCAGTCAGTCAGACAGACTCAGTCAGACTCAGTCAGTCAGATACAATCAGACAGACTCAGTCAGTCAGACTCAGTCAGTCAGATACAGTCAGACAGACTCAGTCAGTCAGAGACAGTCAGACAGACTCAGTCAGTCAGTCAGATACAGTCAGTCAGTCAGTCAGATACAGTCAGACAGACTCAGTCAGTCAGATAGAGTCAGACAGACTCAGTCAGTCAGTCAGATACAGTCAGAAAGACTCAGTCAGTCAGATGCAGTCAGACAGACTCAGTCAGTCAGACGCAGTCAGACAGACTCAGTCAGTCAGACAGACTCAATCAGACTCAGTCAGTCAGTCAGATACAGTCAGTCAGTCAGATACAGTCAGACAGACTCAGTCAGACAGACTCAGTCAGTCAGTCAGATACAGTCAGACAGACTCAGTCAGACAGACTCAGTCAGTCAGTCAGATACAGTCAGACAGACTCAGTCAGACAGACTCAGTCAGTCAGTCAGATACAGTCAGACAGACTCAGTCAGACAGACTCAGTCAGTCAGTCAGATACAGTCAGACAGACTCAGTCAGACAGACTCAGTCAGTCAGATACAGTCAGACAGAAACAGTCAGTCAGTCAGATACAGTCAGATAGACTCAGTCAGACAGACTCAGTCAGTCAGTCAGATACAGTCAGACAGACTCAGTCAGTCAGATACAGTCAGACAGACTCAGTCAGACAGACTCAGTCAGTCAGTCAGATACAGTCAGACAGACTCAGTCAGTCAGATACAGTCAGACAGACTCAGTCAGTCAGATACAGTCAGACAGACTCAGTCAGACAGACTCAGTCAGTCAGTCAGATACAGTCAGACAGACTCCGTCAGACAGACTCAGTCAGTCAGATACAGTCAGACAGACTCAGTCAGTCAGTCAGATACAGTCAGAAAGACTCAGTCAGTCAGATGCAGTCAGACAGACTCAGTCAGTCAGACGCAGTCAGACAGACTCAGTCAGTCAGACAGACTCAATCAGACTCAGTCAGTCAGTCAGATACAGTCAGTCAGTCAGATACAGTCAGACAGACTCAGTCAGACAGACTCAGTCAGTCAGTCAGATACAGTCAGACAGACTCAGTCAGACAGACTCAGTCAGTCAGATACAGTCAGACAGAAACAGTCAGTCAGTCAGATACAGTCAGATAGACTCAGTCAGACAGACTCAGTCAGTCAGTCAGATACAGTCAGACAGACTCAGTCAGTCAGATACAGTCAGACAGAATCAGTCAGACAGACTCAGTCAGTCAGTAAGATACAGTCAGACAGACTCAGTCAGTCAGATACAGTCAGACAGACTCAGTCAGACAGACTCAGTCAGTCAGTCAGATACAGTCAGACAGACTCAGTCAGACAGACTCAGTCAGTCAGATACAGTCAGACAGACTCAGTCAGACAGCCTCAGCCAGTCAGATACAATCAGCCAGTCAGATACAATCAGCCAGTCAGATACAGTCAGGCAGACTCACTCACTCAGTCAGATACCATCAGACTCATTCAGCGAGACTCACTCAGATACAGTCAGACAGACTCACTCAGGCAGTCAGATACAGTCTGACTCACTCAGACAGCTTCAGTCAGTCAGATACAATCAGCCAGTCAGATACAGTCAGACAGACTCACTCACTCAATCAGATACAGCCAGACTTAATCAGACAGACTCAGTCAGTCAGATACATTCCGGCTCAGACAGACTCACTCAGCCAGTCAGATACAATCAGCCAGTCAGATACAGTCAGACAGACTCACTCAGTCAGTCAGACTCAGTCAGACAGACTCAATAAGACAAACTCACTCAGCCAGTCAGATACAGTCAGACTCAATCAGTCAGATACACTCAGTCAGTCAGATACAGTCAGACAGACTCATTCAGTCAGCCTCAGTCAGTCAGGTACAATCAGCCAGTCAGATACAGTTGGAATAGTCAGACAGACTCACTCAGTAAGTCAGATACAATCAGACTCAGTCAGAAAGACTCACTTAGTCGCTCAGATACAGTCAGATTCAGTCAGACAAACTCAGTCAGATCCAGGCAGACAGACAGACTCAGTCAGTCAGATACAGTCTGACTCAGTCAGACAGACTCACTCAGCCAGTCAGATACAATCAGCCAGTCAGATACAGTCAGAGTCAGTCAGTCAGATACAGTCAGACTCAGTAAGACAGACTCAGTCAGCCAGTCAGACTCAGTCAGACAGACACAGTCAGTCAGATACAGTCCGACTCAGTCAGTCAGATACACTCAGACTCAGTCAGACAGACTCACTCAGCCAGTCAGATAGTCAGACAGACTCAGTCAGTCAGTCCGATACAGTCAGACAGACTCAGTCAGAAAGACTCAGTCAGTCAGTCAGACAGATACAGTCAGACAGACTCAGTCAGACAGACTCAGTCAGACAGACAGACTCAGTCAGACTCAGTCAGTGAGATACAGTCAGACAGATTCAGTCAGTCAGACAGACTCAGTCAGTCAGTCAGATACAGTCAGACAGACTCAGTCAGTCAGACACAGTCAGACAGACTCAGTCAGTCAGACAGACTCAGTCAGTCAGATACAGTCAGACAGACTCAGTCAGTCAGTCAGATACAGTCAGTCAGTCAGATAGTCAGACAGACTCAGTCAGACTCAGTCAGTCAGATACAGTCAGACAGACTCAGTCAGACAGACTCAGTCAGTCAGTCAGATACAGTCAGACAGACTCAGTCAGACTCAGTCAGTCAGATACAGTCAGACAGACTCAGTCAGTCAGACAGACTCAGTCAGACTCAGTCAGTCAGATACAGTCAGTCAGTCAGATACAGTCAGACAGACTCAGTCAGTCAGATACAGTAAGACAGACTCAGTCAGTCAGATACAGTCAGACAGACTCAGTCAGACAGACTCAGTCAGTCAGACAGACTCAGTCAGACAGACTCAGTCAGACAGACTCAGTCAGACAGACAGACTCAGTCAGACTCAGTCAGTCAGTCAGATACAGTCAGACAGACTCAGTCAGTCAGATACAGTCAGACAGACTCAGTCAGTCAGTCAGATACAGTCAGACAGTCAGATACAGTCAGACAGACTCAGTCAGACAGACTCAGTCAGTCAGTCAGATACAGTCAGACAGACTCAGTCAGTCAGTCAGATACAGTCAGTCAGTCAGATACAGTCAGACAGACTCAGTCAGACAGACTCAGTCAGTCAGATACAGTCAGACAGACTCAGTCAGACAGACTCAGTCAGTCAGTCAGATACAGTCAGACAGACTCAGTCAGACAGACTCAGTCAGTCAGATACAGTCAGACAGACTCAGTCAGACAGACTCAGTCAGTCAGTCAGATACAGTCAGACAGACTCAGTCAGTCAGATACAGTCAGATACAGTCAGACAGACTCAGTCAGACAGACTCAGTCAGTCAGATACAGTCAGACAGACTCAGTCAGTCAGTCAGATACAGTCAGTCAGTCAGATGCAGTCAGTCAGATACAGTCAGACAGACTCAGTCAGACAGACTCAGTCAGTCAGTCAGATACAGTCAGACAGACTCAGTCAGACAGACTCAGTCAGTCAGTCAGATACAGTCAGACAGACACAGTCAGTCAGATACAGTCAGTCAGTCAGATACAGTCAGACAGACTCAGTCAGACAGATTCAGTCAGTCAGACAGACTCAGTCAGACTCAGTCAGTCAGATACAATCAGACAGACTCAGTCAGTCAGACTCAGTCAGTCAGATACAGTCAGACAGACTCAGTCAGTCAGAGACAGTCAGACAGACTCAGTCAGTCAGTCAGATACAGTCAGTCAGTCAGTCAGATACAGTCAGACAGACTCAGTCAGTCAGATAGAGTCAGACAGACTCAGTCAGTCAGTCAGATACAGTCAGAAAGACTCAGTCAGTCAGATGCAGTCAGACAGACTCAGTCAGTCAGACGCAGTCAGACAGACTCAGTCAGTCAGACAGACTCAATCAGACTCAGTCAGTCAGTCAGATACAGTCAGTCAGTCAGATACAGTCAGACAGACTCAGTCAGACAGACTCAGTCAGTCAGTCAGATACAGTCAGACAGACTCAGTCAGACAGACTCAGTCAGTCAGTCAGATACAGTCAGACAGACTCAGTCAGACAGACTCAGTCAGTCAGTCAGATACAGTCAGACAGACTCAGTCAGACAGACTCAGTCAGTCAGTCAGATACAGTCAGACAGACTCAGTCAGACAGACTCAGTCAGTCAGATACAGTCAGACAGAAACAGTCAGTCAGTCAGATACAGTCAGATAGACTCAGTCAGACAGACTCAGTCAGTCAGTCAGATACAGTCAGACAGACTCAGTCAGTCAGATACAGTCAGACAGACTCAGTCAGACAGACTCAGTCAGTCAGTCAGATACAGTCAGACAGACTCAGTCAGTCAGATACAGTCAGACAGACTCAGTCAGTCAGATACAGTCAGACAGACTCAGTCAGACAGACTCAGTCAGTCAGTCAGATACAGTCAGACAGACTCCGTCAGACAGACTCAGTCAGTCAGATACAGTCAGACAGACTCAGTCAGTCAGTCAGATACAGTCAGAAAGACTCAGTCAGTCAGATGCAGTCAGACAGACTCAGTCAGTCAGACGCAGTCAGACAGACTCAGTCAGTCAGACAGACTCAATCAGACTCAGTCAGTCAGTCAGATACAGTCAGTCAGTCAGATACAGTCAGACAGACTCAGTCAGACAGACTCAGTCAGTCAGTCAGATACAGTCAGACAGACTCAGTCAGACAGACTCAGTCAGTCAGATACAGTCAGACAGAAACAGTCAGTCAGTCAGATACAGTCAGATAGACTCAGTCAGACAGACTCAGTCAGTCAGTCAGATACAGTCAGACAGACTCAGTCAGTCAGATACAGTCAGACAGAATCAGTCAGACAGACTCAGTCAGTCAGTAAGATACAGTCAGACAGACTCAGTCAGTCAGATACAGTCAGACAGACTCAGTCAGACAGACTCAGTCAGTCAGTCAGATACAGTCAGACAGACTCAGTCAGACAGACTCAGTCAGTCAGATACAGTCAGACAGACTCAGTCAGACAGACTCAGTCAGTCAGTCAGATACAGTCAGACAGACTCAGTCAGTCAGATACAGTCAGATACAGTCAGACAGACTCAGTCAGACAGACTCAGTCAGTCAGATACAGTCAGACAGACTCAGTCAGTCAGTCAGATACAGTCAGTCAGTCAGATGCAGTCAGTCAGATACAGTAAGACAGAGTCAGTCAGACAGACTCAGTCAGTCAGTCAGATACAGTCAGACAGACTCAGTCAGACAGACTCAGTCAGTCAGTCAGATACAGTCAGACAGACACAGTCAGTCAGATACAGTCAGTCAGTCAGATACAGTCAGACAGACTCAGTCAGACAGATTCAGTCAGTCAGACAGACTCAGTCAGACTCAGTCAGTCAGATACAATCAGACAGACTCAGTCAGTCAGACTCAGTCAGTCAGATACAGTCAGACAGACTCAGTCAGTCAGATACAGTCAGACAGACTCAGTCAGTCAGAGACAGTCAGACAGACTCAGTCAGTCAGTCAGATACAGTCAGTCAGTCAGTCAGATACAGTCAGACAGACTCAGTCAGTCAGATAGAGTCAGACAGACTCAGTCAGTCAGTCAGATACAGTCAGAAAGACTCAGTCAGTCAGATGCAGTCAGACAGACTCAGTCAGTCAGACGCAGTCAGACAGACTCAGTCAGTCAGACAGACTCAATCAGACTCAGTCAGTCAGTCAGATACAGTCAGTCAGTCAGATACAGTCAGACAGACTCAGTCAGACAGACTCAGTCAGTCAGTCAGATACAGTCAGACAGACTCAGTCAGACAGACTCAGTCAGTCAGTCAGATACAGTCAGACAGACTCAGTCAGACAGACTCAGTCAGTCAGTCAGATACAGTCAGACAGACTCAGTCAGACAGACTCAGTCAGTCAGTCAGATACAGTCAGACAGACTCAGTCAGACAGACTCAGTCAGTCAGTCAGATACAGTCAGACAGAAACAGTCAGTCAGTCAGATACAGTCAGATAGACTCAGTCAGACAGACTCAGTCAGTCAGTCAGATACAGTCAGACAGACTCAGTCAGTCAGATACAGTCAGACAGACTCAGTCAGACAGACTCAGTCAGTCAGTCAGATACAGTCAGACAGACTCAGTCAGTCAGATACAGTCAGACAGACTCAGTCAGTCAGATACAGTCAGACAGACTCAGTCAGACAGACTCAGTCAGTCAGTCAGATACAGTCAGACAGACTCCGTCAGACAGACTCAGTCAGTCAGATACAGTCAGACAGACTCAGTCAGTCAGTCAGATACAGTCAGAAAGACTCAGTCAGTCAGATGCAGTCAGACAGACTCAGTCAGTCAGACGCAGTCAGACAGACTCAGTCAGTCAGACAGACTCAATCAGACTCAGTCAGTCAGTCAGATACAGTCAGTCAGTCAGATACAGTCAGACAGACTCAGTCAGACAGACTCAGTCAGTCAGTCAGATACAGTCAGACAGACTCAGTCAGACAGACTCAGTCAGTCAGATACAGTCAGACAGAAACAGTCAGTCAGTCAGATACAGTCAGATAGACTCAGTCAGACAGACTCAGTCAGTCAGTTAGATACAGTCAGACAGACTCAGTCAGTCAGATACAGTCAGACAGACTCAGTCAGACAGACTCAGTCAGTCAGTAAGATACAGTCAGACAGACTCAGTCAGTCAGATACAGTCAGACAGACTCAGTCAGTCAGATACAGTCAGACAGACTCAGTCAGACAGACTCAGTCAGTCAGTCAGATACAGTCAGACAGACTCAGTCAGTCAGATACAGTCAGACAGACTCAGTCAGACAGACTCAGTCAGTCAGATAGACTCAGTCAGTCAGATACAGTCAGTCAGACAGAAACAGTCAGACAGACTCAGTCAGTCAGTCAGATACAGTCAGACAGACTCAGTCAGTCAGATACAGTCAGACAGACACAGTCAGACAGACTCAGTCAGTCAGATACAGTCAGACAGAAACAGTCAGACAGACTCAGTCAGTCAGTCAGATACAGTCAGACAGAAACAGTCAGACAGACTCAGTCAGTCAGTCAGATACAGTCAGACTCAGTCACTCTACCTGTTTGTTTTCACCGAGATTCTCAAACCGCTTCCGCTCGCAAGACGCATGCGCCGCAACTCCGGCCGGCCCCGCCCCTTGCCGACGCCAAGGCGCCTGCGCGGCTTCGGCCATGAGTCAGATGGAGCACTCCCACGACCGCGGGGCAGGCTGGGTAAACCCGCGGCCATGAATCGCAGCTCAACCTACCAGACGCTCACAGAGGTCCCAGCGCCCGATGTTACACATCAGACCATCAGCTCCCGCCCGCTTCACTCACAAACTCACTTTGTAACTATTACAGCCTCTCGAAATGGAAAAATATTTACTCCAGACTTCCTGCGGGGATTCCTCACACGTGTGGATAGTCTCAGCTCCCAACCTGCAGCAACGCACCAAGGAACCTTCCACAGCAGCTTCCAAACCCACACCGTGTACCCACCCCACACAGACAAAATCCTGGAACTCCCTCCCTAACAGCACCGTGGGTGTACCTACACCACACGGACAAAATCCTGGAACTCCCTCCCTAACAGCGCTGTGGGTGTACCTACACCACACGGACAAAATCCTGGAACTACCTCCCTAACAGCGCCGTGGGTGTACCTACACCACACGGACAAAATCCTGGAACTCCCTCCCTAACAGCGCCGTGGGTGTACCTACACCACACGGACAAAATCCTGGAACTCCCTCCCTAACAGCGCCGTGGGTGTACCTACACCACACAGACAAAATCCTGGAACTCCCTCCCTAACAGCGCCGTGGGTGTACCTACACCACACGGACAAAATCCTGGAACTCCCTCCCTAACAGCGCCGTGGGTGTACCTACACCACACGGACAAAATCCTGGAACTCCCTCCCTAACAGCGCCGTGGGTGTACCTACACCACACGCACAAAATCCTGGAACTCCCTCCCTAACAGCGCCGTGGGTGTACCTACACCACACGGGGACAAAATCCTGGAACTCCCTCCCTAACAGCACCGTGGGTGTACCTACACCACACGGACAAAATCCTGGAACTCCCTCCCTAACAGCGCCGTGGGTGTACCTACACCACACGGACAAAATCCTGGAACTCCCTCCCTAACAGCGCCGTGGGTGTACCTACACCACACGAACAAAATCCTGGAACTCCCTCCCTAACAGCGCCGTGGATGTACCTACACCACACGGACAAAATCCTGGAACTCCCTCCCTAACAGCGCCGTGGGTGTACCTACACCACACAGACAAAATCCTGGAACTCCCTCCCTAACAGCACCGTGGGTGTACCTACACCACACGGACAAAATCCTGGAACTCCCTCCCTAACAGCGCCGTGGGTGTACCTACACCACACGGACAAAATCCTGGAACTCCCTTCCTAACAGCACCGTGGGTGTACCTGCACCACACGGACAAAATCCTGGAACACCCTCCCTAACAGCGCCGTGGATGTACCTACACCACACGGACAAAATCCTGGAACTCCCTCCCTAACAGCGCCGTGGGTGTACCTACACCACACGGACAAAATCCTGGAACTCCCTCCCTAACAGCGCCATGGGTGTACCTACACCACACGGACAAAATCCTGGAACTCCCTCCCTAACAGCGCCGTGGGTGTACCTACACCACACGGACAAAATCCCGGAACTCCCTCCCTAACAGCACCGTGGGTGTACCTACACCACACAGACAAAATCCAGGAACTCCCTCCCTAACAGCGCCGTGGGTGTACCTACACCACACGGACAAAATCCTGGAACTCCCTCCCTAACAGCGCCGTGGGTGTACCTACACCACACGGACAAAATCCTGGAACTCCATCCCTAACAGCGCCGTGGGTGTACCTACACCACACGGACAAAATCCTGGAACTCCCTCCCGAACAGCGCCGTGGGTGTACCTACATCACACGGACAAAATCCTGGAACTCCCTCCCTAACAGCACTGTGGGTGTACCTACACCACACGGACAAAATCCTGGAACTCCCTCCCTAACAGCGCCGTGTCTGTACTTACACCACACGGACAAAATCCTGGAACTCCCTCCCTAACAGCGCCTTGGGTGTACCTACACCACACGGACAAAATCCTGGACCTCCCTCCCTAACAGCGCCGTGGGTGTACCTACACCACAGGGACAAAATCCTGGAACTCCCTCCCTAACAGCGCCGTGGGTGTACCTACACCACACGGACAAAATCCTGGACCTCCCTCCCTAACAGCGCTGTGGGTGTACCTACACCACAGGGACAAAATCCTGGAACTCCCTCCCTAACCGCGCCGTGGGTGTACCTACACCACACGGTCAAAATCCTGGAACTCCCTCCCTAACAGCACTGTGGGTGTACCTACACCACACGGACAAAATCCTGGAACTCCCTCCCTAACAGCGCCGTGGGTGTACCTACACCACACGGACAAAATCCTGGAACTCCCTCCCTAACAGCGCCGTGGGTGTACCTACACCACACGGACAGAATCCTGGAACTCCCTCCCTAACAGCGCCGTGGGTGTACCTACACCACACGGACAAGATCCTGGAACTCCCTCCCTAACAGCGCCGTGGATGTACCTACACCACATGGACAAAATCCTGGAACTCCCTCCCTAACAGCACTGTGGGTGTACCTACACCACACGGACAAAATCCTGGAACTCCCTCTCTAACAGCGCCGTGGGTGTACCTACACCACACGGACAAAATCCTGGAACTCCCTCCCTAACAGCGCCGTGGGTGTACCTACACCACACGGACAAAATCCTGGAACTCCCTCCCTAACAGCGCTGTGGGTGTACCTACACCACAGGGACATAATCCTGGAACTCCCTCCCTAACAGCGCCGTGGGTGTACCTACACCACACGGACAAAATCCTGGAACTCCCTCCCTAACAGCGCCGTGGGTGTACCTACACCACACGGACAAAATCCTGGAACTCCCTCCCTAACAGCGCCGTGGGTGTACCTACACCACACGGACAAAATCCTGGAACTCCCTCCCTAACTGCGCCGTGGGTGTACCTACACCACACAGACAAAATCCTGGAACTCCCTCCCTAACAGCGCCGTGGGTGTACCTACACCACACGGACAAAATCCCGGAACTCCCTTCCTAACAGCGCCGTGGATGTACCTACACCACACGGACAAAATCCTGGAACTCCCTCCCTAACAGCGCCGTGGGTGTACCTACACCACACGGACAAAATCCTGGAACTCCCTTCCTAACAGCGCCGTGGATGTACCTACACCACACGGACAAAATCCTGGAACTCCCTCCCTAACAGCACCGTGGGTGTACCTACACCACACGGACAAAATCCTGGAACTCCCTCCCTAACAGCGCCGTGGGTGTACCTACACCACACGGACAATATCCTGGAACTCCCTCCCTAACAGCACCGTGGGTGTACCTACACCACACAGACAAAATCCTGGAACTCCCTCCCTAACAGCACCGTGGGTGTACCTACACCACACGGACAAAATCCTGGAACACCCTCCCTAACAGCGCCGTGGGTGTACCTACACCACACGGACAAAATCCTGGACCTCCCTCCCTAACAGCGCTGTGGGTGTACCTACACCAAACGGACAAAATCCCGGAACTCCCTCCCTAACAGCGCTGTGGGTGTACCTACACCACATGGATAAAATCCTGGAACTCCCTCCCTAACAGCGCCGTGGGTGTACCTACAACTCACGGACAAAATCCTGGAACTCCCTCCCTAACAGCGCTGTGGGTGTACCTACACCACACGGACAAAATCCTGGAACTCCCTCCTTAACAGCGCCGTGGGTGTACCTACACCACACGGACAAAATCCTGGAACTCCCTCCCTAACAGCGCCGTGGGTGTACCTACACCACACGGACAAAATCCTGGAACTCCCTCTCTAACAGCGCCGTGGGTGTACCTACACCACACGGACAAAATCCTGGAACCCCCTCCCTAATAGCACTGTGGGTGTACCTACACCACACGGACAAAATCCTGGAACTCCCTCCCTAACAGCACTGTGGGTGTACCTACACCACACGGACAAAATCCTGGAAATCCCTCCCTAACAGCGCCGTGGGTGTACCTACACCACACAGACAAAATCCTGGAACTCCCTCCCTAACAGCGCCGTGGGTGTACCTACACCACACGGACAAAATCCTGGAACTCCCTCCCTAACAGCGCTGTGGGTGTACCTACACCAAACGGACAAAATCCCGGAACTCCCTCCCTAACAGCGCCGTGGGTGTACCTACACCACACGGACAAAATCCCGGAACTCCCTCACTAACAGCGCCGTGGGTGTACCTACACCACAGGGACAAAATCCTGGAACACCCTCCCTAACAGCGCTGTGGGTGTACCTACACCACACGGACAAAATCCTGGAACTCCCTCCCTAACAGCGCCGTGGGTGTACCTACACCACACGGACAAAATCCTGGAACTCCCTCCTTAACAGCGCCGTGGGTGTACCTACACCACACGGACAAAATCCTGGAACTCCCTCCCTAACAGTGCCGTGGGTGTACCTACACCACACGGACAAAATCCTGGAACACCCTCCCTAACAGCACCATGGGTGTACCTACACCACACGGACAAAATCCTGGAACTCCCTCCCTAACCGCGCCATGGGTGTACCTACATCACACGGACAAAATCCTGGAACTCCCACCCTAACAGCGCCGTGGGTGTACCTACACCACACGGACAAAATCCTGGAACTCCCTCCCTAACAGCGCCGTGGGTGTACCTACCCCACACGCACAAAATCCTGGAACTCCCTCCCTAACAGCGCCGTGGGTGTACCTACACCACACAGGCAAAATCCTGGAACTCCCTCCCTAACAGCGCCATGGGTGTACCTACACCACACGGTCAAAATCCTGGAACTCCCTCCCTAACAGCGCCGTGGGTGTACCTACACCACACGGACAAAATCCTGGAACTCCCTCTCTAACAGCGCTGTGGGTGTACCTACACCACACGGACAAAATCCTGGAACTCCCTCCCTAACAGCGCTGTGGGTGTACCTACACGAAACGGACAAAATCCCGGAACTCCCTCCCTAACAGCGCTGTGGGTGTACCTACACCACACGGACAAAATCCTGGAACTCCCTCCCTAACAGCGCCATGGGTGTACCTACACCACACGGACAAAATCCTGGAACACCCTCCCTAAGAGCGCCGTGGGTGTACGTACAACTCACGGACAAAATCCTGGAACTCCCTCCCTAACAGCGCCGTGGGTGTACCTACACCACACGGACAAAATCCTGGAACTCCCTCCCTAACAGCGCCGTGGGTGTACCTACCCCACACGCACAAAATCCTGGAACTCCCTCCCTAACAGCGCCGTGGGTGTACCTACACCACACGGACAAAATCCTGGAACTCCCTCCCTAACAGTGACGTGGGTGTACCTACACCACACGGACAAAATCCTGGAACTCACTCCCTAACAGCGCTGTGGGTGTACCTACACCACACGGACAAAATCCTGGAACTCCCTCCCTAACAGTGACGTGGGTGTACCTACACCACACGGACAAATTCCTGGAACTCACTCCCTAACAGCGCTGTGGGTGTACCTACACCACACGGACAAAATCCTGGAACTCCCTCCCTAACAGCGCCGTGGGTGTACCTACACCACACGGACAAAATCCTGGAACACCCTCCCTAACAGCGCCGTGGGTGTACCTACACCACATGGATAAAATCCTGGAACTCCCTCTCTAACAGCGCCGTGGGTGTACCTACACCACACGGACAAATTCCTGGAACTCCCTCCCTAACAGCGCCGTGGGTGTACCTACACCACACAGACAAAATCCTGGAACTCCCTCCCTAACAGCGCCGTGGGTGTACCTACACCACACGAACAAAATCCTGGAACTCCCTCCCTAACAGCGCCGTGGGTGTACCTACACCACACGGACAAAATCCTGGAACTCCCTCCCTAACAGCGCCGTGGGTGTACCTACACCACACAGACAAAATCCTGGAACTCCCTCCCTAACAGCGCCGTGGGTGTACCTACACCACACGGACAAAATCCCTGAACTCCCTCCCTAACAGCGCTGTGGGTGTACCTACACCACACGGACAAAATCCTGGAACTCCCTCCCTAACAGCGCCGTGGGTGTACCTACACGAAACGGACAAAATCCCGGAACTCCCTCCCTAACAGCGCTGTGGGTGTACCTACACCACACGGACAAAATCCTGGAACTCCCTCCCTAACAGCGCCGTGGGTGTACCTACACCACAGGGACAAAATCCTGGAACTCCCTCCCTAACAGCGCCGTGGGTGTACCTACACCACACGGACAAAATCCTGGAACTCCCTCCCTAACAGCGCCGTGGGTGTACCTATACCACAGAGACAAAATGCTGGAACTCCCTCCCTAACAGCACCGTGGGTGTACCTACAACACACGGACAAAATCCTGGAACTCCCTCCCTAACAGCGCCGTGGGTGTACCTATACCACAGAGACAAAATGCTGGAACTCCCTCCCTAACAGCGCCGTGGGTGTACCTACACCACACAGGGACAAAATCCTGGAACTCCCTCCCTAACAGCACCGTGGGTGTACCTACACCACAAGGACAAAATCCTGGAACTCCCTCCCTAACAGCGCCGTGGGTGTACCTATACCACAGAGACAAAATGCTGGAACTCCCTCCCTAACAGCACCGTGGGTGTACCTACAACACACAGGACAAAATCCTGGAACTCCCTCCCTAACAGCGCCGTGGGTGTACCTACACCACACGGACAAAATCCTGGAACTCCCTCCCTAACAGCGCCGTGGGTGTACCTACACCACAGGGACAAAATCCTGGAACTCCCTCCCTAACAGCACCGTGGGTGTAAATACACCACAGGGACAAAATCCTGGAACTCCCTCCCTAACAGCGCCGTGGGTGTACCTACACCACACGGACAAAATCCTGGAACTCCCTCCCTAACAGCGCCGTGGGTGTACCTACACCACACGGACAAAATCCTGGAACTCCCTCCCTAACAGCGCCGCGGGTGTACCTACACCACACGGACAAAATCCTGGAACTCCCTCGCTAACAGCGCCGTGGGTGTACCTACACCACACGGACAAAATCCTGGAACTCCCTCCCTAACAGCGCCATGGGTGTACCTACACCACACGGACAAAATCCTGGAACTCCCTCCCTAACAGCGCCGTGGGTGTACGTACAACTCACGGACAAAATCCTGTAACTCCCTGCCTAACAGCGCCGTGGGTGTACCTACACCACACGGACAAAATCCTGGAACTCCCTCCCTAACAGCGCCGTGGGTGTACCTACACCACACGGGACAGAATCCCAGAACTCCCTCCCTAACAGCGCCGTGGGTGTACCTACACCACATGGATAAAATTCTGGAACTTCCTCACTAACAGCGCCGTGGGTGTACCTACACCACACGGACAAAATCCTGGACCTCCCTCCCTAACAGCGCCGTGGGTGTACCTACACCACAGGGACAAAATCCCGGAACTCCCTCCCTAACAGCGCCGTGGGTGTACCTACACCACACGGACAAAATCCTGGAACTCCCTCCCTAACAGCGCCGTGGGTGTACCTACACCACACGGACAAAATCCTGGAACTCCCTCCCTAACAGCGCCATGGGTGTACCTACACCACAAGGACAAAATCCTGGAACTCCCTCCCTAACAGCGCCGTGGGTGTACCTACACCACACGGACAAAATCCTGGAACTCTCACCCTAACAGCGCCGTGGGTGTACCTACACCACACGGACAAAATCCTGGAACTCCCTCCCTAACAGCGCCCTGGGTGTACCTACACCACACGGACAAAATCCTGGAACTCCCTCCCTAACAGCGCCGTGGGTGTACCTACACCACACGGACAAAATCCTGGAACTCCCTCCCTAACAGCGCCGTGGGTGTACCTACACCACACGGACAAAATCCTGGAACTCCCTCCCTAACAGCGCCGTGGGTGTACCTACACCACAGGGTCAAAATCCCAGAACTCCCTCCCTAACAGCGCCGTGGATGTCCCTACACCACACGGACAAAATCCTGGAACTCACTCCCTAACAGCGCCGTGGGTGTACCTACACCACACGGACAAAATCCTGGAACTCCCTCCCTAACAGCGCCGTGGGTGTACCTACACCACACGGACAAAATCCTGGAACTCCCTCCCTAACAGCGCCGTGGGTGTACCTACACCACAAGGACTGCAGCGGTTTGGGAAGGCAGCTCACCACCACCTTCTGAAGGGGCAATTAGGGATGGGTCATCAATGCTGGGCCCAGCCAGCGACGACCTCATCCTGTGAATGATTAAAAATAAGAGTGCGCTATTGGAGAGAGGAAAGGACATATCAGCTTTTGTGACCCCATCAGGTTAAAGTCACGCCGTTTCATATGAAAAATGCACCTGCAACATTCTGGAGCCTGACATACAAAGTAATGTCCGATTTGAACAATTGTGCTGTTTATATTGACCACTGAATGGTTTTCAGTCTGACATGGGAGGAGCAGTTACAAAGTCTGTAAGAGTTATTTGCTTGATTACAGGAAGCTAATTTGGTGATGGACTTGGCTAAACGTGTACTTGCAGAAACACCACACCATTGGACATGGTAAGGAGGCTCCGAGAGGTGTGAAAGTCAAGGCTGGCGTGGATTTCCCAGTGCCTACAACAAAACGAGGAGTTCTGAGATTTCTGGGCATGAGTGGGTTTAACCGGGAACTTGTACCAAATCTTAGCTGAGAGGTTGCTCCACTGACTGAGCTACTACAAAGCAACAAGACATTTCAATGGGCGCAGGAGTGTCAGAAGCTATTGGATCGCTTGAAAACTGGATTAACCACAATACCGGCTTTAGCCACACCCAATCACGCCAAGCCATATAAGTTGCCCATTGATGAAAGCCATGTAGGCATTGGGGGCTGTACTCATGTAGATGACGCTGGAATTGAAAAACTGATCGGGCCTTGTTCAGTTGAGTGTGCAACAGAGAAGATATTCAATGATTGGAAAGGAGACTCTGGGTCTGGTGTTAGCGTTGCGGCCTTTTGAAATTGATGCGGCAAACAGTTCGTCAGAAACAATTGTTTCCCCAGACCACAATCCTTTAAAGCTTCTGGACAAATTTTGGGACGGAAGGGCAAGGCTATTCGGATGGAATTCATTACTGTGACCATTTAATCTCCAGCTTATACGTCTAGCAGGATGGGAGAACCTGACTGCAGATGCATTGTCGAGGGTTTAGAGATCAAAGGAGAGAATTTAGTTTAATGGACATTTAAAACCTGGGCTCTGAACTGAAATGACGTCTGTTGGTATGAAGGACTTGTGTATATATTGTTACTTTAATGTATGCATTCGTTAATATAACAATCAAAGTAGACAGATAAAGTAATGAAGTAATGGTCCCTAATGGCCCTTTGCTTAAATACTTGGGATTCAGAACAGTACTGTGATTGTGTGATATAGTGAAATAAATGAGTTAGCGGCACATATAGAGGTTAATGGGTACAATTGTACAGCCATTCCAGAGACGTGGTTGCAAGGCGATCAAAGCTGGGAGCTAAATATCCCGGGGTATGTGACTTTTCAAGAAGACAGGCAGGGAGGAAAGGGTGGTGGGGTAGCTTTGTTAGTACGGGATGGAATACGTACGATAGCGAGAGAGGACCTTGGACCGGAAGTTGTAGAATCCATATGGGTGGAGGTAAGAGATATCAAGAGGAAGACGACACTGGTGGGAGTCATATTCAGGCCCCCTAACAAAAGCTATGCTGTAGGTCAGGGAATAATTCAGGAGATAAGGAGGGTGTGTAAAAAAGGCAGTACGTTAATCATGGGTGACTTTAACCTTCATGTAGATTGGGAAAATCAAATTGGCAGAGGTAGACTGAAGTGTGTTTGGGATAGTTTCTTGGAACAATATCTTGTGAATCCAACCATGGGTCAGGCGATTTTGGATCTGGTAACAAGTAATGAGGCAGGTTTTAATAAATGATCTCAGAGTAAAGGATCCACTTGGAAACAGTGACCGCAACGTAGTAGAATTTAGTATTCGGTTTGAGGGTGAGCAACGTGGGTCCAAAGCAACTGTGCTAAACTTAAATCAGGGTAATTACAAAGGAATGAGGGCAGCGTTGGCTGGTGTGGACTGGGAAAGGGATTTTAGCAGAAAACACAGCTGATAAACATTGGCAGACATTTAAGAAAATAGTTCGTGACTCTCGACAATGATATATCCCGGCCAGGAAGAGGGATTCAAGGCAGGGGATAGACCAACCGTGGTTAACCAAGGAAGTTAAGCACAGTATCAGATTGCAAGATAAAACATACAACGTGGTAAAGATTAGTGGTGAGCCAGAGGACTGGGAACATTTTAAAAACCAACAAAAGAAGGGAGATAGTAAACTTTGAGGGTAAACTAGTAAGTCAGTTAAAAACAGACAGTAGGAGCTTCTTTCAATATATAAAAGTGAGGAGAGAGGCCCAAGTGAACAGAGGCCCCCTGGAGAATGAGGCTGGGGAAATAATAATGGGGAACCAGGAAATGGCAGAGCAGTTGAATAAATACTTTGCTTCAGTCTTCACGGTAGAAGACACTAATAGCTTTCCAAAAATACTAAATAATCAAGGGGCAAAAGCTGGGGGGGCAGGGGCAGGAAATATATACAATAACTATCACTAGAGAAAAAGGTACCAGGGACACTAATGGGGCTAAAGGCCGATTAGCCCCCTGGACCTGACGGGTTGCGCCCTGGGGTATTAAAGGCAGTAGCTACAGAGATAGTGGATGCGCTGGTGGTGATCTTCCAAGGGCCCTTGGATTCTGGAAAAGTCCCAGAGGATTGGAGAACGGCCAACGTAACAGCCTGATTCAAAAAGCAGGTAACTATCGGCCAGTGGGCTTAACATCCGTCACCGGGAAAACGTTAGAGTCTATTATAAAGGAGGTAATGGCAGCGCATTTAGAAATACATAATCTAATCACGCAGAGTCAGCTTGGCTTCATGAAGGGGGAAATGATCCCTGACAAATGTATTAGAAGTCTTTGAGGAGGTCACTAGCAGGATGGATAAAGGGGGACCAGTAGATGTAATGTATTTGGATTTTCAGAAGGCGTTGGATAAGGTATCCCACATAAGGCTAATTAATAAGATAAGAGCCTATGGTGTTGGGGGTAGTATATTACCATGGATAGAGGACTGGCTAACTAGTAGATGACAGTGAGTTGGGATAAGGGGGGCATTTTCAGGATAGCAACCTGTAACTAGTGGAGTGCCACAGGGATCAGTGCTGGGGCCACAATTATTTACAATATATGTCAATGACTTGGATGAGGGAAGTGAATGTACTATCGCCAAGTTTGCGGATGACACAAAAATAGGTGGG
>JANJGN010000409.1:222500-532833 GCA_026770705.1 Isurus oxyrinchus
GTCTACACACAACTGAAGTGAGGAAAACTCACTAAGAATTGGATTGTTCAGGGAATCAACTTTCCTTAACCTGGAACTTTTACAGTGTTTGTGTCTGACTGTGGCTCTCTCCCCATAGCCCAGTATCAATCCCCAAACTAATCCCACTGCCCCGCTCTCTCCCCATAGCCCAGTATCAATCCCCAAACTAATCCCACTGTCCCGCTCTCTCCCCATAGCCCAGTATCAATCCCCAAACTAATCCCACTGCCCCGCTCTCTCCCCATAGCCCAGTATCAATCCCCAAACTAATCCCACTGTCCCACTCTCTCCCCATAGCCCAGTATCAATCCCCAAACTAATCCCACTGCCCCGCTCTCTCCCCATAGCCCAGTATCAATCCCCAAACTAATCCCACTGCCCCGCTGTCTCCCCATTGCCCAGTATCAATCCCCAAAATAACCCCACTGCCCCGCTCTCTCCCCATAGCCCAGTATCAATCCCCAAACTAATCCCACTGCCCCGCTCTCTCCCCATAGCCCTGTATCAATCCCCAAACTAATTCCACTGTCCCGCTCACTCCCCATAGCCCAGTATCAATCCCCAAACTAATCCCACTGTCCCGCTCTCTCCCCATAGCCCAGTATCAATCCCCAAACTAATCCCACTGCACCGCTCTCTCCCCATAGCCCTGTATCAATCCCCAAACTAATCCCACTGTCCCTCTTTCTCCCCATAGCCCAGTATCAATCCCCAAACTAATGCCACTGCCCTGCTCTCTCGCCATAGCCCAGTATCAATCCCCAAACTAATCCCACTGCCCCGCTGTCTCCCCATAGCCCAGTATCAATCCCCAAACTGATCCCACTGTCCCGCTCTCTCCCCATAGCCCAGTATCAATCGCCAAACTAGTCACACTGTCCCGCTCTCTCCCCATAGCCCTGTATCAATCCCCAAACTAATCCCACTGTCCCGCTCTCTCCCCATAGCCCAGTATCAATCCCCAAACTAATCCCACTGCCCCGCTCTCTCCACATAGCCCTGTATCAATCCCCAAACTAATCCCACTGCCCTGCTCTCTCCCCATAGCCCAGTATCAATCCCCAAACTAATCCCACTGTCCCCACTCTCTCCCCATAGCCCAGTATCAATCCCCATATTAATCCCACTGTCCCACTCTCTCCCCATAGCCCTGTATCAATCCCCAAACTAATCCCACTGTCCAGCTCTCTCCCCATAGCCCTGTATCAATCCCCAAACTAATCCCACTGCCCCGCTCCCTCCCCATAGCCCTGTATCAATCCCCAACCTAATCCCACTGTCCCACTCTCTCCCCATAGCCCAGTATCAATCCCCAAACTAATCCCACTGTCCCGTTCTCTCCCCATAGCCCAGTATCAATCCCCAAACTAATCCCACAGCCCCGCTCCCTCCCCATAGCCCTGTATCAATCCCCTAACTAATCCCACTGTCCCACTCTCTCCCCATAGCCCTGTATCAATCCCCAAACTAATCCGAATGTCCTGCTCTCTCCCCATAGCCCAGTATCAATCCCCAAACTAATCCCACAGCCCCGCTCCCTCCCCATAGCCCTGTATCAATCCCCAAACTAATCCCACTGTCCCGTTCTCTCCCCATAGCCCAGTATCAATCCCCAAACTAATCCCACAGCCCCGCTCCCTCCCCATAGCCCTGTATCAATCCCCAAACTAATCCCACTGTCCCCACTCTCTCCCCATAGCCCAGTATCAATCCCCAAACTAATCCCACTGTCCCACTCTCTCCCCATAGCCCTGTATCAATCCCCAAACTAATCCCACTGCCCTGCTCTATCCCCATAGCCCAGTATCAATCCCCAAATTAATCCCTCTGTCCCGCTCTCTCCCCATAGCCCTGTATCAGTCCCCAAACTAATCCCACTGCCCTGCTCTCTCCCCATAGCCCAGTATCAATCCCCAAACTAATCCCACTGCCCCGCTCTCTCCCCATAGCCCAGTATCAATCCCCAAACTAATCCCACTGTCCCCACTCTCTCCCCATAGCCCAGTATCAATCCCCATATTAATCCCACTGTCCCACTCTCTCCCCATAGCCCAGTATCAATCCCCAAACTAATCCCTCTGTCCTGCTCTCTCCCCATAGCCCTGTATCAATCCCCAAACTAATCCCACAGCCCCGCTCTCTCCCCATAGCCCTGTATCAATCCCCAAACTAATCCCACTGCACCGCTCTCTCCCCATAGCCCTGTATCAATCCCCAAACTAATCCCACTGCCCCACTCTCTCCCCTTAGCCCTGTATCAATCCCCAAAATAATCCCACTGTCCCACTCTATCCCCATAGCCCAGTATCAATCCCCAAACTAATCCCACTGCCCCGCTCCCTCCCCATAGCCCTGTATCAATCCCCAACCTAATCCCACTGTTCCACTCTCTCCCCATAGCCCAGTATCAATCCCCAAACTAATCCCACTGTCCCGTTCTCTCCCCATAGCCCAGTATCAATCCCCAAACTAATCCCACAGCCCCGCTCCCTCCCCATAGCCCTGTATCAATCCCCTAACTAATCCCACTGTCCCACTCTCTCCCCATAGCCCTGTATCAATCCCCAAACTAATCCGACTGTCCTGCTCTCTCCCCATAGCCCAGTATCAATCCCCAAACAAATCCCACAGCCCCGCTCCCTCCCCATAGCCCTGTATCAATCCCCAAACTAATCCCACTGTCCCGTTCTCTCCCCATAGCCCAGTATCAATCCCCAAACTAATCCCACAGCCCCGCTCCCTCCCCATAGCCCTGTATCAATCCCCAAACTAATCCCACTGTCCCCACTCTCTCCCCATAGCCCAGTATCAATCCCCAAACTAATCCCACTGTCCCACTCTCTCCCCATAGCCCTGTATCAATCCCCAAACTAATCCCACTGCCCTGCTCTATCCCCATAGCCCAGTATCAATCCCCAAACTAATCCCACTGTCCCGCTCTCTCCCCATAGCTCTGTATCAATCCCCAAACTAATCCCACTGCCCCGCTCTCTCTCCATAGCCCTGTATCAATCCCCAAACTAATCCCACTGTCCCGCTCTCTCCCCATAGCCCAGTATCAATCCCCAAACTAATCCCACTGCCACACTCTCTCCCCATAGCCCTGTATCAATCCCCAAACTAATCCCACTGTCCCGCTCTCTCCCCATAGCCCAGTATCAATCCCCAAACTAATCCCACTGCCACACTCTCTCCTCATAGCCCTGTATCAATCCCCAAACTAATCCCACTGTCCCGCTCTCTCCCCATAGCCCAGTTTCAATCCCCAAACTAATCCCACTGTCCCGCTCTCTCCCCATAGCCCAGTATCAATCCCCAAACTAATCCCACTGTCCCGCTCTCTCCCCATAGCCCAGTATCAATACCCAAACAAATCCCACTGCCCCACTCTCTCCCCATAGCCCTGTATCAATCCCAAACTAATCCCACTGTCGCGCTCTCTCCCCATAGCCCTGTATCAATCCCCAAACTAATACCACTGCCCCACTCTCTCCCCATAGCCCAGTATCAATCCCCAAACTAATCCCACTGCCCCGCTCTCTCCCCATAGCCCTGTATCAATCCTTAAACTAATCCCACTGTCCCGCTCTCTCCCCATAGCCCAGTATCAATCCCCAAACTAATCCCACTGTCCCACGCTTTCCACATAGCCCAGTATCAATCGCCAAACTAATCCCATTGTCCCACTCACTCCCCATAGCCCAGTATCAATCCCCTAACAAATCCCACTGCCCCGGTCTCCCCATAGCCCAGTATCAATCCCCAAACTAATCCCACTGTCCCGCTCTCTCCCCATAGCCCAGTATCAATCCCCAAACTAATCCCACTGTCCCGCTCTCTCCCCATAGCCCTGTATCAACCCCCAAACTAATCCCACTGTCCCGCTCTCTCCCCAACGCCCTGTATCAATCCCCAAACTAATCTTTGTCCCGCTCACTCCCCATACCCTGTATCAATCCCCAAACTAATCCCACTGTCCCGCTCTCTCCCCATAGCCCAGTATCAATCCCCAAACTAATTCCACTGCCCCGCTCTCTCCCCATAGCCCAGTATCAATCCCCAAACAAATCCCACAGGCCCGCACTCTCCCCATAGCCCTGTATCAATCAGAAACTAATCCCAATGCCCCACTCTCTCCCCATAGCCCAGTATCAATCCCCAAACTAATCCCACTGTCCCACTCTCTCCCCATAGCCCAGTATCAATCCCCAAACTAATCCCACTGCCCCGCTCTCTCCCCATAGCCCAGTATCAATCCCCAAACTAATCACACTGCCCCGCTCTCTCCCCATAGCCCAGTATCAATCCCCAAACTAATCCCACTGTCCCGCTCTCTCCCCATAGCCCAGTATCAATCCCCAAACTAATCCCACTGCCCCGCTCTGTCCCCATAGCCCAGTATCAATCCCCAAACTAATCCCACTGCCCCGCTCTCTCCCCATAGCCCAGTATCAATCCCCAAACTGATCCCACTGTCCCGCTCTCTCCCCATAGCACTGTATCAATCCCCAAACTAATCCCACTGTCCCGCTCACTCCCCATAGCCCAGCATCAATCCCCAAACTAATCCCACTGTCCCGCTCTCTCCCCATAGCGCAGTATCAATCCCCAAACTAATCCCACTGTCCCGCTCTCTCCCCATAGCCCAGTATCAATCCCAAACTAATCCCACTGTCCCGGTCTCTCCCCATAGCCCAGTATCAATCCCCAAACTAATCCCACTGTCCCACTCTCTCCCCAAAGCCCAGTATCAAACCCCAAACTAATCCCACTGCCCCACTCTCTCGCCATAGCCCTGTATCAATCCCCAAACTAATCCCACTGCCCCGCTCTCTCCCCATTGCCCAGTATCAATCCCCAAACTAATCCCACTGTCCCGCTCTCTCCCCATAGCCCTGTATCAATCCCCAAACTAATCCCACTGCCCCGCTCTCTCCCCATAGCCCTGCATCAATCCCCAAACTAATCCCACTGCCCCGCTCTCTCCCCATAGCCCTGCATCAATCCCCAAACTAATCCCACTGCCCCACTCTCTCCCCATAGCCCAGTATCAATCCCAAACTAATCCCACTGTCCCGCTCTCTCCCCATAGCCCTGTATCAATCCCCAAACTAACCCCACTGTCCCGCTCTCTCCCCATAGCCCTGTATCAATCCCCAAACTAATCCCACTGCCCCGCTCTCTCCCCATAGCCCAGTATCAATCCCCAAACTAATCCCACTTCCCCGCTCTCTCCCCATAGCCCAGTATCAATCCCCATAACTAATCCCACTGTCCCGCTCTCTCCCCATAGCCCAGTATCAATCCCAAACTAATCCCACTGTCCCACTCTCTGCACATAGCCCAGTATCAATCCCCAAACTAATCCCACAGTCTCACTCTCTCCCCATAGCCCAGAATCAATCCCCAAACTAATCCCACTACCCCCGGCTCTCTCCCCAGAGCCCTGTATCAATCCCCAAACTAATCCCACTGCCCCACTCTCTCCCCATAGCCCTGTATCAATCCCAAACTAATCCCACTGTCGCGCTCTCTCCCCATAGCCCTGTATCAATCCCCAAACGAATACCACTGCCCCACTCTCTCCCCATAGCCCAGTATCAATCCCCAAACTAATCCCACTGCCCCGCTCTCTCCCCATAGCCGTGTATCAATCCTTAAACTAATCCCACTGTCCCGCTCTCTCCCCATAGCCCAGTATCAATCCCCAAACTAATCCCACTGTCCCACGCTTTCCACATAGCCCAGTATCAATCGCCAAACTAATCCCATTGTCCCACTCACTCCCCATAGCCCAGTATCAATCCCCTAACAAATCCCACTGCCCCGGTCTCCCCATAGCCCAGTATCAATCCCCAAACTAATCCCACTGTCCCGCTCTCTCCCCATAGCCCAGTATCAATCCCCAAACTAATCCCACTGTCCCGCTCTCTCCCCATAGCCCTGTATCAACCCCCAAACTAATCGCACTGTCCCGCTCTCTCCCCAACGCCCTGTATCAATCCCCAAACTAATCTTTGTCCCGCTCACTCCCCATACCCTGTATCAATCCCCAAACTAATCCCACTGTCCCGCTCTCTCCCCATAGCCCAGTATCAATCCCCAAACTAATTCCACTGCCCCGCTCTCTCCCCATAGCCCAGTATCAATCCCCAAACAAATCCCACAGGCCCGCACTCTCCCCATAGCCCTGTATCAATCAGAAACTAATCCCAATGCCCCACTCTCTCCCCATAGCCCAGTATCAATCCCCAAACTAATCCCACTGTCCCACTCTCTCCCCATAGCCCAGTATCAATCCCCAAACTAATCCCACTGCCCCGCTCTCTCCCCATAGCCCAGTATCAATCCCCAAACTAATTACACTGCCCCGCTCTCTCCCCATAGCCCAGTATCAATCCCCAAACTAATCCCACTGTCCCGCTCTCTCCCCATAGCCCAGTATCAATCCCCAAACTAATCCCACTGTCCCGCTCTCTCCCCATAGACCAGTATCAATCCCAAACTAATCCGACTGTCCCGCTCTCTTTCCATAGCCCAGTATCAATCCCAATCTAATCCCACTGCCCCGCTCTCTCCCCATAGCCCAGCATCAATCCCAAACTAATCCCACTGTCCCGCTCTCTCCCCATAGCCCAGTATCAATCCCCAAACTAATCCCACTGCCCCGCTCTGTCCCCATAGCCCAGTATCAATCCCCAAACTAATCCCACTGCCCCGCTCTCTCCCCATAGCCCAGTATCAATCCCCAAACTGATCCCACTGTCCCGCTCTCTCCCCATAGCACTGTATCAATCCCCAAACTAATCCCACTGTCCCGCTCTCTCCCCATAGCCCAGCATCAATCCCCAAACTAATCCCACTGTCCCGCTCTCTCCCCATAGCCCAGTATCAATCCCAAACTAATCCCAATGTCGCGCTCTCTCCCCATAGCCCTGTATCAATCCCCAAACTAATACCACTGCCCCACTCTCTCCCCATAGCCCAGTATCAATCCCCAAACTAATCCCACTGCCCCGCTCTCTCCCCATAGCCGTGTATCAATCCTTAAACTAATCCCACTGTCCCGCTCTCTCCCCATAGCCCAGTATCAATCCCCAAACTAATCCCACTGTCCCACGCTTTCCACATAGCCCAGTATCAATCGCCAAACTAATCCCATTGTCCCACTCACTCCCCATAGCCCAGTATCAATCCCCTAACAAATCCCACTGCCCCGGTCTCCCCATAGCCCAGTATCAATCCCCAAACTAATCCCACTGTCCCGCTCTCTCCCCATAGCCCAGTATCAATCCCCAAACTAATCCCACTGTCCCGCTCTCTCCCCATAGCCCTGTATCAACCCCCAAACTGATCGCACTGTCCCGCTCTCTCCCCAACGCCCTGTATCAATCCCCAAACTAATCTTTGTCCCGCTCACTCCCCATACCCTGTATCAATCCCCAAACTAATCCCACTGTCCCGCTCTCTCCCCATAGCCCAGTATCAATCCCCAAACTAATTCCACTGCCCCGCTCTCTCCCCATAGCCCAGTATCAATCCCCAAACAAATCCCACAGGCCCGCACTCTCCCCATAGCCCTGTATCAATCAGAAACTAATCCCAATGCCCCACTCTCTCCCCATAGCCCAGTATCAATCCCCAAACTAATCCCACTGTCCCACTCTCTCCCCATAGCCCAGTATCAATCCCCAAACTAATCCCACTGCCCCGCTCTCTCCCCATAGCCCAGTATCAATCCCCAAACTAATTACACTGCCCCGCTCTCTCCCCATAGCCCAGTATCAATCCCCAAACTAATCCCACTGTCCCGCTCTCTCCCCATAGCCCAGTATCAATCCCCAAACTAATCCCACTGTCCCGCTCTCTCCCCATAGACCAGTATCAATCCCAAACTAATCCGACTGTCCCGCTCTCTTTCCATAGCCCAGTATCAATCCCAATCTAATCCCACTGCCCCGCTCTCTCCCCATAGCCCAGCATCAATCCCAAACTAATCCCACTGTCCCGCTCTCTCCCCATAGCCCAGTATCAATCCCCAAACTAATCCCACTGCCCCGCTCTGTCCCCATAGCCCAGTATCAATCCCCAAACTAATCCCACTGCCCCGCTCTCTCCCCATAGCCCAGTATCAATCCCCAAACTGATCCCACTGTCCCGCTCTCTCCCCATAGCACTGTATCAATCCCCAAACTAATCCCACTGTCCCGCTCTCTCCCCATAGCCCAGCATCAATCCCCAAACTAATCCCACTGTCCCGCTCTCTCCCCATAGCCCAGTATCAATCCCAAACTAATCCCAATGTCCCGGTCTCTCCCCATAGCCCAGTATCAATGCCCAAACTAATCCCACTGTCCCACTCTCTCCCCAAAGCCCAGTATCAATCCCCAAACTAATCCCACTGCCCCACTCTCTCGCCATAGCCCTGTATCAATCCCCAAACTAATCCCACTGCCCCGCTCTCTCCCCATTGCCCTGTATCAATCCCCAAACTAATCCCACTGCCCCGCTCTCTCCCCATAGCCCTGTATCAATCCCCAAACTAATCCCACTGTCCCACTCTCTCCCCATAGCCCTGCATCAATCCCCAATCTAATCCCACTGCCCCACTCTCTCCCCATAGCCCAGTATCAATCCCAAACTAATCCCACTGCCCCACTCTCTCCCCATAGCCCAGTATCAATCCCCAAACTAATCCCACTGTCCCGCTCTCTCCCCATAGCCCTGTATCAATCCCCAAACTAATCCCACTGTCCCGCTCTCTCCCCATTGCCCTGTATCAATCCCCAAACTAATCCCACTGTCCCACTCTCTCCCCATAGCCCAGTATCAATCCCCAAACTAATCCCACTGCCCCGCTCTCTCCCCATAGCCCAGTATCAATCCCCAAACTAATCCCACTGTCCCGCTCTCTCCCCATAGCCCAGTATCAATCCCCAAACTAATCCCACTGTCCCACTCTCTGTACATAGCCCAGTATCAATCCCCAAACTAATCCCACAGTCTCACTCTCTCCCCATAGCCCAGAATCAATCCCCAAACTAATCCCACTACCCCCGGCTCTCTCCCCAGAGCCCTGTATCAATCCCCAAACTAATCCCACTGTCCCACTCTCTGCACATAGCCCAGTATCAATCCCCAAACTAATCCCACTGCCCCGCTCTCTCACCATAGCCCTGTATCAATGCCCAAACTAATCCCACTGTCCCACTCTCTCCCTTAGCACTGTGTCAATCCCAAACTAATCCCACTGTCCCGCTCTCTCCCATAGCCCTGTATCAATCCCCAAACTAATCCCACTGCCCCGCTCTCTCCCCATAGCCCTGTATCAATCCCAAACTAATCCCACTGTCCCACTCTCTCCCCATAGCCCTGTATCAATCCCAA
The DNA here is from genome assembly GCA_026770705.1 of Isurus oxyrinchus. Classification (NCBI taxonomy): domain Eukaryota; kingdom Metazoa; phylum Chordata; class Chondrichthyes; order Lamniformes; family Lamnidae; genus Isurus; species Isurus oxyrinchus. The sequence goes on from JANJGN010000409.1 coordinate 231,909, forward strand.
ACTAATCCCACTGTCCCGCTCTCTCCCCATAGCCCAGTATCAACCCCAAACTAATCCCACTGCCCCGCTCTCTCCACATAGCCCAGTCTCAACCCAAATTAATCCCACTGTCCAGCTCTCTCCCCATAGCCCAGTATCAATCCCCAAACTAATCCCACTGCCCTGCTCTCTCCCCATAGCCCAGTATCAATCCCCAAACTAATCCCACTGCTCCCACTCTCTCCCCATAGCCCTGTATCAATCCCAAACTAATCCCACTGCCCTGCTCTCTCCCCATAGCCCAGTATCAATTCCCAAACTAATCCTACTTTTCCGCTCTCTCCCCATAGCCCTGTATCAATCCTCAAACTAATCCCACTGCAACGCACTCACCCCATAGCCCAGTATCAATCCCCAAACTAATCCCACTGCCCCGCTCTCTCCCCATAGCCCAGTATCAATCCCCAAACTAATCCCACTGTCCCACTCTCTCCCCATAGCCCAGTATGAATCCCCAAACTAATCCCACTGTCCCACTCTCTCCCCATAGCCCAGTATCAATCCCCAAACTAATTACACTGTCCCACTCTCTGCACATAGCCCAGTATCAAACCCCAAACTAATCCCATTGTCCCGCTCTCTCCCCATAGCCCAGTATCAATCCCAAACTAATCCCACTGTCCCGCTCTCTCCCCATAGCCCAGTATCAATCCCAAACTAATCCCACTGCCCCACTCTCTCCCCATAGCCCAGTATCAATCCCCAAACTAATCCCACTGCCCTGCTCTCTCCCCATAGCCCAGTATCAATCCCAAACTAATCCCACTGCCCCACTCTCTCCCCATAGCCCAGTATCAATCCCCAAACTAATCCCACTGCTCCACTCTGTCCTCATAGCCCTGTATCAATCCCCAAACTAATCCCACTGCCCCGATCTCTCCCCATAGCCCATTATCAACCCCCAAACTAATCCCCCTGCCCTGCCCTCTCCCCATAGCCCAGTCTCAACCCAAATTAATCCCATTGTCCAGCGGTCTCCCCATAGCCCAGTATCAATCCCCAAACTAATCCCACTGTCCCACTCTCTCCCCATAGCCCAGTATCAATCCCCAAACTAATCCCACTGCCCCGCTCTCTCCCCATAGCCCAGTATCAATCCCCAAACTAATCCCACTATCCCACTCTCTCCCCATAGCCCTGTATCAATCCCCAAACTAATCCCACTGTCCCGCTCTCTCCCCATAGCCCAGTATCAATCCCCAAACTAATCCCACTGTCCCGCTCTCTCCCCATAGCCCAGTATCAATCCCCAAACTAATCCCACTGCCCCGCTCTCCCCATAGCCCAGTATCAATCCCCAAACTAATCCCACTGTCCCGCTCTCTCCCCATAGCCATGTATCAATCCCAATCTACTCCCACTGTCCCACTCTCTCCCCATAGTCCTGGATCAATCCCACAGCTAATCCCACTGTCCCGCTCTCTCCCCATAGCCCAGTATCATTCCCCATAACTAATCCCACTGTCCCACTCTCTCCCCATAGCCCAGTATCAATCCCCAAACTAATCCCACTGTCCCGCTCTCTCCCCATAGCCCAGTATCAATCCCAAACTAATCCCACTGCCCCGCTCTCTCCCCATAGTCCAGTATCAAGCCCCAAACTAATCCCACTGTCCCACTCTCTCCCCATAGCCCTGTATCAATCCCCAAACTAATCCCACTGTCCCGCTCTCTCCCCATAGCCCTGTATCAATCCCCAAACTAATCCCACTGTCCCGCTCTCTCCCCATAGCCCAGTATCAATCCCCAAACTAATCCCACTGTCCCACTCTCTCCCCATAGCCCTGTTTCAATCCCCAAACTAATCCCACTGTCCCGCTCTCTCCCCATAGCCCTGTATCAATCCCAAACTAAACCCACTGCCCCGCTCTCTCCCCATAGCCCTGTATCAATCCCCAAACTAATCTCACTGTCCCGCTCTCTCCCCATAGCCCTGTATCAATCCCAAACTAAACCCACTGCCCCGCTCTCTCCCCATAGCCCAGCATCAATCCCCAAACTAAACCCACTGTCCCGCTCTCTCCCCATAGCCCAGTATCACTTCCCAAACTAATCCCACTGTCCCGCTCTCTCCCCATAGACCAGTATCAATCCCAAACTAATCCGACTGTCCCTCTCTCACCCCATAGCCCTGTATCAATCCCTAAACTAATCTCACTGTCCCGCTCTCTTTCCATAGCCCTGTATCAATCCCCAAACTAATCCCACTGCCCCACTCTCTCCCCATAGCCCTGTATCAATCCCCAAACTAATCCCACTGCCCCGTTTTCTCCCCATAGCCCTGTATCAATCCCCAAACTAATCCCACTGCCCCGCTCTCTCCCCATAGCCATGTATCAATCCCTAAACTAATCTCACTGTCCCGTTCTCTCCCCATAGCCCAGTATCAATCTCAAACTAATCCCACTGTCCTGCTCTCTCCCCATAGCCCTGTATCAATCCCAAACTAATCCCACTGCCCTGCTCTCTCCCCATCGCCCAGTATCATTCCCCAAACTAATCCCACTGCCCCGCTCTCTCCCCATAGCCCAGAATCAATCCCCAAACTAATCCCACTGCCCCCTGCTCTCTCCCCATAGCCCTGTATCAATCCGCAAACTAATCCCACAGTCTCACTCTCTCCCCATAGGCCTGTATCAATCCCCCAACTAATCCCACTGCCCCGCTCTCTCCCCATAGCCCAGTATCAATCCCCAAACTAATCCCACAGTCTCACTCTCTCCCCATAGCCCTGTATCAATCCCCAAACTAATCCCACTGTCCCACTCTCTGCACATAGCCCAGTATCAATCCCCAAACTAATCCCACTGTCCCAATCTCTCACCATAGCCCTGTATCAATCCCCAATCTAATCCCACTGTCCCGCTCTCTCCCCATAGCCCAGTATGAATCCCCAAACTAATCCCACTGTCCCACTCTCTCCCCATAGCCCAGCATCAATCCCCAAACTAATTCCACTGTCCCACTCTCTCCCCATAGCCCAGTATCAAACCCCAAACTAATCCCATTGTCCCGCTCTCTCCCCATAGCCCAGTATCAATCCCCAAACTAATCCCACTGCCCCGCTCGCTCCCCATATCCCATTATCAACCCCCAAACTAATCCCACTGTCCCGCTCTCTCCCCATAGCCCAGTATCAATCCCCAAACTAATCCCACTGCCCCGCTCTCTCCCCATAGCCCTGTATCAATCCCAAACTAATCCCACTGTCCAGCTCTCTCCCCATAGCCCAGTATCAACCCCCAAACTAATCCCACTGTCCCGCTCTCTCCCCATAGCCCTGTATCAATCCCCAAACTAATCCCACTGTCCCGCTCTCTCCCCATAGTCCTGGATCAATCCCCAAACTAATCCTACTGTCCCGCTCTCTCCCCATAGCCCAGTATCATTCCCCATAACTAATCCCACTACCCCGCTCTCTCCCCATAGCCCTGTATCATTCCCAAACTAATCCCATTGCCCCGCACTCACCGATAGCCCAGTAATAATCCTCAAACTAATCCCACTGCCCCGCTCTCTCCCCATAGCCCAGTATCAATCCCCAAACTAATCCCACTGTCCCGCTCTCTCTCCATAGCCCAGTTTCAATCCCCAAACTCATCCCTCTGTCCCGCTCTCTCCCCATAGCCCAGCATAAATCCCCAAACTAATCCCACTGTCCCGCTCTCTCCCCATAGACCAGTATCAATCCCAAACTAATCCCACTGTCCCGCTCTCTTTCCATAGCCCAGTATCAATCCCAAACTAATCCCACTGCCCCGCTCTCTCCCCGTAGCCCGGTATCAATCCCAAACTAATCCCACTGTCCCGCTCTCTCCCCATAGCCCTGTATCAATCCCCAAACTAATCCCACTGTCCCGCTGTCTCCCCATAGCCCTGTATCAATCCCCAAACTAATCCCACTGTCCCGCTCTCTCCCCATAGCCGTGTATCAATCCCAAACTAATCCCACTGCCCCACTCTCTCCACATAGCCCAGTATCAATCCCCAAACTAATCCCACTGTCCCGCTCACTCCCCATAGCCCTGTATCAATCCGCAAACTAATCCCACACTCCGGCTCTCTCCCCATAGCCCAGTATCAATCCCCAAACTAATCCCACTGCCCCGCTCTCTCCCCATAGCCCTGTGTCAATCCCCAAACTAATCCCACAGTCCCACTCTCTGCACATAGCCCAGTATCAATCCCCAAACTAATCCCACTGTCCCACTCTCTCACCATAGCCCAGTATCAATCCCCAAACTAATTCCACTGTCCCACTCTCTGCACATAGCCCAGTATCAAACCCCAAACTAATCCCATTGTACCGCTCTCTCCCCATAGCCCAGTATCAATCCCAAACTAATCCCACTGTCCCGCTCTCTCCCCATAGCCCAGTATCAATCCCCAAACTAATCCAACTGCCCCGCTCTCTCCCCATAGCCCATTATCAACCCCCAAACTAATCTCACAGTCCCGCTCTCTCCCCATAGCCCAGTATCAATCCCCAAACTAAGCCCACTGTCCCGCTCTCTCCCCATAGCCCAGTATCAATCCCCAAACTAATCCCACTGTCCCGCTCTCTCCGCATAGCCCAGTATCAATCCCTAAACTAATCCCACTGCCCCGCTCTCTCCACATAGCCCAGTGTCAATCCCCAAACTAATCCCACTGTCCCACTCTCTCCCCATAGCCCTGTATCAATCCCCAAACTAATCCCACTGCCCCGCTCTCTCCCCATAGCCCTGTGTCAATCCCAAACTAATCCCACTGTCCCACTCTCTCCCCATAGCCCAGTATCAATCCCCAAACTAATCCCACTGTCCCACTCTCTCCCCATAGCCCAGTATCAATCCCCAAACTAATCCCACTGTCCCACTCTCTCCCAATAGCCCAGTATCAATCCCCAAACTAATCCCACTGTCCCACTCTCTCCCCATAGCCCAGTAACAACCCCCAAACTAATCCCACACTCCGGCTCTCTCCCCATAGCCCAGTATCAATCCCCAAACTAATCCCACTGCCCCACTCTCTCCCCATAGCCCTGTATCAATCCCCAAACTAATCTCACTGTCCCGCTCTCTCCCCATAGCCCAGTATCAATCCCCAAACTAATCCCACTGTCCCGCTCTCTCCCCATAGCCCAGTATGAATCCCCAAACTAATCCCACTGTCCCGCTCTCTCCGCATAGCCCAGTATCAATCCCCAAACTAATCCCACTGCCCCAATTTCTCACCATAGCCCTTTATCAATCCCTAAACTAATCCCACTGCCCCGCGCTCTCCACATAGCCCAGTATCAATCCCCAAACTAATCCCACTGTCCCGCTCTCTCCCCATAGCCCAGTATCAATCCCCAAACTAATCCCACTGCCCCGCTCTCTCCCCATAGCCAAGTATCAATCCCCAAACTAATCCCACTGCCCCCTGCTCCCTCCCCATAGCCCTGTATCAATCCCCAAACTAATCCCACTGCCCCACTCTCTCCCCATAGGCCTGTATCAATCCCAAACTAATCCCACTGCCCCGCTCTCTCCCCATAGCCCTGTATCAATCCCCATAACTAATCCCACTGCCCCACTCTCTCCCCATAGCCCTGTATCAATCCCAAACTAATCACACTGTCCCGCTCTCTCCCCATAGCCCTGTATCAATCCCCAAACTAATCCCACTGTCCCGCTCTCTCCCCATAGCCCAGTATCAATCCCCAAACTAATCCCACTGTCCCGCTCTCTCCCCATAGGCCTGTATCAATCCCAAACTAATCCCACTGCCCCGCTCTCTCCCCATAGCCCTGTATCAATCCCCAAACTAATCCCACTGTCCCGCTCTCTCCCCATAGCCCAGTATCAATCCCCAAACTAATCCCAATGCCCCGCTCTCTCCCCATAGCCCAGTATCAATCCCCAAACTAATCCCACTGCTCCACTCTCTCCCCATAGCCCTGTATCAATCCCCAAACTAATCCCACTGCCCCGCTCTCTCCCCGTTGCCCAGTATCAATCCCAAACTAATCCCACTGTCCCGCTCTCTCCTCATAAAACAGTATCAAACCCCAAACTAATCCCACTGTCCCGCTCTCTCCCCATAGCCCTGTATCAATCCTAAACTAATCCCACTGTCCCACTCTCTCCCCATAGCCCAGTATCAATCCCCAAACTAATCCCACTGCCCCTCTCTCTCCACATAGCCCAGTATCAATCCCCAAACTAATCCCACTGTCCCACTCTCTCCCCATAGCCCAGCAACAACCCCCAAACTAATCCCACACTCCGGGTCTCTCCCCATAGCCCAGTATCAATACCCAAACTAATCCCAATGCCCCAATTTCTCACCATAGCCCTTTATCAATCCCTAAACTAATCCCACTGCCCCGCGCTCTCCACATAGCCCAGTATCAAACCCCAAACTAATCCCACTGTCCCGCTCTCTCCCCATAGCCCAGTATCAATCCCCAAACTAATCCCACTGTCCCGCTCTCTCCCCATAGCCGTGTATTTATCCCAAACTAATCCCACTGCCCCACTCTCTCCACATAGCCCAGTATCAATCCCCAAACTAATCCCACACTCCGGCACTCTCCCCATAGCCCAGTATCAATCCCCAAACTAATCCTACTGTCCCGCTCTCTCCCCATAGCCCTGTATCAACCCCCAAACTAATCTCACTGTCCCGCTCTCTCCCCATAGCCCTGTATCAATCCCCAAACTAATCCCACTGTCCCACTCACTCCACATAGCCCTGTATCAATCCCCAAACTAATCCCACTGCCCCGCTCTCTCCCCATAGCCCTGTATCAATCCCCAAACTAATCTCACTGTCCCACTCTCTCCACATAGCCCTGTATCAATCCCCAAACTAATCCCACTGCCTCGTTCTCTCCCCATAGCCCAGTATCAATCCCAAACTAATCCCACTGTCCCACTCTCTCCCCATAGCCCTGTATCAATCCCCAAACTAATCCCACTGCCCCGCTCTCTCCCCATAGCCCAGTATCAATCCGCAAACTAATCCCACTGCCCCGCTCTCTCCCCATAGCCCAGTATCAATCCCCAAACTAATCCCACTGTCCCGCTCTCTCCCCATAGCCCTGTATCAATCCCAAACTAATCCCACTGCCCCGCTCTCTCCCCATAGCCCTGTATCAATCCCCATAACTAATCCCACTGCCCCGCTCTCTCCCCATAGCCCAGTATCAACCCCCAAACTAATCCCAATGCCCCAATTTCTCACCATAGCCCTTTATCAATCCCTAAACTAATCCCACTGCCCCGCGCTCTCCCCATAGCCCAGTATCAAACCCCAAACTAATCCCACTGTCCCGCTCTCTCCCCATAGCCCAGTATCAATCCCCAAACTAATCCCACTGTCCCGCTCTCTCCCCATAGCCGTGTATTTATCCCAAACTAATCCCACTGCCCCACTCTCTCCACATAGCCCAGTATCAATCCCCAAACTAATCCCACACTCCGGCACTCTCCCCATAGCCCAGTATCAATCCCCAAACTAATCCTACTGTCCCGCTCTCTCCCCATAGCCCTGTATCAATCCCCAAACTAATCTCACTGTCCCGCTCTCTCCCCATAGCCCTGTATCAATCCCCAAACTAATCCCACTGTCCCACTCACTCCACATAGCCCTGTATCAATCCCCAAACTAATCCTACTGTCCCGCTCTCTCCCCATAGCCCTGTATCAATCCCCAAACTAATCTCACTGTCCCACTCTCTCCACATAGCCCTGTATCAATCCCCAAACTAATCCCACTGCCTCGTTCTCTCCCCATAGCCCAGTATCAATCCCAAACTAATCCCACTGCCCCGCTCTCTCCCCATAGCCCAGTATCAATCCGCAAACTAATCCCACTGCCCCGCTCTCTCCCCATAGCCCAGTATCAATCCCCAAACTAATCCCACTGTCCCGCTCTCTCCCCATAGCCCAGTATCAATCCCCAAACTAATCCCACTGTCCCGCTCTCTCCCCATAGCCCTGTATCAATCCCAAACTAATCCCACTGCCCCGCTCTCTCCCCATAGCCCTGTATCAATCCCCATAACTAATCCCACTGCCCCGCTCTCTCCCCATAGCCCAGTATCAACCCCCAAACTAATCCCACTGTCCCGCTCTCTCCTCATAACCCAGTATCAATCCCCAAACTAATCCCACTCTCCCGCTCTCTCCCCATAGCCCTGTATCAATCCTAAACTAATCCCACTGTCCCACTCTCTCCCCATAGTCCTGGATCAATCCCCAAACTAATCCCACTGTCCCACTCTCTCCCCATAGCCCAGTATCAATCCCAAACTAATCCGACTGTCCCGCTCTCTTTCCATAGCCCAGTATCAATCCCCAAACTAATCCCACTGACCCGCTCTCTCCCCACAGCCCTGTATCAATCCCCAAACTAATCCCACTGTCCCTCTCTCTCCCCATAGTCCAGTATCAATCCCCAAACTAATCCCACTGTCCCACTCTCTCCCCATAGCCCAGTATCAATCCCCAAACTTATCCCACTTCCCCCTCTCTCTCCCCACAGCCCTGTATCAATCCCCAAACTAATCCCACTCTCCCGCTCTCTCCCCATAGCCCTGTATCAATCCCTAAACTAATCTCACTGTCCCACTCTCTCCCCATAGCCCTGTATCAATCCCCAAACTAATCCCACTGCCCCGCTCTCTCCCCATAGCCCTGTATCAATCCCCAAACTAATCCCACTGCCCCGCTCTCTCCCCATAGCCCTGTATCAATCCCTAAACTAATCTCACTGTCCCACTCTCTCCCCATAGCCCTGTATCAATCCCCAAACTAATCCCACTGACCCGCTCTCTCCCCACAGCCCTGTATCAATCCCCAAACTAATCCCACTGCCCGGCTCTCTCCCCATAGCCCAGTATCAATCCCCAAACTAATCCCACTGTCCCGCTCTCTCCCCATAGCCCAGTATCAATCCCCAAACTAATCCCACTGTCCCACTCTCTCCCCATAGCCCAGTATCAATCCCCAAACTAATCCCACTGCCCCGCTCTCTCCCCACAGCCCAGTATCAATCCCCAAACTAATCCCACTGCCCCACTCCCTCCCCATAGCCCAGTATCAATCCCCAAACTAATCCCACTGTCCCGCTCTCTCCCCATAGCCCAGTATCAATCCCCAAACTAATCCCACTGTCCCACTCTCTCCCCATAGCCCAGTATCAATCCCCAAACTAATCCCACTGCCCCGCTCTCTCCCCATAGCCCAGTATCAATCCCCAAACTAATCCCACTGCCCCGCTGTCTCCCCATTGCCCAGTATCAATCCCCAAAATAACCCCACTGCCCCGCTCTCTCCCCATAGCCCAGTATCAATCCCCAAACTAATCCCACTGCCCCGCTCTCTCCCCATAGCCCTGTATCAATCCCCAAACTAATTCCACTGTCCCGCTCACTCCCCATAGCCCAGTATCAATCCCCAAACTAATCCCACTGTCCCGCTCTCTCCCCATAGCCCAGTATCAATCCCCAAACTAATCCCACTGCACCGCTCTCTCCCCATAGCCCTGTATCAATCCCCAAACTAATCCCACTGTCCCTCTTTCTCCCCATAGCCCAGTATCAATCCCCAAACTAATGCCACTGCCCTGCTCTCTCGCCATAGCCCAGTATCAATCCCCAAACTAATCCCACTGCCCCGCTGTCTCCCCATAGCCCAGTATCAATCCCCAAACTGATCCCACTGTCCCGCTCTCTCCCCATAGCCCAGTATCAATCGCCAAACTAGTCACACTGTCCCGCTCTCTCCCCATAGCCCTGTATCAATCCCCAAACTAATCCCACTGTCCCGCTCTCTCCCCATAGCCCAGTATCAATCCCCAAACTAATCCCACTGCCCCGCTCTCTCCACATAATCCTGTATCAGTCCCCAAACTAATCCCACTGCCCTGCTCTCTCCCCATAGCCCAGTATCAATCCCCAAACTAATCCCACTGTCCCCACTCTCTCCCCATAGCCCAGTATCAATCCCCATATTAATCCCACTGTCCCACTCTCTCCCCATAGCCCTGTATCAATCCCCAAACTAATCCCTCTGTCCTGCTCTCTCCCCATAGCCCTGTATCAATCCCCAAACTAATCCCACTGCCCCGCTCCCTCCCCATAGCCCTGTATCAATCCCCAACCTAATCCCACTGTCCCACTCTCTCCCCATAGCCCAGTATCAATCCCCAAACTAATCCCACTGTCCCGTTCTCTCCCCATAGCCCAGTATCAATCCCCAAACTAATCCCACAGCCCCGCTCCCTCCCCATAGCCCTGTATCAATCCCCTAACTAATCCCACTGTCCCACTCTCTCCCCATAGCCCTGTATCAATCCCCAAACTAATCCGAATGTCCTGCTCTCTCCCCATAGCCCAGTATCAATCCCCAAACTAATCCCACAGCCCCGCTCCCTCCCCATAGCCCTGTATCAATCCCCAAACTAATCCCACTGTCCCGTTCTCTCCCCATAGCCCAGTATCAATCCCCAAACTAATCCCACAGCCCCGCTCCCTCCCCATAGCCCTGTATCAATCCCCAAACTAATCCCACTGTCCCCACTCTCTCCCCATAGCCCAGTATCAATCCCCAAACTAATCCCACTGTCCCACTCTCTCCCCATAGCCCTGTATCAATCCCCAAACTAATCCCACTGCCCTGCTCTATCCCCATAGCCCAGTATCAATCCCCAAATTAATCCCTCTGTCCCGCTCTCTCCCCATAGCCCTGTATCAGTCCCCAAACTAATCCCACTGCCCTGCTCTCTCCCCATAGCCCAGTATCAATCCCCAAACTAATCCCACTGCCCCGCTCTCTCCCCATAGCCCAGTATCAATCCCCAAACTAATCCCACTGTCCCCACTCTCTCCCCATAGCCCAGTATCAATCCCCATATTAATCCCACTGTCCCACTCTCTCCCCATAGCCCTGTATCAATCCCCAAACTAATCCCTCTGTCCTGCTCTCTCCCCATAGCCCTGTATCAATCCCCAAACTAATCCCACAGCCCCGCTCTCTCCCCATAGCCCTGTATCAATCCCCAAACTAATCCCACTGCACCGCTCTCTCCCCATAGCCCTGTATCAATCCCCAAACTAATCCCACTGCCCCACTCTCTCCCCTTAGCCCTGTATCAATCCCCAAAATAATCCCACTGTCCCACTCTCTCCCCATAGCCCAGTATCAATCCCCAAACTAATCCCACTGCCCCGCTCCCTCCCCATAGCCCTGTATCAATCCCCTAACTAATCCCACTGTCCCACTCTCTCCCCATAGCCCTGTATCAATCCCCAAACTAATCCGACTGTCCTGCTCTCTCCCCATAGCCCAGTATCAATCCCCAAACAAATCCCACAGCCCCGCTCCCTCCCCATAGCCCTGTATCAATCCCCAAACTAATCCCACTGTCCCGTTCTCTCCCCATAGCCCAGTATCAATCCCCAAACTAATCCCACAGCCCCGCTCCCTCCCCATAGCCCTGTATCAATCCCCAAACTAATCCCACTGTCCCCACTCTCTCCCCATAGCCCAGTATCAATCCCCAAACTAATCCCACTGTCCCACTCTCTCCCCATAGCCCTGTATCAATCCCCAAACTAATCCCACTGCCCTGCTCTATCCCCATAGCCCAGTATCAATCCCCAAACTAATCCCACTGTCCCGCTCTCTCCCCATAGCTCTGTATCAATCCCCAAACTAATCCCACTGCCCCGCTCTCTCTCCATAGCCCTGTATCAATCCCCAAACTAATCCCACTGTCCCGCTCTCTCCCCATAGCCCAGTATCAATCCCCAAACTAATCCCACTGCCACACTCTCTCCCCATAGCCCTGTATCAATCCCCAAACTAATCCCACTGTCCCGCTCTCTCCCCATAGCCCAGTATCAATCCCCAAACTAATCCCACTGCCACACTCTCTCCTCATAGCCCTGTATCAATCCCCAAACTGATCCCACTGTCCCGCTCTCTCCCCATAGCCCAGTTTCAATCCCCAAACTAATCCCACTGTCCCGCTCTCTCCCCATAGCCCAGTATCAATCCCCAAACTAATCCCACTGTCCCCCTCTCTCCCCATAGCCCAGTATCAATACCCAAACAAATCCCACTGCCCCACTCTCTCCCCATAGCCCTGTATCAATCCCAAACTAATCCCACTGTCGCGCTCTCTCCCCATAGCCCTGTATCAATCCCCAAACTAATACCACTGCCCCACTCTCTCCCCATAGCCCAGTATCAATCCCCAAACTAATCCCACTGCCCCGCTCTCTCCCCATAGCCCTGTATCAATCCTTAAACTAATCCCACTGTCCCGCTCTCTCCCCATAGCCCAGTATCAATCCCCAAACTAATCCCACTGTCCCACGCTTTCCACATAGCCCAGTATCAATCGCCAAACTAATCCCATTGTCCCACTCACTCCCCATAGCCCAGTATCAATCCCCTAACAAATCCCACTGCCCCGGTCTCCCCATAGCCCAGTATCAATCCCCAAACTAATCCCACTGTCCCGCTCTCTCCCCATAGCCCAGTATCAATCCCCAAACTAATCCCACTGTCCCGCTCTCTCCCCATAGCCCTGTATCAACCCCCAAACTAATCCCACTGTCCCGCTCTCTCCCCAACGCCCTGTATCAATCCCCAAACTAATCTTTGTCCCGCTCACTCCCCATACCCTGTATCAATCCCCAAACTAATCCCACTGTCCCGCTCTCTCCCCATAGCCCAGTATCAATCCCCAAACTAATTCCACTGCCCCGCTCTCTCCCCATAGCCCAGTATCAATCCCCAAACAAATCCCACAGGCCCGCACTCTCCCCATAGCCCTGTATCAATCAGAAACTAATCCCAATGCCCCACTCTCTCCCCATAGCCCAGTATCAATCCCCAAACTAATCCCACTGTCCCACTCTCTCCCCATAGCCCAGTATCAATCCCCAAACTAATCCCACTGCCCCGCTCTCTCCCCATAGCCCAGTATCAATCCCCAAACTAATCACACTGCCCCGCTCTCTCCCCATAGCCCAGTATCAATCCCCAAACTAATCCCACTGTCCCGCTCTCTCCCCATAGCCCAGTATCAATCCCCAAACTAATCCCACTGTCCCGCTCTGTCCCCATAGCCCAGTATCAATCCCCAAACTAATCCCACTGCCCCGCTCTCTCCCCATAGCCCAGTATCAATCCCCAAACTGATCCCACTGTCCCGCTCTCTCCCCATAGCACTGTATCAATCCCCAAACTAATCCCACTGTCCCGCTCTCTCCCCATAGCCCAGCATCAATCCCCAAACTAATCCCACTGTCCCGCTCTCTCCCCATAGCCCAGTATCAATCCCAAACTAATCCCACTGTCCCGGTCTCTCCCCATAGCCCAGTATCAATCCCCAAACTAATCCCACTGTCCCACTCTCTCCCCAAAGCCCAGTATCAAACCCCAAACTAATCCCACTGCCCCACTCTCTCGCCATAGCCCTGTATCAATCCCCAAACTAATCCCACTGCCCCGCTCTCTCCCCATTGCCCAGTATCAATCCCCAAACTAATCCCACTGTCCCGCTCTCTCCCCATAGCCCTGCATCAATCCCCAAACTAATCCCACTGCCCCACTCTCTCCCCATAGCCCAGTATCAATCCCAAACTAATCCCACTGTCCCGCTCTCTCCCCATAGCCCTGTATCAATCCCCAAACTAATCCCACTGTCCCGCTCTCTCCCCATAGCCCAGTATCAATCCCCAAACTAATCCCACTGCCCCGCTCTCTCCCCATAGCCCTGTATCAATCCCAAACTAATCCCACTGTCCCGCTCTCTCCCCATAGCCCTGTATCAATCCCCAAACTAATCCCACTGCCCCGCTCTCTCCCCATAGCCCAGTATCAATCCCCAAACTAATCCCACTTCCCCGCTCTCTCCCCATAGCCCAGTATCAATCCCCATAACTAATCCCACTGTCCCGCTCTCTCCCCATAGCCCAGTATCAATCCCCAAACTAATCCCACTGTCCCACTCTCTGCACATAGCCCAGTATCAATCCCCAAACTAATCCCACAGTCTCACTCTCTCCCCATAGCCCAGAATCAATCCCCAAACTAATCCCACTACCCCCGGCTCTCTCCCCAGAGCCCTGTATCAATCCCCAAACTAATCCCACTGCCCCACTCTCTCCCCATAGCCCTGTATCAATCCCAAACTAATCCCACTGTCGCGCTCTCTCCCCATAGCCCTGTATCAATCCCCAAACTAATACCACTGCCCCACTCTCTCCCCATAGCCCAGTATCAATCCCCAAACTAATCCCACTGCCCCGCTCTCTCCCCATAGCCGTGTATCAATCCTTAAACTAATCCCACTGTCCCGCTCTCTCCCCATAGCCCAGTATCAATCCCCAAACTAATCCCACTGTCCCACGCTTTCCACATAGCCCAGTATCAATCGCCAAACTAATCCCATTGTCCCACTCACTCCCCATAGCCCAGTATCAATCCCCTAACAAATCCCACTGCCCCGGTCTCCCCATAGCCCAGTATCAATCCCCAAACTAATCCCACTGTCCCGCTCTCTCCCCATAGCCCAGTATCAATCCCCAAACTAATCCCACTGTCCCGCTCTCTCCCCATAGCCCTGTATCAACCCCCAAACTAATCGCACTGTCCCGCTCTCTCCCCAACGCCCTGTATCAATCCCCAAACTAATCTTTGTCCCGCTCACTCCCCATACCCTGTATCAATCCCCAAACTAATCCCACTGTCCCGCTCTCTCCCCATAGCCCAGTATCAATCCCCAAACTAATTCCACTGCCCCGCTCTCTCCCCATAGCCCAGTATCAATCCCCAAACAAATCCCACAGGCCCGCACTCTCCCCATAGCCCTGTATCAATCAGAAACTAATCCCAATGCCCCACTCTCTCCCCATAGCCCAGTATCAATCCCCAAACTAATCCCACTGTCCCACTCTCTCCCCATAGCCCAGTATCAATCCCCAAACTAATCCCACTGCCCCGCTCTCTCCCCATAGCCCAGTATCAATCCCCAAACTAATTACACTGCCCCGCTCTCTCCCCATAGCCCAGTATCAATCCCCAAACTAATCCCACTGTCCCGCTCTCTCCCCATAGCCCAGTATCAATCCCCAAACTAATCCCACTGTCCCGCTCTCTCCCCATAGACCAGTATCAATCCCAAACTAATCCGACTGTCCCGCTCTCTTTCCATAGCCCAGTATCAATCCCAATCTAATCCCACTGCCCCGCTCTCTCCCCATAGCCCAGCATCAATCCCAAACTAATCCCACTGTCCCGCTCTCTCCCCATAGCCCAGTATCAATCCCCAAACTAATCCCACTGCCCCGCTCTGTCCCCATAGCCCAGTATCAATCCCCAAACTAATCCCACTGCCCCGCTCTCTCCCCATAGCCCAGTATCAATCCCCAAACTGATCCCACTGTCCCGCTCTCTCCCCATAGCACTGTATCAATCCCCAAACTAATCCCACTGTCCCGCTCTCTCCCCATAGCCCAGCATCAATCCCCAAACTAATCCCACTGTCCCGCTCTCTCCCCATAGCCCAGTATCAATCCCAAACTAATCCCAATGTCGCGCTCTCTCCCCATAGCCCTGTATCAATCCCCAAACTAATACCACTGCCCCACTCTCTCCCCATAGCCCAGTATCAATCCCCAAACTAATCCCACTGCCCCGCTCTCTCCCCATAGCCGTGTATCAATCCTTAAACTAATCCCACTGTCCCGCTCTCTCCCCATAGCCCAGTATCAATCCCCAAACTAATCCCACTGTCCCACGCTTTCCACATAGCCCAGTATCAATCGCCAAACTAATCCCATTGTCCCACTCACTCCCCATAGCCCAGTATCAATCCCCTAACAAATCCCACTGCCCCGGTCTCCCCATAGCCCAGTATCAATCCCCAAACTAATCCCACTGTCCCGCTCTCTCCCCATAGCCCAGTATCAATCCCCAAACTAATCCCACTGTCCCGCTCTCTCCCCATAGCCCTGTATCAACCCCCAAACTAATCGCACTGTCCCGCTCTCTCCCCAACGCCCTGTATCAATCCCCAAACTAATCTTTGTCCCGCTCACTCCCCATACCCTGTATCAATCCCCAAACTAATCCCACTGTCCCGCTCTCTCCCCATAGCCCAGTATCAATCCCCAAACTAATTCCACTGCCCCGCTCTCTCCCCATAGCCCAGTATCAATCCCCAAACAAATCCCACAGGCCCGCACTCTCCCCATAGCCCTGTATCAATCAGAAACTAATCCCAATGCCCCACTCTCTCCCCATAGCCCAGTATCAATCCCCAAACTAATCCCACTGTCCCACTCTCTCCCCATAGCCCAGTATCAATCCCCAAACTAATCCCACTGCCCCGCTCTCTCCCCATAGCCCAGTATCAATCCCCAAACTAATTACACTGCCCCGCTCTCTCCCCATAGCCCAGTATCAATCCCCAAACTAATCCCACTGTCCCGCTCTCTCCCCATAGCCCAGTATCAATCCCCAAACTAATCCCACTGTCCCGCTCTCTCCCCATAGACCAGTATCAATCCCAAACTAATCCGACTGTCCCGCTCTCTTTCCATAGCCCAGTATCAATCCCAATCTAATCCCACTGCCCCGCTCTCTCCCCATAGCCCAGCATCAATCCCAAACTAATCCCACTGTCCCGCTCTCTCCCCATAGCCCAGTATCAATCCCCAAACTAATCCCACTGCCCCGCTCTGTCCCCATAGCCCAGTATCAATCCCCAAACTAATCCCACTGCCCCGCTCTCTCCCCATAGCCCAGTATCAATCCCCAAACTGATCCCACTGTCCCGCTCTCTCCCCATAGCACTGTATCAATCCCCAAACTAATCCCACTGTCCCGCTCTCTCCCCATAGCCCAGCATCAATCCCCAAACTAATCCCACTGTCCCGCTCTCTCCCCATAGCCCAGTATCAATCCCAAACTAATCCCAATGTCCCGGTCTCTCCCCATAGCCCAGTATCAATGCCCAAACTAATCCCACTGTCCCACTCTCTCCCCAAAGCCCAGTATCAATCCCCAAACTAATCCCACTGCCCCACTCTCTCGCCATAGCCCTGTATCAATCCCCAAACTAATCCCACTGCCCCGCTCTCTCCCCATTGCCCTGTATCAATCCCCAAACTAATCCCACTGCCCCGCTCTCTCCCCATAGCCCTGTATCAATCCCCAAACTAATCCCACTGTCCCACTCTCTCCCCATAGCCCTGCATCAATCCCCAATCTAATCCCACTGCCCCACTCTCTCCCCATAGCCCAGTATCAATCCCAAACTAATCCCACTGCCCCACTCTCTCCCCATAGCCCAGTATCAATCCCCAAACTAATCCCACTGTCCCGCTCTCTCCCCATAGCCCTGTATCAATCCCCAAACTAATCCCACTGTCCCGCTCTCTCCCCATTGCCCTGTATCAATCCCCAAACTAATCCCACTGTCCCACTCTCTCCCCATAGCCCAGTATCAAACCCCAAACTAATCCCACTGCCCCGCTCTCTCCCCATAGCCCAGTATCAATCCCCAAACTAATCCCACTGTCCCGCTCTCTCCCCATAGCCCAGTATCAATCCCCAAACTAATCCCACTGTCCCACTCTCTGCACATAGCCCAGTATCAATCCCCAAACTAATCCCACAGTCTCACTCTCTCCCCATAGCCCAGAATCAATCCCCAAACTAATCCCACTACCCCCGGCTCTCTCCCCAGAGCCCTGTATCAATCCCCAAACTAATCCCACTGTCCCACTCTCTGCACATAGCCCAGTATCAATCCCCAAACTAATCCCACTGCCCCGCTCTCTCACCATAGCCCTGTATCAATGCCCAAACTAATCCCACTGTCCCACTCTCTCCCTTAGCACTGTGTCAATCCCAAACTAATCCCACTGTCCCGCTCTCTCCCATAGCCCTGTATCAATCCCCAAACTAATCCCACTGCCCCGCTCTCTCCCCATAGCCCTGTATCAATCCCAAACTAATCCCACTGTCCCACTCTCTCCCCATAGCCCTGTATCAATCCCAAACTAATCCCACTGTCCCGCTCTCTCCCCATAGCCCAGTATCAACCCCAAACTAATCCCACTGCCCCGCTCTCTCCACATAGCCCAGTCTCAACCCAAATTAATCCCACTGTCCAGCTCTCTCCCCATAGCCCAGTATCAATCCCCAAACTAATCCCACTGCCCTGCTCTCTCCCCATAGCCCAGTATCAATCCCCAAACTAATCCCACTGCTCCCACTCTCTCCCCATAGCCCTGTATCAATCCCAAACTAATCCCACTGCCCTGCTCTCTCCCCATAGCCCAGTATCAATTCCCAAACTAATCCTACTTTTCCGCTCTCTCCCCATAGCCCTGTATCAATCCTCAAACTAATCCCACTGCAACGCACTCACCCCATAGCCCAGTATCAATCCCCAAACTAATCCCACTGCCCCGCTCTCTCCCCATAGCCCAGTATCAATCCCCAAACTAATCCCACTGTCCCACTCTCTCCCCATAGCCCAGTATGAATCCCCAAACTAATCCCACTGTCCCACTCTCTCCCCATAGCCCAGTATCAATCCCCAAACTAATTACACTGTCCCACTCTCTGCACATAGCCCAGTATCAAACCCCAAACTAATCCCATTGTCCCGCTCTCTCCCCATAGCCCAGTATCAATCCCAAACTAATCCCACTGTCCCGCTCTCTCCCCATAGCCCAGTATCAATCCCAAACTAATCCCACTGCCCCACTCTCTCCCCATAGCCCAGTATCAATCCCCAAACTAATCCCACTGCCCTGCTCTCTCCCCATAGCCCAGTATCAATCCCAAACTAATCCCACTGCCCCACTCTCTCCCCATAGCCCAGTATCAATCCCCAAACTAATCCCACTGCTCCACTCTGTCCTCATAGCCCTGTATCAATCCCCAAACTAATCCCACTGCCCCGATCTCTCCCCATAGCCCATTATCAACCCCCAAACTAATCCCCCTGCCCTGCCCTCTCCCCATAGCCCAGTCTCAACCCAAATTAATCCCATTGTCCAGCGGTCTCCCCATAGCCCAGTATCAATCCCCAAACTAATCCCACTGTCCCACTCTCTCCCCATAGCCCAGTATCAATCCCCAAACTAATCCCACTGCCCCGCTCTCTCCCCATAGCCCAGTATCAATCCCCAAACTAATCCCACTATCCCACTCTCTCCCCATAGCCCTGTATCAATCCCCAAACTAATCCCACTGTCCCGCTCTCTCCCCATAGCCCAGTATCAATCCCCAAACTAATCCCACTGCCCCGCTCTCTCCCCATAGCCCAGTATCAATCCCCAAACTAATCCCACTATCCCACTCTCTCCCCATAGCCCTGTATCAATCCCCAAACTAATCCCACTGTCCCGCTCTCTCCCCATAGCCCAGTATCAATCCCCAAACTAATCCCACTGTCCCGCTCTCTCCCCATAGCCCAGTATCAATCCCCAAACTAATCCCACTGCCCCGCTCTCCCCATAGCCCAGTATCAATCCCCAAACTAATCCCACTGTCCCGCTCTCTCCCCATAGCCATGTATCAATCCCAATCTACTCCCACTGTCCCACTCTCTCCCCATAGTCCTGGATCAATCCCACAGCTAATCCCACTGTCCCGCTCTCTCCCCATAGCCCAGTATCATTCCCCATAACTAATCCCACTGTCCCACTCTCTCCCCATAGCCCAGTATCAATCCCCAAACTAATCCCACTGTCCCGCTCTCTCCCCATAGCCCAGTATCAATCCCAAACTAATCCCACTGCCCCGCTCTCTCCCCATAGTCCAGTATCAAGCCCCAAACTAATCCCACTGTCCCACTCTCTCCCCATAGCCCTGTATCAATCCCCAAACTAATCCCACTGTCCCGCTCTCTCCCCATAGCCCTGTATCAATCCCCAAACTAATCCCACTGTCCCGCTCTCTCCCCATAGCCCAGTATCAATCCCCAAACTAATCCCACTGTCCCACTCTCTCCCCATAGCCCTGTTTCAATCCCCAAACTAATCCCACTGTCCCGCTCTCTCCCCATAGCCCTGTATCAATCCCAAACTAAACCCACTGCCCCGCTCTCTCCCCATAGCCCTGTATCAATCCCCAAACTAATCTCACTGTCCCGCTCTCTCCCCATAGCCCTGTATCAATCCCAAACTAAACCCACTGCCCCGCTCTCTCCCCATAGCCCAGCATCAATCCCCAAACTAAACCCACTGTCCCGCTCTCTCCCCATAGCCCAGTATCACTTCCCAAACTAATCCCACTGTCCCGCTCTCTCCCCATAGACCAGTATCAATCCCAAACTAATCCGACTGTCCCGCTCTCACCCCATAGCCCTGTATCAATCCCTAAACTAATCTCACTGTCCCGCTCTCTTTCCATAGCCCTGTATCAATCCCCAAACTAATCCCACTGCCCCACTCTCTCCCCATAGCCCTGTATCAATCCCCAAACTAATCCCACTGCCCCGTTTTCTCCCCATAGCCCTGTATCAATCCCCAAACTAATCCCACTGCCCCGCTCTCTCCCCATAGCCATGTATCAATCCCTAAACTAATCTCACTGTCCCGTTCTCTCCCCATAGCCCAGTATCAATCTCAAACTAATCCCACTGTCCTGCTCTCTCCCCATAGCCCTGTATCAATCCCAAACTAATCCCACTGCCCTGCTCTCTCCCCATCGCCCAGTATCATTCCCCAAACTAATCCCACTGCCCCGCTCTCTCCCCATAGCCCAGAATCAATCCCCAAACTAATCCCACTGCCCCCTGCTCTCTCCCCATAGCCCTGTATCAATCCGCAAACTAATCCCACAGTCTCACTCTCTCCCCATAGGCCTGTATCAATCCCCCAACTAATCCCACTGCCCCGCTCTCTCCCCATAGCCCAGTATCAATCCCCAAACTAATCCCACAGTCTCACTCTCTCCCCATAGCCCTGTATCAATCCCCAAACTAATCCCACTGTCCCACTCTCTGCACATAGCCCAGTATCAATCCCCAAACTAATCCCACTGTCCCAATCTCTCACCATAGCCCTGTATCAATCCCCAATCTAATCCCACTGTCCCGCTCTCTCCCCATAGCCCAGTATGAATCCCCAAACTAATCCCACTGTCCCACTCTCTCCCCATAGCCCAGCATCAATCCCCAAACTAATTCCACTGTCCCACTCTCTCCCCATAGCCCAGTATCAAACCCCAAACTAATCCCATTGTCCCGCTCTCTCCCCATAGCCCAGTATCAATCCCCAAACTAATCCCACTGCCCCGCTCGCTCCCCATATCCCATTATCAACCCCCAAACTAATCCCACTGTCCCGCTCTCTCCCCATAGCCCAGTATCAATCCCCAAACTAATCCCACTGCCCCGCTCTCTCCCCATAGCCCTGTATCAATCCCAAACTAATCCCACTGTCCAGCTCTCTCCCCATAGCCCAGTATCAACCCCCAAACTAATCCCACTGTCCCGCTCTCTCCCCATAGCCCTGTATCAATCCCCAAACTAATCCCACTGTCCCGCTCTCTCCCCATAGTCCTGGATCAATCCCCAAACTAATCCTACTGTCCCGCTCTCTCCCCATAGCCCAGTATCATTCCCCATAACTAATCCCACTGCCCCGCTCTCTCCCCATAGCCCTGTATCATTCCCAAACTAATCCCATTGCCCCGCACTCACCGATAGCCCAGTAACAATCCTCAAACTAATCCCACTGCCCCGCTCTCTCCCCATAGCCCAGTATCAATCCCCAAACTAATCCCACTGTCCCGCTCTCTCTCCATAGCCCAGTTTCAATCCCCAAACTCATCCCTCTGTCCCGCTCTCTCCCCATAGCCCAGCATAAATCCCCAAACTAATCCCACTGTCCCGCTCTCTCCCCATAGACCAGTATCAATCCCAAACTAATCCCACTGTCCCGCTCTCTTTCCATAGCCCAGTATCAATCCCAAACTAATCCCACTGCCCCGCTCTCTCCCCGTAGCCCGGTATCAATCCCAAACTAATCCCACTGTCCCGCTCTCTCCCCATAGCCCTGTATCAATCCCCAAACTAATCCCACTGTCCCGCTGTCTCCCCATAGCCCTGTATCAATCCCCAAACTAATCCCACTGTCCCGCTCTCTCCCCATAGCCGTGTATCAATCCCAAACTAATCCCACTGCCCCACTCTCTCCACATAGCCCTGTATCAATCCGCAAACTAATCCCACACTCCGGCTCTCTCCCCATAGCCCAGTATCAATCCCAAAACTAATCCCACTGCCCCGCTCTCTCCCCATAGCCCTGTGTCAATCCCCAAACTAATCCCACAGTCCCACTCTCTGCACATAGCCCAGTATCAATCCCCAAACTAATCCCACTGTCCCACTCTCTCACCATAGCCCAGTATCAATCCCCAAACTAATTCCACTGTCCCACTCTCTGCACATAGCCCAGTATCAAACCCCAAACTAATCCCATTGTACCGCTCTCTCCCCATAGCCCAGTATCAATCCCAAACTAATCCCACTGTCCCGCTACCTCCCCATAGCCCAGTATCAATCCCCAAACTAATCCAACTGCCCCGCTCTCTCCCCATAGCCCATTATCAACCCCCAAACTAATCTCACAGTCCCGCTCTCTCCCCATAGCCCAGTATCAATCCCCAAACTAAGCCCACTGTCCCGCTCTCTCCCCATAGCCCAGTATCAATCCCCAAACTAATCCCACTGTCCCGCTCTCTCCGCATAGCCCAGTATCAATCCCTAAACTAATCCCACTGCCCCGCTCTCTCCACATAGCCCAGTGTCAATCCCCAAACTAATCCCACTGTCCCACTCTCTCCCCATAGCCCTGTATCAATCCCCAAACTAATCCCACTGCCCCGCTCTCTCCCCATAGCCCTGTGTCAATCCCAAACTAATCCCACTGTCCCACTCTCTCCCCATAGCCCAGTATCAATCCCCAAACTAATCCCACTGTCCCACTCTCTCCCCATAGCCCAGTATCAATCCCCAAACTAATCCCACTGTCCCACTCTCTCCCAATAGCCCAGTATCAATCCCCAAACTAATCCCACTGTCCCACTCTCTCCCCATAGCCCAGTAACAACCCCCAAACTAATCCCACACTCCGGCTCTCTCCCCATAGCCCAGTATCAATCCCCAAACTAATCCCACTGCCCCACTCTCTCCCCATAGCCCTGTATCAATCCCCAAACTAATCTCACTGTCCCGCTCTCTCCCCATAGCCCAGTATCAATCCCCAAACTAATCCCACTGTCCCGCTCTCTCCCCATAGCCCAGTATGAATCCCCAAACTAATCCCACTGTCCCGCTCTCTCCGCATAGCCCAGTATCAATCCCCAAACTAATCCCACTGCCCCAATTTCTCACCATAGCCCTTTATCAATCCCTAAACTAATCCCACTGCCCCGCGCTCTCCACATAGCCCAGTATCAATCCCCAAACTAATCCCACTGTCCCGCTCTCTCCCCATAGCCCAGTATCAATCCCCAAACTAATCCCACTGCCCCGCTCTCTCCCCATAGCCAAGTATCAATCCCCAAACTAATCCCACTGCCCCCTGCTCCCTCCCCATAGCCCTGTATCAATCCCCAAACTAATCCCACTGTCCCACTCTCTCCACATAGCCCTGTATCAATCCCCAAACTAATCCCACTGTCCCACTCTCTCCACATAGCCCTGTATCAATCCCCAAACTAATCCCACTGCCTCGTTCTCTCCCCATAGCCCAGTATCAATCCGCAAACTAATCCCACTGTCCCACTCTCTCCCCATAGCCCTGTATCAATCCCCAAACTAATCCCACTGCCCCGCTCTCTCCCCATAGCCCAGTATCAATCCCCAAACTAATCCCACTGTCCCACTCTCTCCCCATAGGCCTGTATCAATCCCAAACTAATCCCACTGCCCCGCTCTCTCCCCATAGCCCTGTATCAATCCCCATAACTAATCCCACTGCCCCACTCTCTCCCCATAGCCCTGTATCAATCCCAAACTAATCACACTGTCCCGCTCTCTCCCCATAGCCCTGTATCAATCCCCAAACTAATCCCACTGTCCCGCTCTCTCCCCATAGCCCAGTATCAATCCCCAAACTAATCCCACTGTCCCGCTCTCTCCCCATAGGCCTGTATCAATCCCAAACTAATCCCACTGCCCCGCTCTCTCCCCATAGCCCTGTATCAATCCCCAAACTAATCCCACTGTCCCGCTCTCTCCCCATAGCCCAGTATCAATCCCCAAACTAATCCCAATGCCCCGCTCTCTCCCCATAGCCCAGTATCAATCCCCAAACTAATCCCACTGCTCCACTCTCTCCCCATAGCCCTGTATCAATCCCCAAACTAATCCCACTGCCCCGCTCTCTCCCCGTTGCCCAGTATCAATCCCAAACTAATCCCACTGTCCCGCTCTCTCCTCATAAAACAGTATCAAACCCCAAACTAATCCCACTGTCCCGCTCTCTCCCCATAGCCCTGTATCAATCCTAAACTAATCCCACTGTCCCACTCTCTCCCCATAGCCCAGTATCAATCCCCAAACTAATCCCACTGCCCCTCTCTCTCCCAATAGCCCAGTATCAATCCCCAAACTAATCCCACTGTCCCACTCTCTCCCCATAGCCCAGCAACAACCCCCAAACTAATCCCACACTCCGGCTCTCTCCCCATAGCCCAGTATCAATACCCAAACTAATCCCAATGCCCCAATTTCTCACCATAGCCCTTTATCAATCCCTAAACTAATCCCACTGCCCCGCGCTCTCCACATAGCCCAGTATCAAACCCCAAACTAATCCCACTGTCCCGCTCTCTCCCCATAGCCCAGTATCAATCCCCAAACTAATCCCACTGTCCCGCTCTCTCCCCATAGCCGTGTATTTATCCCAAACTAATCCCACTGCCCCACTCTCTCCACATAGCCCAGTATCAATCCCCAAACTAATCCCACACTCCGGCACTCTCCCCATAGCCCAGTATCAATCCCCAAACTAATCCTACTGTCCCGCTCTCTCCCCATAGCCCTGTATCAACCCCCAAACTAATCTCACTGTCCCGCTCGCTCCCCATAGCCCTGTATCAATCCCCAAACTAATCCCACTGTCCCACTCACTCCACATAGCCCTGTATCAATCCCCAAACTAATCCCACTGCCCCGCTCTCTCCCCATAGCCCTGTATCAATCCCCAAACTAATCTCACTGTCCCACTCTCTCCACATAGCCCTGTATCAATCCCCAAACTAATCCCACTGCCTCGTTCTCTCCCCATAGCCCAGTATCAATCCCAAACTAATCCCACTGTCCCACTCTCTCCCCATAGCCCTGTATCAATCCCCAAACTAATCCCACTGCCCCGCTCTCTCCCCATAGCCCAGTATCAATCCGCAAACTAATCCCACTGCCCCGCTCTCTCCCCATAGCCCAGTATCAATCCCCAAACTAATCCCACTGTCCCGCTCTCTCCCCATAGCCCTGTATCAATCCCAAACTAATCCCACTGCCCCGCTCTCTCCCCATAGCCCTGTATCAATCCCCATAACTAATCCCACTGCCCCGCTCTCTCCCCATAGCCCAGTATCAACCCCCAAACTAATCCCAATGCCCCAATTTCTCACCATAGCCCTTTATCAATCCCTAAACTAATCCCACTGCCCCGCGCTCTCCCCATAGCCCAGTATCAAACCCCAAACTAATCCCACTGTCCCGCTCTCTCCCCATAGCCCAGTATCAATCCCCAAACTAATCCCACTGTCCCGCTCTCTCCCCATAGCCGTGTATTTATCCCAAACTAATCCCACTGCCCCACTCTCTCCACATAGCCCAGTATCAATCCCCAAACTAATCCCACACTCCGGCACTCTCCCCATAGCCCAGTATCAATCCCCAAACTAATCCTACTGTCCCGCTCTCTCCCCATAGCCCTGTATCAATCCCCAAACTAATCTCACTGTCCCGCTCTCTCCCCATAGCCCTGTATCAATCCCCAAACTAATCCCACTGTCCCACTCACTCCACATAGCCCTGTATCAATCCCCAAACTAATCCTACTGTCCCGCTCTCTCCCCATAGCCCTGTATCAATCCCCAAACTAATCTCACTGTCCCACTCTCTCCACATAGCCCTGTATCAATCCCCAAACTAATCCCACTGCCTCGTTCTCTCCCCATAGCCCAGTATCAATCCCAAACTAATCCCGCTGCCCCGCTCTCTCCCCATAGCCCAGTATCAATCCGCAAACTAATCCCACTGCCCCGCTCTCTCCCCATAGCCCAGTATCAATCCCCAAACTAATCCCACTGTCCCGCTCTCTCCCCATAGCCCAGTATCAATCCCCAAACTAATCCCACTGTCCCGCTCTCTCCCCATAGCCCTGTATCAATCCCAAACTAATCCCACTGCCCCGCTCTCTCCCCATAGCCCTGTATCAATCCCCATAACTAATCCCACTGCCCCGCTCTCTCCCCATAGCCCAGTATCAACCCCCAAACTAATCCCACTGTCCCGCTCTCTCCTCATAACCCAGTATCAATCCCCAAACTAATCCCACTCTCCCGCTCTCTCCCCATAGCCCTGTATCAATCCTAAACTAATCCCACTGTCCCACTCTCTCCCCATAGTCCTGGATCAATCCCCAAACTAATCCCACTGTCCCACTCTCTCCCCATAGCCCAGTATCAATCCCAAACTAATCCGACTGTCCCGCTCTCTTTCCATAGCCCAGTATCAATCCCCAAACTAATCCCACTGACCCGCTCTCTCCCCACAGCCCTGTATCAATCCCCAAACTAATCCCACTGTCCCTCTCTCTCCCCATAGTCCAGTATCAATCCCCAAACTAATCCCACTGTCCCACTCTCTCCCCATAGCCCAGTATCAATCCCCAAACTTATCCCACTTCCCCCTCTCTCTCCCCACAGCCCTGTATCAATCCCCAAACTAATCCCACTCTCCCGCTCTCTCCCCATAGCCCTGTATCAATCCCTAAACTAATCTCACTGTCCCACTCTCTCCCCATAGCCCTGTATCAATCCCCAAACTAATCCCACTGCCCCGCTCTCTCCCCATAGCCCTGTATCAATCCCCAAACTAATCCCACTGCCCCGCTCTCTCCCCATAGCCCTGTATCAATCCCTAAACTAATCTCACTGTCCCACTCTCTCCCCATAGCCCTGTATCAATCCCCAAACTAATCCCACTGACCCGCTCTCTCCCCACAGCCCTGTATCAATCCCCAAACTAATCCCACTGCCCCGCTCTCTCCCCATAGCCCTGTATCAATCCCCAAACTAATCCCACTGTCCCACTCTCTCCCCATAGCCCTGTATCAATCCCCAAACTAATCCCACTGTCCCGCTCTCTCCCCATAGCCCTGTATCAATCCCCAAACTAATCCCACTGCCCCACTCTCTCCCCATAGCCCTGTATCAATCCCCAAACTAATCCCACTGCCCCGCTCTCTCCCCATAGCCCAGTATCAATCCCCAAACTAATCCCACTGCCCCGCTCTCTCCCCATAGCCCTGTATCAATCCCCAAACTAATCCCACTGCCCCGCTCTCTCCCCATAGCCCAGTATCAATCCCCAAACTAATCCCACTGTCCCGCTCTCTCCCCATAGCCCTGTATCAATCCCAAACTAATCCCACTGCCCTGCTCTCTCCCCATAGCCCTGTATCAATCCCCATAACTAATCCCACTGCACCGCTCTCTCCCCATAGCCCAGTATCAATCCCCAAACTAATCCCACTGTCCCGCTCTCTCCTCGTAACCCAGTATCAAACCCCAAACTAATCCCACTGTCCCGCTCTCTCCCCATAGCCCTGTATCAATCCTAAACTAATCCCACTGTCCCACTCTCTCCCCATAGCCCAGTATCAATCCCCAAACTAATCCCACTGCCCCACTCTCTCCCAATAGCCCAGTATCAATCCCCAAACTAATCCCACTGTCCCACTCTCTCCCCATAGCCCAGTAACAACCCCCAAACTAATCCCACACTCCGGCTCTCTCCCCATAGCCCAGTATCAATCCCCAAACTAATTCCACTGTCCCGCTCTCTCCCCATAGCCCAGTATCAATCCCCAAACTAATCGCACTGCCCCGCTCGCTCCCCATATCCCATTATCAACCCCCAAACTAATCACACTGTCCCGCTCACTCCCCATAGCCCAGTATCAATCCCCAAACAAATCCTACTGTCCCGCTCTCTCCCCATAGCCCAGTATCTTTCCCCATAACTAATCCCACTGCCCCGCTCTCTCCCCATAGCCCTGTATCATTCCCAAACTAATCCCACTGCCCCGCTCTCACCCATAGCCCAGTAACAATCCTCAAACTAATCCCACTGCCCCGCTCTCTCCCCATAGCCCAGTATCAATCCCCAAACTAATCCCACTGTCCCGCTCTCTCTCCATAGCCCAGTTTCAATCCCCAAACTCATCCCTCTGTCCCGCTCTCTCCCCATAGCCCAGCATAAATCCCCATACTAATCCCACTGTCCCGCTCTCTCCCCATAGACCAGTATCAATCCCAAACTAATCCCACTGTCCCGCTCTCTTTCCACAGCCCAGTATCAATCCCAAACTAATCCCACTGCCCCGCTCTCTCCCCGTAGCCCGGTATCAATCCCAAACTAATCCCACTGTCCCGCTCTCTCCCCATAGCCCGGTATCAATCCCCAAACTAATCCCACTGCCCCGCTCTCTCCCCATAGCCCAGTATGAATCCCCAAACTAATCCCACTGTCCCGCTGTCTCCCCATAGCCCAGTATCAATCCCCAAACTAATCCCACTGTCCCGCTCTCTCCCCATAGCCCAGTATCAATCCCCAAACTAATCCCACTATCCCGCTCACTCCACATAGCCCTGTATCAATCCCCAAACTAATCCCACTGTCCCGCTCTCTCCCCATAGCCGTGTATCAATCCCAAACTAATCCCACTGCCCCACTCTCTCCACATAGCCCTGTATCAATCCCCAAACTAATCCCACACTCCGGCTCTCTCCCCATAGCCCTGTATCAATCCCCAAACTAATCCCACTGCCCCGCTCTCTCCCCATAGCCCAGTATCAATCCCCAAACTAATCCCACTGTCCCGCTCTCTCCCCATAGCCCTGTATCAATCCCTAAAATAATCTCACTGTCCCGCTCTCTCCCCATAGCCCAGTATCAATCCCCAAACTAATCCCTTTGTCCCGCTCTCTCCCCATAGCCCAGAATCAATCCCCAAACTAATCCCACTGTCCCGCTCTCTCCCCATAGCCCAGTATCAATCCCCAAACTAATCCCACTGTCCCACTCTCTCACCATAGCCCTGTATCAATCCCCAAACTAATCCCACTGCCCCAATCTCTCCCCATAGCCCAGTATCAATCCCCAAACTAATCCCACTGTCCCGCTCTCCCCATAGCCCTGTATCAATCCCAAACTAATCCCACTGTCCCGCTCTCTCCCCATAGCCCTGTATCAATCCCCAACTAATCCCACTGTCCCACTCTCTCCCCATAGCCCAGTATCAATCCCCAAACTAATCCCACTGTCCCACTCTCTCCCCATAGCCCAGCATCAATCCCCAAACTAATTCCACTGTCCCACTCTCTGCACATAGCCCATTATCAAACCCCAAACTAATCCCATTGTCCCGCTCTCTCCCCATAGCCCAGTATCAATCCCAAACTATTCCCACTGTCCAGCTCTCTCCCCATAGCCCAGTGTCAATCCCCAAACTAATCCCACTGTCCCGCTCTCTCCCCATAGCCGTGTATCAATCACAAACTAATCCCACTGCCCCACTCTCTCCACATAGCCCAGTATCAATCCCCAAACAAATCCCACACTCCGGCTCTCTCCCCATAGCTCAGTATCAATCCCCAAACTAATCCCACTGTCCCGCTCTCTCCCCACAGCCCTGTATCAATCCCTAAACAAATCCCACTGTCCCGCTCTCTCCCCACAGCCCTGTATCAATCCCTAAACTAATCTCACTGTCCCGCTCTCTCCCCATAGCCCTGTATTAATCCCCAAACTAATCCCACTGCCCCGCTCTCTCCCCATAGCCCAGTATCAATCCCAAACTAATCCCACTGCCCCACTCTCTCCCCATAGCCCTGTATCAATCCCCAAACTAATCCCACTGCCCCGCTCTCTCCCCATAGCCCAGTATCAATCCCCAAACAAATCCCACTGCCCCGCTCTCTCCCCATAGCCCAGTATCAATCCCCAAACTAATCCCACTGTCCCGCTCTCTCCCCATAGCCCTGTATCAATCCCCATAACTAATCCCACTGCCCCGCTCTCTCCCCATAGCCCAGTATCAATCCCCAAACTAATCCCACTGCCCCGCTCTCTCCCCATAGCCCAGTATCAATCCCCAAACTAATCCCACTGTCCCGCTCTCTCCCCATAGCCCTGTATCAATCCTAAACTAATCCCACTGCCCCGCTCTCTCCCCATAGCCCTGTATCAATCCCCAAACTAATCCCACTGTCCCACTCTCTCCCCATAGCCCAGTATCAATCCCCAAACTAATCCCACTGCCCCACTCTCTCCCAATAGCCCAGTATCAATCCCCAAACTAATCCCACTGTCCCACTCTCTCCCCATAGCCCAGTAACAACCCCCAAACTAATCCCACACTCCGGCTCTCTCCCCATAGCCCAGTATCAATCCCCAAACTAATCCCACTGCCCCACTCTCTCCCCACAGCCCTGTATCAATCCCCAAACTAATCCCAATCTCCCGCTCTCTCCCCATAGCCCTGTATCAATCCCCAAACTAATCTCACTGTCCCGCTCACTCCCCATAGCCCAGTATCAATCCCCAAACTAATCCCACTGTCACGCTCTCTCCCCATAGCCCAGTATCAATCCCCAAACTAATCCCACTGCCCCACTCTCTCCCCATAGCCCAGTATCAATCCCCAAACTAATCCCACTGTCCCGCTCTCTCCGCATAGCCCAGTATCAATCCCCAAACTAATCCCACTGTCCCGCTCTCTCCCCATAGCCGTGTATTTATCCCAAACTAATCCCACTGCCCCACTCTCTCCACATAGCCCAGTATCAATCCCCAAACTAATCCCACACTCCGGCACTCTCCCCATAGCCCAGTATCAATCCCCAAACTAATCCTACTGTCCCGCTCTCTCCCCATACCCCTGTATCAATCCCCAAACTAATCCCACTCTCCCACTCTCTCCACATAGCCCTGTATCAATCCCCAAACTAATCCCACTGCTCCGCTCTCTCCCCATAGCCCTGTATCAATCATCAAACTATTCCCACTGCCCCGCTCTCTCCCCATAGCCCTGTATCAATCCCCAAACTAATCCCACTGCCCCGCTCTCTCCCCATACCCCTGTATCAATCCCCAAACTAATCCCACTGTCCCGCTCTCTCCCCATACCCCTGTATCAATCCCCAAACTAATCCCACTCTCCCACTCTCTCCACATAGCCCTGTATCAATCCCCAAACTAATCCCACTGCCTCGCTCTCTCCCCATAGCCCAGTATCAATCCCAAACTAATCCCACTGTCCCACTCTCTCCCCATAGCCCTGTATCAATCAGCAAACTAATCCCACTGCCCCGCTCACTCCCCATAGCCCTGTATCAATCCCCAACTAATCCCACTGTCCCGCTCTCTCCCCATAGCCCAGTATCAATCCCAAACTAATCCCACTGCACCGCTCTCTCCCCATAGCCCAGTATCAATCCCCAAACTAATCCCACTGTCCCGCTCTCTCCTCGTAACCCAGTATCAATCCTAAACTAATCCCACTGTCCCACTCTCTCCCCATAGCCCAGTATCAATCCCCAAACTAATCCCACTGTCCCACTCTCTCCCCATAGCCCAGTAACAACCCCCAAACTAATCCCACATTCCGGCTCTCTCCCCATAGCCCAGTATCAATCCCCAAACTAATTCCACTGTTCCACTTTCTCCCCATAGCCCTGTATCAATCCCCAAACTAATCCCACTTTCCTGCTCTCTCCCCATAGCCCAGTATCAATCCGCAAACTAATCCCACTGCCCCGCTCTCTCCCCATAGCCCAGTATCAATCCCCAAACTAATCCCACTGTTCCGCTCTCTCCCCATAGCCCTGTATCAATCCCAAACTAATCCCACTGCCCCACTCTCTCCCCATAGCCCTGTATCAATCCCAAACTAATCCCACTGTCCCGCTCTCTCCCCATAGCCCAGTATCAATCCCCAAACTAATCCCACTGTCCCGCTCTCTCCCCATAGCCCTGTATCAATCCCCAAACTAATCCCACTGACCCGCGCTCTCCCCATAGCCCAGTATCAATCCCGAAACTAATCCCACTGCCCCACTCTCTCCCCATAGCCCAGTATCAACCCCCAAACTAATCCCACTGCCCCGCTCTCTCCCCATAGCCCAGTATCAACCCCCAAACTAATCCCACTGTCCCGCTCTCTCCTCATAACCCAGTATCAATCCCCAAACTAATCCCACTGTCCCGCTCTCTCCCCATAGCCCTGTATCAATCCTAAACTAATCCCACTGTCCCACTCTCTCCCCATAGTCCTGGATCAATCCCCAAACTAATCCCACTGTCCCACTCTCTCCCCATATCCCAGTAACAATCCTCAAACTAATCCCACCGCACCGCTCTCTCCCCATAGTCCAGTATCAATCCCTAAACTAATCCCACTGTCCCGCTATCTCCCCATAGCCCAGTATCAATGCCCAAACTAATCCCACTGCCCCGCTCTCTCCCCATAGCCCTGTATCAATCCCCAAACTAATCCCACTGACCCGCTCTCTCCCCACAGCCCTGTATCAATCCCCAAACTAATCCCACTGCCCCGCTCTCTCCCCATAGCCCGGTATCAATCCCCAAACTAATCCCACTGTCCCACTCTCTCCCCATAGCCCTGTATCAATCCCCAAACTAATCCCACTGTCCCGCTCTCTCCCCATAGCCCTGTATCAATCCCCAAACTAATCCCACTGCCCCGCTCTCTCCCCATACCCCCGTATCAATCCCAAACTAATCCCACTGTCCCACTCTCTCCCCATAGCCCTGTATCAATCCCCAAACTAATCCCACTGCCCCGCTCTCTCCCCATAGCCCTGTATCAATCCCCAAACTAATCCCACTGCCCCGCTCTCTCCCCATAGCCCTGTATCAATCCCCAAACTAATCCCACTGTCCCGCTCTCTCCCCATAGCCCTGCATCAATCCCAAACTAATCCCACTGCCCCGCTCTCTCCCCATAGCCCTGTATCAATCCCCATAACTAATCCCACTGCCCCGCTCTCTCCCCATAGCCCTGTATCAATCCCCAAACTAATCCCACTGCCCCGCTCTCTCCCCATAGCCCAGTATCAATCCCAAACTAATCCCACTGTCCCACTCTCTCCCCATAGCCCTGTATCAATCCCCAAACTAATCCCACTGCCCCGCTCTCTCCCCATAGCCCTGTATCAATCCCCAAACTAATCCCACTGCCCCGCTCTCTCCCCATAGCCCTGTATCAATCCCCAAACTAATCCCAGTGTCCTGCTCTCTCCCCATAGCCCTGCATCAATCCCAAACTAATCCCACTGCCCCGCTCTCTCCCCATAGCCCTGTATCAATCCCCATAACTAATCCCACTGCCCCGCTCTCTCCCCATAGCCCAGTATCAACCCCCAAACTAATCCCAATGTCCCGCTCTCTCCTCATAACCCAGTATCAATCCCCAAACTAATCCCACTGTCCCGCTCTCTCCCCAAAGCCCTGTATCAATCCTAAACTAATCCCACTGTCCCACTCTCTCCCCATAGTCCTGGATCAATCCCCAAACTAATCCCACTGTCCCGCTCTCTCCCCATAGCCCAGTATCAATCCCAAACTAATCCCACTGTCCCACTCTCTCCCCATAGCCCTGTATCAATCCCCAAACTAATCCCACTGCCCCGCTCTCTCCCCATAGCCCAGTATCAACCCCCAAACTAATCCCAATGTCCCGCTCTCTCCTCATAACCCAGTATCAATCCCCAAACTAATCCCACTGTCCCGCTCTCTCCCCATAGCCCTGTATCAATCCTAAACTAATCCCACTGTCCCACTCTCTCCCCATAGTCCTGGATCAATCCCTAAACTAATCCCACTGTCCCGCTCTCTCCCCATAGCCCAGTATCAATCCCAAACTAATCCCACTGTCCCACTCTCTCCCCATAGCCCTGTATCAATCCCCAAACTAATCCCACTGCCCCGCTCTCTCCCCATAGCCCAGTATCAATCCCCAAACTAATCCCACTGCCCCACTCTCTCCCCACAGCCCGGTATCAATCCCCAAACTAATCACACTGTCCCGCTCTCTCCCCATAGCCCAGTAACAACCCCCAAACTAATCCCACACTCCGGCTCTCTCCCCATAGCCCAGTATCAATCCCCAAACTAATCCCACTGTCCCGCTCTCTCCCCATAGCCCAGTATCAATCCCCAACTAATCACACTGCCCTGCTCTCTCCCCATAGCCCTGTATCAATCCCCATAACTAATCCCACTGCACCGCTCTCTCCCCATAGCCCAGTATCAATCCCCAAACTAATCCCACTGTCCCGCTCTCTCCCCATAGCCCTGTATCAATCCTAAACTAATCCCACTGTCCCACTCTCTCCCCATAGCCCAGTAACAATCCCCAATCTAATCCCACTGTCCCGCTCACTCCCCATAGCCCTGTATCAATCCTGAACTAATCCCACTGTCCCACTCTCTCCCCATAGCCCAGTATCAATCCCCAAACTAATCCCACTGCCCCACACTCTCCCAATAGCCCAGTATCAATCCCCAAACTAATCCCACTGTCCCACTCTCTCCCCATAGCCCAGTAACAACCCCCAAACTAATCCCACACTCCGGCTCTCTCCCCAAAGCCCAGTATCAATCCCCAAACTAATCCCACTGCCCCACTCTCTCCCCACAGCCCTGTATCAATCCCCAAACTAATCCCACTGTCCCACTCTCTCCCCATAGCCCTGTATCAATCCCCAAACTAATCTCACTGTCCCGCTCTCTCCCCATAGCCCAGTATCAATCCGCAAACTAATCCCACTGTCCCGCTCTCTCCCCATAGCCCTGTATCAATCCCCAAACTAATCCCACTGTCCCGCTCTCTCCCCATAGCCCTGTATCAATCCCCAAACTAATCCCACTGTCCCGCTCTCTCCCCATAGCCCAGTATCAATCCCCAAACTAATCCCACTGTCCCACTCTCTCCCCATAGCCCTGTATCAATCCCCAAACTAATCCCACTGCCCCGCTCTCTCCCCATAGCCCTGTATCAATCCCCAAACTAATTCCACTGTCCCGCTCTCTCCCCATAGCCCAGTATCAATCCCAAACTAATCCCACTGCCCCGCTCTCTCCCCATAGCCCTGTATCAATCCCCAAACTAATCCCACTGTCCCGCTCTCTCCCCATAGCCCAGTATGAATCCCCAAACTAATCCCACTGCCCCGCTCTCTCCCCATAGCCCAGTATCAATCCCCAAACTAATCCCACTGTCCCGCTCTCTCCCCATAGGCCTGTATCAATCCCAAACTAATCCCACTGCCCCGCTCTCTCCCCATAGCCCTGTATCAATCCCCAAACTAATCCCACTGCCCCGCTCTCTCCCCATAGCCCAGTATCAATCCCAAACTAATCCCACTGCCCCGCTCTCTCCCCATAGCCCAGTATCAATCCCAAACTAATCCCACTGTCCCGCTCTCTCCCCATAGCCCTGTATCAATCCTAAACTAATCCCACTGTCCCACTCTCTCCCCATAGCCCAGTATCAATCCCCAAACTAATCCCACTGCCCCTCTCTCTCCCAATAGCCCAGTATCAATCCCCAAACTAATCCCACTGTCCCACTCTCTCCCCATAGCCCAGCAACAACCCCCAAACTAATCCCACACTCCGGCTCTCTCCCCATAGCCCAGTAACAATCCCCAAACTAATCCCACTGTCCCGCTCTCTCCCCATAGCCCAGTATCATTCCCTAAACTAATCCCACTGCCCCGCGCTCTCCACATAGCCCAGTATCAAACCCCAAACTAATCCCACTGTCCCGCTCTCTCCCCATAGCCCAGTATCAATCCCCAAACTAATCCCACTGCCCCGCTCTCTCCCCATAGCCCAGTATCAACCCCCAAACTAATCCCAATGTCCCGCTCTCTCCTCATAACCCAGTATCAATCCCCAAACTAATCCCACTGTCCCGCTCTCTCCCCATAGCCCTGTATCAATCCTAAACTAATCCCACTGTCCCACTCTCTCCCCATAGTCCTGGATCAATCCCTAAACTAATCCCACTGTCCCGCTCTCTCCCCATAGCCCAGTATCAATCCCAAACTAATCCCACTGTCCCACTCTCTCCCCATAGCCCTGTATCAATCCCCAAACTAATCCCACTGCCCCGCTCTCTCCCCATAGCCCAGTATCAATCCCCAAACTAATCCCACTGCCCCACTCTCTCCCCACAGCCCGGTATCAATCCCCAAACTAATCACACTGTCCCGCTCTCTCCCCATAGCCCAGTAACAACCCCCAAACTAATCCCACACTCCGGCTCTCTCCCCATAGCCCAGTATCAATCCCCAAACTAATCCCACTGTCCCGCTCTCTCCCCATAGCCCAGTATCAATCCCCAACTAATCACACTGCCCTGCTCTCTCCCCATAGCCCTGTATCAATCCCCATAACTAATCCCACTGCACCGCTCTCTCCCCATAGCCCAGTATCAATCCCCAAACTAATCCCACTGTCCCGCTCTCTCCTCGTAACCCAGTATCAAACCCCAAACTAATCCCACTGTCCCGCTCTCTCCCCATAGCCCTGTATCAATCCTAAACTAATCCCACTGTCCCACTCTCTCCCCAT
This sequence comes from Isurus oxyrinchus, assembly GCA_026770705.1. Classification (NCBI taxonomy): domain Eukaryota; kingdom Metazoa; phylum Chordata; class Chondrichthyes; order Lamniformes; family Lamnidae; genus Isurus; species Isurus oxyrinchus. The sequence goes on from JANJGN010000409.1 coordinate 268,866, forward strand.
AGCCCAGTAACAATCCCCAAACTAATCCCACTGTCCTGCTCACTCCCCATAGCCCTGTATCAATCCTAAACTAATCCCACTGTCCCACTCTCTCCCCATAGCCCAGTATCAATCCCCAAACTAATCCCACTGTCCCGCTCTCTCCCCATAGCCCAGTATCAATCCCCAAACTAATCCCACTGCCCCACACTCTCCCAATAGCCCAGTATCAATCCCCAAACTAATCCCACTGTCCCACTCTCTCCCCATAGCCCAGTAACAACCCCCAAACTAATCCCACACTCCGGCTCTCTCCCCAAAGCCCAGTATCAATCCCCAAACTAATCCCACTGCCCCACTCTCTCCCCACAGCCCTGTATCAATCCCCAAACTAATCCCACTGTCCCACTCTCTCCCCATAGCCCTGTATCAATCCCCAAACTAATCTCACTGTCCCGCTCTCTCCCCATAGCCCAGTATCAATCCGCAAACTAATCCCACTGTCCCGCTCTCTCCCCATAGCCCTGTATCAATCCCCAAACTAATCCCACTGTCCCGCTCTCTCCCCATAGCCCTGTATCAATCCCCAAACTAATCCCACTGTCCCGCTCTCTCCCCATAGCCCAGTATCAATCCCCAAACTAATCCCACTGTCCCGCTCTCTCCCCATAGCCCTGTATCAATCCCCAAACTAATCCCACTGCCCCGCTCTCTCCCCATAGCCCTGTATCAATCCCCAAACTAATTCCACTGTCCCGCTCTCTCCCCATAGCCCAGTATCAATCCCAAACTAATCCCACTGCCCCGCTCTCTCCCCATAGCCCTGTATCAATCCCCAAACTAATCCCACTGCCCCGCTCTCCCCCCATAGCCCAGTATCAATCCCCAAACTAATCCCACTGCCCCGCTCTCCCCCCATAGCCCAGTATCAATCCCCAATCTAATCCCACTGTCCCGCTCTCTCCCCATAGCCCAGTATGAATCCCCAAACTAATCCCACTGCCCCGCTCTCTCCCCATAGCCCAGTATCAATCCCCAAACTAATCCCACTGTCCCGCTCTCTCCCCATAGGCCTGTATCAATCCCAAACTAATCCCACTGCCCCGCTCTCTCCCCATAGCCCTGTATCAATCCCCAAACTAATCCCACTGCCCCGCTCTCTCCCCATAGCCCAGTATCAATCCCAAACTAATCCCACTGCCCCGCTCTCTCCCCATAGCCCAGTATCAATCCCAAACTAATCCCACTGTCCCGCTCTCTCCCCATAGCCCTGTATCAATCCTAAACTAATCCCACTGTCCCACTCTCTCCCCATAGCCCAGTATCAATCCCCAAACTAATCCCACTGCCCCTCTCTCTCCCAATAGCCCAGTATCAATCCCCAAACTAATCCCACTGTCCCACTCTCTCCCCATAGCCCAGCAACAACCCCCAAACTAATCCCACACTCCGGCTCTCTCCCCATAGCCCAGTATCAATCCCCAAACTAATCCCACTGTCCCGCTCTCTCCCCATAGCCCAGTATCATTCCCTAAACTAATCCCACTGCCCCGCGCTCTCCACATAGCCCAGTATCAAACCCCAAACTAATCCCACTGTCCCGCTCTCTCCCCATAGCCCAGTATCAATCCCCAAACTAATCCCACTGCCCCGCTCTCTCCCCATAGCCCAGTATCAATGCCCAAACTAATCCCACTGCCCCGCTCTCTCCCCATAGCCCAGTATCAATCCCCAAACTAATCCCACTGTCCCGCTCTCTCCCCATAGCCGTGTATTTATCCCAAACTAATCCCACTGCCCCACTCTCTCCACATAGCCCAGTATCAATCCCCAAACTAATCCCACACTCCGGCACTCTCCCCATAGCCCAGTATCAATCCCCAAACTAATCCTACTGTCCCGCTCTCTCCCCATAGCCCTGTATCAATCCCCAAACTAATCTCACTGTCCCGCTCTCTCCCCATAGCCCTGTATCAATCCCCAAACTAATCCCACTGTCCCACTCACTCCACATAGCCCTGTATCAATCCCCAAACTAATCCTACTGTCCCGCTCTCTCCCCATAGCCCTGTATCAATCCCCAAACTAATCTCACTGTCCCACTCTCTCCACATAGCCCTGTATCAATCCCCAAACTAATCCCACTGCCTCGTTCTCTCCCCATAGCCCAGTATCAATCCCAAACTAATCCCACTGTCCCACTCTCTCCCCATAGCCCTGTATCAATCCCCAAACTAATCCCACTGCCCCGCTCTCTCCCCATAGCCCAGTATCAATCCGCAAACTAATCCCACTGCCCCGCTCTCTCCCCATAGCCCAGTATCAATCCCCAAACTAATCCCACTGTCCCGCTCTCTCCCCATAGCCCTGTATCAATCCCAAACTAATCCCACTGCCCCGCTCTCTCCCCATAGCCCTGTATCAATCCCCATAACTAATCCCACTGCCCCGCTCTCTCCCCATAGCCCAGTATCAACCCCCAAACTAATCCCACTGTCCCGCTCTCTCCTCATAACCCAGTATCAATCCCCAAACTAATCCCACTGTCCCGCTCTCTCCCCATAGCCCTGTATCAATCCTAAACTAATCCCACTGTCCCACTCTCTCCCCATAGCCCAGTATCAATCCCAAACTAATCCGACTGTCCCGCTCTCTTTCCATAGCCCAGTATCAATCCCCAAACTAATCCCACTGACCCGCTCTCTCCCCACAGCCCTGTATCAATCCCCAAACTAATCCCACTGTCCCGCTCTCTCCCCATAGTCCAGTATCAATCCCCAAACTTATCCCACTTCCCCCTCTCTCTCCCCACAGCCCTGTATCAATCCCCAAACTAATCCCACTCTCCCGCTCTCTCCCCATAGCCCTGTATCAATCCCTAAACTAATCTCACTGTCCCACTCTCTCCCCATAGCCCTGTATCAATCCCCAAACTAATCCCGCTGCCCCGCTCTCTCCCCATAGCCCTGTATCAATCCCCAAACTAATCCCACTGCCCCGCTCTCTCCCCATAGCCCTGTATCAATCCCTTAACTAATCTCACTGTCCCACTCTCTCCCCATAGCCCTGTATCAATCCCCAAACTAATCCCACTGACCCGCTCTCTCCCCACAGCCCTGTATCAATCCCCAAACTAATCCCACTGCCCCGCTCTCTCCCCATAGCCCTGTATCAATCCCCAAACTAATCCCACTGCCCCACTCTCTCCCCATAGCCCTGTATCAATCCCCAAACTAATCCCACTGCCCCGCTCTCTCCCCATAGCCCAGTATCAATCCCCAAACTAATCCCACTGCCCCGCTCTCTCCCCATAGCCCTGTATCAATCCCCAAACTAATCCCACTGTCCCGCTCTCTCCCCATAGCCCTGTATCAATCCCAAACTAATCCCACTGCCCCGCTCTCTCCCCATAGCCCTGTATCAATCCCCATAACTAATCCCACTGCCCCGCTCTCTCCCCATAGCCCAGTATCAACCCCCAAACTAATCCCAATGTCCCGCTCTCTCCTCATAACCCAGTATCAATCCCCAAACTAATCCCACTGTCCCACTCTCTCCCCATAGCCCTGTATCAATCCTAAACTAATCCCACTGTCCCAGTCTCTCCCCATAGTCCTGGATCAATCCCCAAACTAATCCCACTGTCCCGCTCTCTCCCCATAGCCCAGTATCAATCCCAAACTAATCCCACTGTCCCACTCTCTCCCCATAGCCCTGTATCAATCCCCAAACTAATCCCACTGCCCCGCTCTCTCCCCATAGCCCAGTATCAATCCCCAAACTAATCCCACTGCCCCGCTCTCTCCCCATAGCCCAGTATCAATCCCCAAACTAATCCCACTGTCCCGCTCTCTCCCCATAGCCCTGTATCAATCCCAAACTAATCCCACTGCCCTGCTCTCTCCCCATAGCCCTGTATCAATCCCCATAACTAATCCCACTGCACCGCTCTCTCCCCATAGCCCAGTATCAATCCCCAAACTAATCCCACTGTCCCGCTCTCTCCTCGTAACCCAGTATCAAACCCCAAACTAATCCCACTGTCCCGCTCTCTCCCCATAGCCCTGTATCAATCCTAAACTAATCCCACTGTCCCACTCTCTCCCCATAGCCCAGTATCAATCCCCAAACTAATCCCACTGCCCCACTCTCTCCCAATAGCCCAGTATCAATCCCCAAACTAATCCCACTGTCCCACTCTCTCCCCATAGCCCAGTAACAACCCCCAAACTAATCCCACACTCCGGCTCTCTCCCCATAGCCCAGTATCAATCCCCAAACTAATTCCACTGTCCCACTCTCTCCCCATAGCCCAGTATCAATCCCCAAACTAATCGCACTGCCCCGCTCGCTCCCCATATCCCATTATCAACCCCCAAACTAATCACACTGTCCCGCTCACTCCCCATAGCCCAGTATCAATCCCCAAACTAATCCTACTGTCCCGCTCTCTCCCCATAGCCCAGTATCTTTCCCCATAACTAATCCCACTGCCCCGCTCTCTCCCCATAGCCCTGTATCAATCCCCAAACTAATCCCACTGTCCCGCTCTCTCTCCATAGCCCAGTTTCAATCCCCAAACTCATCCCTCTGTCCCGCTCTCTCCCCATAGCCCAGCATAAATCCCCATACTAATCCCACTGTCCCGCTCTCTCCCCATAGACCAGTATCAATCCCAAACTAATCCCACTGTCCCGCTCTCTTTCCATAGCCCAGTATCAATCCCAAACTAATCCCACTGCCCCGCTCTCTCCCCGTAGCCCGGTATCAATCCCAAACTAATCCCACTGTCCCGCTCTCTCCCCATAGCCCGGTATCAATCCCCAAACTAATCCCACTGCCCCGCTCTCTCCCCATAGCCCAGTATGAATCCCCAAACTAATCCCACTGTCCCGCTGTCTCCCCATAGCCCTGTATCAGTCCCCAAACTAATCCCACTATCCCGCTCACTCCCCATAGCCTTGTATCAATCCCCAAACTAATCCCACTGTCCCGCTCTCTCCCCATAGCCGTGTATCAATCCCAAACTAATCCCACTGCCCCACTCTCTCCACATAGCCCTGTATCAATCCCCAAACTAATCCCACACTCCGGCTCTCTCCCCATAGCCCTGTATCAATCCCCAAACTAATCCCACTGCCCCGCTCTCTCCCCATAGCCCTGTATCAATCCCTAAAATAATCTCACTGTCCCGCTCTCTCCCCATAGCCCAGTATCAATCCCCAAACTAATCCCACTGTCCCGCTCTCTCCCCATAGCCCAGAATCAATCCCCAAACTAATCCCACTGTCCCGCTCTCTCCCCATAGCCCAGAATCAATCCCCAAACTAATCCCACAGTCGCACTCTCTGCACATAGCCCAGTATCAATCCCCAAACTAATCCCACTGTCCCACTCTCTCACCATAGCCCTGTATCAATCCCCAAACTAATCCCACTGCCCCAATCTCTCCCCATAGCCCAGTATCAATCCCCAAACTAATCCCACTGTCCCGCTCTCCCCATAGCCCTGTATCAATCCCAAACTAATCCCACTGTCCCGCTCTCTCCCCATAGCCCTGTATCAATCCCCAACTAATCCCACTGTCCCACTCTCTCCCCATAGCCCAGTATCAATCCCCAAACTAATCCCACTGTCCCACTCTCTCCCCATAGCCCAGCATCAATCCCCAAACTAATTCCACTGTCCCACTCTCTGCACATAGCCCAGTATCAAACCCCAAACTAATCCCATTGTCCCGCTCTCTCCCCATAGCCCAGTATCAATCCCAAACTAATCCCACTGTCCAGCTCTCTCCCCATAGCCCAGTGTCAATCCCCAAACTAATCCCACTGTCCCGCTCTCTCCCCATAGCCGTGTATCAATCCCAAACTAATCCCACTGCCCCACTCTCTCCACATAGCCCAGTATCAATCCCCAAACTAATCCCACACTCCGGCTCTCTCCCCATAGCTCAGTATCAATCCCCAAACTAATCCCACTGTCCCTCTCTCTCCCCACAGCCCTGTATCAATCCCCAAACTAATCCCACTGACCCGCTCTCTCCCCATTGCCCTGTATCAATCCCCAAACTAATCCCACTGTCCCACTCTCTCCCCATAGCCCAGTATCAACCCCCAAACTAATCCCACTGCCCCACTCTCTCCCCACAGCCCTGTATCAATCCCTAAACTAATCCCACTGTCCCGCTCTCTCCCCATAGCCCTGTATCAATCCCCAAACTAATCCCACTGTCCCACTCTCTCCCCATAGCCCTGTATCAATCCCCAAACTAATCCCACTGTCCCGCACTCTCCCCATAGCCCTGTATCAATCCCTAAACTAATCTCACTGTCCCGCTCTCTCCCCATAGCCCTGTATCAATCCCCAAACTAATCCCACTGCCCCGCTCTCTCCCCATAGCCCAGGATCAATCCCAAACTAATCCCACTGTCCCACTCTCTCCCCATAGCCCTGTATCAATCCTCAAACTAATCCCACTGCCCCGCTCTCTCCCCATAGCCCAGTATCAATCCCCAAACTAATCCCACTGCCCCGCTCTCTCCCCATAGCCCAGTATCAATCCCCAAACTAATCCCACTGTCCCGCTCTCTCCCCATAGACCTGTATCAATCCCAAACTAATCCCACTGCCCCGCTCTCTCCCCATAGCCCAGTATCAATCCCCAAACTAATCCCACTGTCCCGCTCTCTCCTCATAACCCAGTATCAAACCCCAAACTAATCCCACTGCCCCGCTCTCTCCCCACAGCCCAGTATAAATCCCCAAACTAATCCCACTGTCCCGCTCTCTCCCCATAGCCCTGTATCAATCCTAAACTAATCCCACTGTCCCGCTCTCTCCCCATAGCCCAGTATCAATCCCCAATCTAATCCCACTGCCCCACTCTCTCCCCATAGCCCAGTATCAATCCCCAAACTAATCCCACTGCCCCACTCTCTCCCAATAGCCCAGTATCAATCCCCAAACTAATTCCACTGTCCCACTCTCTGCACATAGCCCAGTATCAAACCCCAAACTAATTCCACTGTCCCACTCTCTGCACATAGCCCAGTATCAAACCCCAAACTAATCCCATTGTCCCGCTCTCTCCCCATAGCCCAGTATCAATCCCAAACTAATCCCACTGTCCCGCTCTCTCCCCATAGCCCAGTATCAATCCCCAAACTAATCCAACTGCCCCGCTCTCTCCCCATAGCCCTGTATCAATCCCCAAACTAATCCCACTGTCCCGCTCTCTCCCCATAGCCCCGTATCAATCCCCAAACTAATCCCACTGTCCCGCTCTCTCCCCATAGCCCAGTATCAATCCCAAACTAAACTCACTGTCCCACTCTCCCCATAGCCCAGTATCAATCCCCAAACTAATCCCACTGCCCCGCTCTCTCCCCATAGCCCTGTATCAATCCCCAAACTAATCCCACTGTCCCGCTCTCTCCCCATAGCCCAGTATCAATCCCCAAACTAATCCCACTGTCCCACTCTCTCCCCATAGCCCTGTATCAATCCCCAAACTAATCCCACTGTCCCGCTCTCTCCCCATAGCCCTGTATCAATCCCCAAACAAATCCCACTGTCCCGCTCTCTCCGCATAGCCCAGTATCAATCCATAAACTAATCCCACTGCCCCGCTCTCTCCACATAGCCCAGTCTCAACCCAAATTAATCCCACTGTCCAGCTCTCTCCCCATAGCCCAGTGTCAATCCCCAAACTAATCCCACTGTCCCGCTCTCTCCCCATAGCCGTGTATCAATCACAAACTAATCCCACTGCCCCACTCTCTCCACATAGCCCAGTATCAATCCCCAAACAAATCCCACACTCCGGCTCTCTCCCCATAGCTCAGTATCAATCCCCAAACTAATCCCACTGTCCCGCTCTCTCCCCACAGCCCTGTATCAATCCCTAAACTAATCCCACTGTCCCGCTCTCTCCCCACAGCCCTGTATCAATCCCTAAACTAATCTCACTGTCCCGCTCTCTCCCCATAGCCCTGTATTAATCCCCAAACTAATCCCACTGCCCCGCTCTCTCCCCATAGCCCTGTATCAATCCCCAAACTAATCCCACTGCCCCACTCTCTCCCCATAGCCCTGTATCAATCCCCAAACTAATCCCACTGCCCCGCTCTCTCCCCATAGCCCAGTATCAATCCCCAAACTAATCCCACTGCCCCGCTCTCTCCCCATAGCCCTGTATCAATCCCCAAACTAATCCCACTGTCCCGCTCTCTCCCCATAGCCCTGTATCAATCCCAAACTAATCCCACTGCCCCGCTCTCTCCCCATAGCCCTGTATCAATCCCCATAACTAATCCCACTGCCCCGCTCTCTCCCCATAGCCCAGTATCAACCCCCAAACTAATCCCAATGTCCCGCTCTCTCCTCATAACCCAGTATCAATCCCCAAACTAATCCCACTGTCCCACTCTCTCCCCATAGCCCTGTATCAATCCTAAACTAATCCCACTGTCCCAGTCTCTCCCCATAGTCCTGGATCAATCCCCAAACTAATCCCACTGTCCCGCTCTCTCCCCATAGCCCAGTATCAATCCCAAACTAATCCCACTGTCCCACTCTCTCCCCATAGCCCTGTATCAATCCCCAAACTAATCCCACTGCCCCGCTCTCTCCCCATAGCCCAGTATCAATCCCCAAACTAATCCCACTGCCCCGCTCTCTCCCCATAGCCCAGTATCAATCCCCAAACTAATCCCACTGTCCCGCTCTCTCCCCATAGCCCTGTATCAATCCCAAACTAATCCCACTGCCCTGCTCTCTCCCCATAGCCCTGTATCAATCCCCATAACTAATCCCACTGCACCGCTCTCTCCCCATAGCCCAGTATCAATCCCCAAACTAATCCCACTGTCCCGCTCTCTCCTCGTAACCCAGTATCAAACCCCAAACTAATCCCACTGTCCCGCTCTCTCCCCATAGCCCTGTATCAATCCTAAACTAATCCCACTGTCCCACTCTCTCCCCATAGCCCAGTATCAATCCCCAAACTAATCCCACTGCCCCACTCTCTCCCAATAGCCCAGTATCAATCCCCAAACTAATCCCACTGTCCCACTCTCTCCCCATAGCCCAGTAACAACCCCCAAACTAATCCCACACTCCGGCTCTCTCCCCATAGCCCAGTATCAATCCCCAAACTAATTCCACTGTCCCACTCTCTCCCCATAGCCCAGTATCAATCCCCAAACTAATCGCACTGCCCCGCTCGCTCCCCATATCCCATTATCAACCCCCAAACTAATCACACTGTCCCGCTCACTCCCCATAGCCCAGTATCAATCCCCAAACTAATCCTACTGTCCCGCTCTCTCCCCATAGCCCAGTATCTTTCCCCATAACTAATCCCACTGCCCCGCTCTCTCCCCATAGCCCTGTATCAATCCCCAAACTAATCCCACTGTCCCGCTCTCTCTCCATAGCCCAGTTTCAATCCCCAAACTCATCCCTCTGTCCCGCTCTCTCCCCATAGCCCAGCATAAATCCCCATACTAATCCCACTGTCCCGCTCTCTCCCCATAGACCAGTATCAATCCCAAACTAATCCCACTGTCCCGCTCTCTTTCCATAGCCCAGTATCAATCCCAAACTAATCCCACTGCCCCGCTCTCTCCCCGTAGCCCGGTATCAATCCCAAACTAATCCCACTGTCCCGCTCTCTCCCCATAGCCCAGTATGAATCCCCAAACTAATCCCACTGTCCCGCTGTCTCCCCATAGCCCTGTATCAGTCCCCAAACTAATCCCACTATCCCGCTCACTCCCCATAGCCTTGTATCAATCCCCAAACTAATCCCACTGTCCCGCTCTCTCCCCATAGCCGTGTATCAATCCCAAACTAATCCCACTGCCCCACTCTCTCCACATAGCCCTGTATCAATCCCCAAACTAATCCCACACTCCGGCTCTCTCCCCATAGCCCTGTATCAATCCCCAAACTAATCCCACTGCCCCGCTCTCTCCCCATAGCCCAGTATCAATCCCCAAACTAATCCCACTGTCCCGCTCTCTCCCCATAGCCCTGTATCAATCCCTAAAATAATCTCACTGTCCCGCTCTCTCCCCATAGCCCAGTATCAATCCCCAAACTAATCCCACTGTCCCGCTCTCTCCCCATAGCCCAGAATCAATCCCCAAACTAATCCCACTGTCCCGCTCTCTCCCCATAGCCCAGAATCAATCCCCAAACTAATCCCACAGTCGCACTCTCTGCACATAGCCCAGTATCAATCCCCAAACTAATCCCACTGTCCCACTCTCTCACCATAGCCCTGTATAAATCCCCAAACTAATCCCACTGCCCCAATCTCTCCCCATAGCCCAGTATCAATCCCCAAACTAATCCCACTGTCCCGCTCTCCCCATAGCCCTGTATCAATCCCAAACTAATCCCACTGTCCCGCTCTCTCCCCATAGCCCTGTATCAATCCCCAACTAATCCCACTGTCCCACTCTCTCCCCATAGCCCAGTATCAATCCCCAAACTAATCCCACTGTCCCACTCTCTCCCCATAGCCCAGCATCAATCCCCAAACTAATTCCACTGTCCCACTCTCTGCACATAGCCCAGTATCAAACCCCAAACTAATCCCATTGTCCCGCTCTCTCCCCATAGCCCAGTATCAATCCCAAACTAATCCCACTGTCCAGCTCTCTCCCCATAGCCCAGTGTCAATCCCCAAACTAATCCCACTGTCCCGCTCTCTCCCCATAGCCGTGTATCAATCCCAAACTAATCCCACTGCCCCACTCTCTCCACATAGCCCAGTATCAATCCCCAAACTAATCCCACACTCCGGCTCTCTCCCCATAGCTCAGTATCAATCCCCAAACTAATCCCACTGTCCCGCTCTCTCCCCACAGCCCTGTATCAATCCCCAAACTAATCCCACTGACCCGCTCTCTCCCCATAGCCCTGTATCAATCCCCAAACTAATCCCACTGTCCCACTCTCTCCCCATAGCCCAGTATCAACCCCCAAACTAATCCCACTGCCCCACTCTCTCCCCACAGCCCTGTATCAATCCCTAAACTAATCCCACTGTCCCGCTCTCTCCCCATAGCCCTGTATCAATCCCCAAACTAATCCCACTGTCCCACTCTCTCCCCATAGCCCTGTATCAATCCCCAAACTAATCCCACTGTCCCGCACTCTCCCCATAGCCCTGTATCAATCCCTAAACTAATCTCACTGTCCCGCTCTCTCCCCATAGCCCTGTATCAATCCCCAAACTAATCCCACTGCCCCGCTCTCTCCCCATAGCCCAGGATCAATCCCAAACTAATCCCACTGTCCCACTCTCTCCCCATAGCCCTGTATCAATCCTCAAACTAATCCCACTGCCCCGCTCTCTCCCCATAGCCCAGTATCAATCCCCAAACTAATCCCACTGCCCCGCTCTCTCCCCATAGCCCAGTATCAATCCCCAAACTAATCCCACTGTCCCGCTCTCTCCCCATAGACCTGTATCAATCCCAAACTAATCCCACTGCCCCGCTCTCTCCCCATAGCCCAGTATCAATCCCCAAACTAATCCCACTGTCCCGCTCTCTCCTCATAACCCAGTATCAAACCCCAAACTAATCCCACTGCCCCGCTCTCTCCCCACAGCCCAGTATAAATCCCCAAACTAATCCCACTGTCCCGCTCTCTCCCCATAGCCCTGTATCAATCCTAAACTAATCCCACTGTCCCGCTCTCTCCCCATAGCCCAGTATCAATCCCCAATCTAATCCCACTGCCCCACTCTCTCCCCATAGCCCAGTATCAATCCCCAAACTAATCCCACTGCCCCACTCTCTCCCAATAGCCCAGTATCAATCCCCAAACTAATTCCACTGTCCCACTCTCTGCACATAGCCCAGTATCAAACCCCAAACTAATTCCACTGTCCCACTCTCTGCACATAGCCCAGTATCAAACCCCAAACTAATCCCATTGTCCCGCTCTCTCCCCATAGCCCAGTATCAATCCCAAACTAATCCCACTGTCCCGCTCTCTCCCCATAGCCCAGTATCAATCCCCAAACTAATCCAACTGCCCCGCTCTCTCCCCATAGCCCTGTATCAATCCCCAAACTAATCCCACTGTCCCGCTCTCTCCCCATAGCCCCGTATCAATCCCCAAACTAATCCCACTGTCCCGCTCTCTCCCCATAGCCCAGTATCAATCCCAAACTAAACTCACTGTCCCACTCTCCCCATAGCCCAGTATCAATCCCCAAACTAATCCCACTGCCCCGCTCTCTCCCCATAGCCCTGTATCAATCCCCAAACTAATCCCACTGTCCCGCTCTCTCCCCATAGCCCAGTATCAATCCCCAAACTAATCCCACTGTCCCACTCTCTCCCCATAGCCCTGTATCAATCCCCAAACTAATCCCACTGTCCCGCTCTCTCCCCATAGCCCTGTATCAATCCCCAAACTAATCCCACTGTCCCGCTCTCTCCGCATAGCCCAGTATCAATCCATAAACTAATCCCACTGCCCCGCTCTCTCCACATAGCCCAGTCTCAACCCAAATTAATCCCACTGTCCAGCTCTCTCCCCATAGCCCAGTGTCAATCCCCAAACTAATCCCACTGTCCCGCTCTCTCCCCATAGCCGTGTATCAATCACAAACTAATCCCACTGTCCCACTCTCTCCACATAGCCCAGTATCAATCCCCAAACAAATCCCACACTCCGGCTCTCTCCCCATAGCTCAGTATCAATCCCCAAACTAATCCCACTGTCCCGCTCTCTCCCCACAGCCCTGTATCAATCCCTAAACTAATCCCACTGTCCCGCTCTCTCCCCACAGCCCTGTATCAATCCCTAAACTAATCTCACTGTCCCGCTCTCTCCCCATAGCCCTGTATTAATCCCCAAACTAATCCCACTGCCCCGCTCTCTCCCCATAGCCCAGTATCAATCCCAAACTAATCCCACTGTCCCACTCTCTCCCCATAGCCCTGTATCAATCCCCAAACTAATCCCACTGCCCCGCTCTCTCCCCATAGCCCAGTATCAATCCCCAAACAAATCCCACTGCCCTGCTCTCTCCCCATAGCCCAGTATCAATCCCCAAACTAATCCCACTGTCCCGCTCTCTCCCCATAGCCCTGTATCAATCCCAAACTAATTCCACTGCACTGCTCTCTCCCCATAGCCCTGTATCAATCCCCATAACTAATCCCACTGCCCCGCTCTCTCCCCATAGCCCAGTATCAATCCCCAAACTAATCCCACTGTCCCGCTCTCTCCCCATAGCCCTGTATCAATCCTAAACTAATCCCACTGCCCCGCTCTCTCCCCATAGCCCTGTATCAATCCCCAAACTAATCCCACTGTCCCACTCTCTCCCCATAGCCCAGTATCAATCCCCAAACTAATCCCACTGCCCCACTCTCTCCCAATAGCCCAGTATCAATCCCCAAACTAATCCCACTGTCCCACTCTCTCCCCATAGCCCAGTAACAACCCCCAAACTAATCCCACACTCCGGCTCTCTCCCCATAGCCCAGTATCAATCCCCAAACTAATCCCACTGCCCCACTCTCTCCCCACAGCCCTGTATCAATCCCCAAACTAATCCCAATCTCCCGCTCTCTCCCCATAGCCCTGTATCAATCCCCAAACTAATCTCACTGTCCCGCTCTCTCCCCATAGCCCAGTATCAATCCCCAAACTAATCCCACTGTCACGCTCTCTCCCCATAGCCCAGTATCAATCCCCAAACTAATCCCACTGCCCCACTCTCTCCCCATAGCCCAGTATCAATCCCCAAACTAATCCCACTGTCCCGCTCTCTCCGCATAGCCCAGTATCAATCCCCAAACTAATCCCACTGCCCCAATTTCTCACCATAGCCCTTTATCAATCCCTAAACTAATCCCACTGCCCCGCGTTCTCCACATAGCCCAGTATCAATCCCCAAACTAATCCCACTGTCCCGCTCTCTCCCCATAGCCCAGTATCAATCCCCAAACTAATCCCACTGTCCCACTCTCTCCCCATAGCCCAGTAACAACCCCCAAACTAATCCCACACTCCGGCTCTCTCCCCATAGCCCAGTATCAATCCCCAAACTAATTCCACTGTTCCACTCTCTCCCCATAGCCCTGTATCAATCCCCAAACTAATCCCACTGTCCTGCTCTCTCCCCATAGCCCAGTATCAATCCGCAAACTAATCCCACTGCCCCGCTCTCTCCCCATAGCCCAGTATCAATCCCCAAACTAATCCCACTGTTCCGCTCTCTCCCCATAGCCCTGTATCAATCCCAAACTAATCCCACTGTCCCGCTCTCTCCCCATAGCCCTGTATCAATCCCCATAACTAATCCCACTGCCCCGCTCTCTCCCCATAGCCCAGTATCAACCCCCAAACTAATCCCACTGTCCCGCTCTCTCCTCATAACCCAGTATCAATCCCCAAACTAATCCCACTGTCCCGCTCTCTCCCCATAGCCCTGTATCAATCCTAAACTAATCCCACTGTCCCACTCTCTCCCCATAGTCCTGGATCAATCCCCAAACTAATCCCACTGTCCCACTCTCTCCCCATATCCCAGTAACAATCCTCAAACTAATCCCTCCGCCCCGCTCTCTCCCCATAGTCCAGTATCAATCCCTAAACTAATCTCACTGTCCCACTCTCTCCCCATAGCCCAGTATCAATGCCCAAACTAATCCCACTGCCCCGCTCTCTCCCCATAGCCCTGTATCAATCCCCAAACTAATCCCACTGACCCGCTCTCTCCCCACAGCCCTGTATCAATCCCCAAACTAATCCCACTGCCCCGCTCTCTCCCCATAGCCCTGTATCAATCCCCAAACTAATCCCACTGTCCCACTCTCTCCCCATAGCCCTGTATCAATCCCCAAACTAATCCCACTGTCCCGCTCTCTCCCCATAGCCCTGTATCAATCCCCAAACTAATCCCACTGCCCCGCTCTCTCCCCATACCCCCGTATCAATCCCAAAATAATCCCACTGTCCCACTCTCTCCCCATAGCCCTGTATCAATCCCCAAACTAATCCCACTGCCCCGCTCTCTCCCCATAGCCCTGTATCAATCCCCAAACTAATCCCACTGCCCCGCTCTCTCCCCATAGCCCTGTATCAATCCCCAAACTAATCCCACTGTCCCGCTCTCTCCCCATAGCCCTGCATCAATCCCAAACTAATCCCACTGCCCCGCTCTCTCCCCATAGCCCTGTTTCAATCCCCATAACTAATCCCACTGCCCCGCTCTCTCCCCATAGCCCTGTATCAATCCCCAAACTAATCCCACTGCCCCGCTCTCTCCCCATAGCCCAGTATCAATCCCAAACTAATCCCACTGTCCCACTCTCTCCCCATAGCCCTGTATCAATCCCCAAACTAATCCCACTGCCCCGCTCTCTCCCCATAGCCCTGTATCAATCCCCAAACTAATCCCACTGCCCCGCTCTCTCCCCATAGCCCTGTATCAATCCCCAAACTAATCCCACTGTCCCGCTCTCTCCCCATAGCCCTGCATCAATCCCAAACTAATCCCACTGCCCCGCTCTCTCCCCATAGCCCTGTATCAATCCCCATAACTAATCCCACTGCCCCGCTCTCTCCCCATAGCCCAGTATCAACCCCCAAACTAATCCCAATGTCCCGCTCTCTCCTCATAACCCAGTATCAATCCCCAAACTAATCCCACTGTCCCGCTCTCTCCCCATAGCCCTGTATCAATCCTAAACTAATCCCACTGTCCCACTCTCTCCCCATAGTCCTGGATCAATCCCCAAACTAATCCCACTGTCCCGCTCTCTCCCCATAGCCCAGTATCAATCCCAAACTAATCCCACTGTCCCACTCTCTCCCCATAGCCCTGTATCAATCCCCAAACTAATCCCACTGCCCCGCTCTCTCCCCATAGCCCAGTATCAACCCCCAAACTAATCCCAATGTCCCGCTCTCTCCTCATAACCCAGTATCAATCCCCAAACTAATCCCACTGTCCCGCTCTCTCCCCATAGCCCTGTATCAATCCTAAACTAATCCCACTGTCCCACTCTCTCCCCATAGTCCTGGATCAATCCCCAAACTAATCCCACTGTCCCGCTCTCTCCCCATAGCCCAGTATCAATCCCAAACTAATCCCACTGTCCCACTCTCTCCCCATAGCCCTGTATCAATCCCCAAACTAATCCCACTGCCCCGCTCTCTCCCCATAGCCCAGTATCAATCCCCAAACTAATCCCACTGTCCCGCTCTCTCCTCATAACCCAGTATCAATCCCCAAACTAATCCCACTGTCCCGCTCTCTCCCCATAGCCCTGTATCAATCCTAAACTAATCCCACTGTCCCACTCTCTCCCCATAGTCCTGGATCAATCCCCAAACTAATCCCACTGTCCCACTCTCTCCCCATATCCCAGTAACAATCCTCAAACTAATCCCACCGCCCCGCTCTCTCCCCATAGCCCAGTATCAATCCCTAAACTAATCTCACTGTCCCACTCTCTCCCCATAGCCCAGTATCAATGCCCAAACTAATCCCACTCTCCCGCTCCCTCCCCATAGCCCAGTATCAATCCCAAACTAATCCCACTGTCCCACTCTCTCCCCATAGCCCTGTATCAATCCCCAAACTAATCCCACTGCCCCGCTCTCTCCCCATAGCCCTGTATCAATCCCCAAACTAATCCCACTGCCCCGCTCTCTCCCCATAGCCCTGTATCAATCCCCAAACTAATCCCACTGTCCCGCTCTCTCCCCATAGCCCTGCATCAATCCCAAACTAATCCCACTGCCCCGCTCTCTCCCCATAGCCCTGTATCAATCCCCATAACTAATCCCACTGCCCCGCTCTCTCCCCATAGCCCAGTATCAATCCCAAACTAATCCCACTGTCCCACTCTCTCCCCATAGCCCTGTATCAATCCCCAAACTAATCCCACTGCCCCGCTCTCTCCCCATAGCCCTGTATCAATCCCCAAACTAATCCCACTGCCCCGCTCTCTCCCCATAGCCCTGTATCAATCCCCAAACTAATCCCACTGTCCCGCTCTCTCCCCATAGCCCTGCATCAATCCCAAACTAATCCCACTGCCCCGCTCTCTCCCCATAGCCCTGTATCAATCCCCAAACTAATCCCACTGTCCCGCTCTCTCCCCATAGCCCTGTATCAATCCCCATAACTAATCCCACTGCCCCGCTCTCTCCCCATAGCCCAGTATCAACCCCCAAACTAATCCCAATGTCCCGCTCTCTCCTCATAACCCAGTATCAATCCCCAAACTAATCCCACTGTCCCGCTCTCTCCCCATAGCCCTGTATCAATCCTAAACTAATCCCACTGTCCCACTCTCTCCCCATAGTCCTGGATCAATACCCAAACTAATCCCACTGTCCCGCTCTCTCCCCATAGCCCAGTATCAATCCCAAACTAATCCCACTGTCCCACTCTCTCCCCATAGCCCTGTATCAATCCCCAAACTAATCCCACTGCCCCGCTCTCTCCCCATAGCCCAGTATCAATCCCCAAACTAATCCCACTGCCCCACTCTCTCCCCACAGCCCGGTATCAATCCCCGAACTAATCACACTGTCCCGCTCTCTCCCCATAGCCCAGTAACAACCCCCAAACTAATCCCACACTCCGGCTCTCTCCCCATAGCCCAGTATCAATCCCCAAACTAATCCCACTGTCCCGCTCTCTCCCCATAGCCCAGTATCAATCCCCAACTAATCACACTGCCCTGCTCTCTCCCCATAGCCCTGTATCAATCCCCATAACTAATCCCACTGCACCGCTCTCTCCCCATAGCCCAGTATCAATCCCCAAACTAATCCCACTGTCCCGCTCTCTCCTCGTAACCCAGTATCAAACCCCAAACTAATCCCACTGTCCCGCTCTCTCCCCATAGCCCTGTATCAATCCTAAACTAATCCCACTGTCCCACTCTCTCCCCATAGCCCAGTATCAATCCCCAAACTAATCCCACTGCCCGACTCTCTCCCAATAGCCCAGTATCAATCCCCAAACTAATCCCACTGTCCCACACGCTCCCCATATCCCAGTAACAACCCCCAAACTAATCCCACACTCCGGCTCTCTCCCCATAGCCCTGTATCAATCCCCAAACTAATCCCACTGTCCCGCTCTCTCCCCATAGCCCAGTATCAATCCCCAAACTAATCCCACTGTCCCGCTCTCTCCCCATAGCCCAGTATCAATCCCCAAACTAATCCCACTGCCCCGCTCGCTCCCCATATCCCATTATCAACCCCCAAACTAATCACACTGTCCCGCTCTCTCCCCATAGCCCAGTATCAATCCCCAAACTAATCCCACTGCCCCGCTCTCTCCCCATAGCCCTGTATCAATCCCAAACTAATCCCACTGTCCCGCTCTCTCCCCATAGCCCAGTATCAACCCCCAAACTAATCCCACTGTCCCGCTCTCTCCCCATAGCCCTGTATCAATCCCCAAACTAATCCCACTGTCCCACTCTCTCCCCATAGTCCTGGATCAATCCCCAAACTAATCCTACTGTCCCGCTCTCTCCCCATAGCCCAGTATCATTCCCCATAACTAATCCCACTGCCCCGCTCTCTCCCCATAGCCCTGTATCATTCCCAAACTAATCCCACTGCCCCGCTCTCACCCATAGCCCAGTAACAATCCTCAAACTAATCCCACTGCCCCGCTCTCTCCCCATAGCCCAGTATCAATCCCCAAACTAATCCCACTGCCTCGCTCTCTCCCCATAGCCCAGTATCAATCCCCAATCTAATCCCACTGTCCCGTTCTCTCCCCATAGCCCTGTATCAATCCCCAAACTAATCCCACTGTCCCGCTCTCTTTCCATAGCCCAGTATCAATCCCAAACTAATCCCACTGCCCCGCTCTCTCCCCGTAGCCCGGTATCAATCCCAAACTAATCCCACTGCCCCGCTCTCTCCCCATAGCCCAGTATGAATCCCCAAACTAATCCCACTGTCCCGCTGTCTCCCCATAGCCCTGTATCAATCCCCAAACTAATCCCACTGTCCCGCTCTCTCCCCATAGCCGTGTATCAATCCCAAACTAATCCCACTGCCCCACTCTCTCCACATAGCCCTGTATCAATCCCCAAACTAATCCCACACTCCGGCTCTCTCCCCATAGCACTGTATCAATCCCTAAAATAATCTCACTGTCCCGCTCTCTCCCCATAGCCCTGTATCAATCCCCAAACTAATCACACTGCACCAATCTCTCCCCATAGCCCAGTATCAATCCCCAAACTAATCCCACTGTCCCACTCTCTCCCCATAGCCCAGTATCAATCCCCAAACTAATCCCAATGTCCCACTCTCTCCCCATAGCCCAGTATCAATCCCCAAACTAATTCCACTGTCCCACTCTCTGCACATAGCCCAGTATCAAACCCCAAACTAATCCCATTGTCCCGCTCTCTTCCCATAGCCCAGTATCAATCCCCAAACTAATCCCACTGTCCCGCTCTCTCCCCATAGCCCTGTATCAATCCCCAAACTAATCCCACTGTCCCGCTCTCTCCGCATAGCCCAGTATCAATCCCTAAACTAATCCCACTGTCCCGCTCTCTCCCCATAGCCCAGTATGAATCCCCAAACTAATCCCACTGTCCTGCTCTCTCCCCATAGCCCAGTATCAAACCCCAAACTAATCCCACTGTCCCACTCTCCCCATAGCCCAGTATCAATCCCCAAACTAATCCCACTGCCCCGCTCTCTCCCCATAGCCCTGTATCAATCCCCAAACTAATCCCACTGTCCCGCTCTCTCCCCATAACCCTGTATCAATCCCAAACTAATCCCACTGCCCCGCTCTCTCCCCATAGCCCTGTATCAATCCCCATAACTAATCCCACTGCCCCGCTCTCTCCCCATAGCCCAGTATCAACCCCCAAACTAATCCCAATGTCCCGCTCTCTCCTCATAACCCAGTATCAATCCCCAAACTAATCCCACTGTCCCGCTCTCTCCCCATAGCCCTGTATCAATCCTAAACTAATCCCACTGTCCCACTCTCTCCCCATAGTCCTGGATCAATCCCCAAACTAATCCCACTGTCCCGCTCTCTCCCCATAGGCCTGTATCAATCCCCAAACTAATCCCACTGCCCCGCTCTCTCCCCATAGCCCAGTATCAATCCCCAAACTAATCCCACTGCCCCGCTCTCTCCCCATAGCCCAGTATCAATCCCCAAACTAATCCCACTGTCCCGCTCTCTCCCCATAGCCCTGTATCAATCCCAAACTAATCCCACTGCCCTGCTCTCTCCCCATAGCCCTGTATCAATCCCCATAACTAATCCCACTGCACCGCTCTCTCCCCATAGCCCAGTATCAATCCCCAAACTAATCCCACTGTCCCGCTCTCTCCTCGTAACCCAGTATCAAACCCCAAACTAATCCCACTGTCCCGCTCTCTCCCCATAGCCCTGTATCAATCCTAAACTAATCCCACTGTCCCACTCTCTCCCCATAGCCCAGTATCAATCCCCAAACTAATCCCACTGCCCCGCTCTCTCCCAATAGCCCAGTATCAATCCCCAAACTAATCCCATTGCCCCGCTCTCTCCCCATAGCCCTGTATCAATCCCCAAACTAATCCCACTGTCCCGCTCTCTCCCCATAGCCCTGTATCAATCCCCAAACTAATCCCACTGTCCTGCTCTCTCCCCATAGCCCAGTATCAATCCCCAAACTAATCCCACTGCCCCGCTCTCTCCCCATAGCCCTGTATCAATCCCCAAACTAATCCCACTCTCCCGCTCTCTCCCCATAGCCCTGTATCAATCCCCAAACTAATCTCACTGACCCGCTCTCTCCCCATAGCCCAGTATCAATCCCCAAACTAATCCCACTGTCCCGCTCTCTCCCCATAGCCCAGTATGAATCCCCAAACTAATCCCACTGTCCCGCTCTCTCCGCATAGCCCAGTATCAATCCCCAAACTAATCCCACTGCCCCAATTTCTCACCCCATAGCCCAGCATCAATCCCTAAACTAATCCCACTTCCCCGCTCTCTCCACATAGCCCAGTCTCAACCCAAATTAATCCCACTGTCCAGCTCACTCCCCATAGTCGTGTATTTATCCAAAACTAATCCCACTGCCCCACTCTCTCCCCATAGCCCAGTATCAATCCCCAAACTAATCCTACTGTCCCGCTCTCTCCCCACAGCCCTGTATCAATCCCCAAACTAATCCCACTGTCCCACTCTCTCCCCATAGCCCAGTATCAATCCCCAAACTAAT
Organism: Isurus oxyrinchus; assembly: GCA_026770705.1. Classification (NCBI taxonomy): domain Eukaryota; kingdom Metazoa; phylum Chordata; class Chondrichthyes; order Lamniformes; family Lamnidae; genus Isurus; species Isurus oxyrinchus. The sequence goes on from JANJGN010000409.1 coordinate 290,114, forward strand.
CCCACTGTCCCGCTCACTCTCCCCATAGCCCAGTATCAATCCCCAAACTAATCCACCTGCCCCGCTCTCTCCCCATAGCCCAGTATCAATCCCCAAACTAATCTCACTGTCCCGCTCTCTCCCCATAGCCCTGTATCAATCCCCAAACTAATCCCACTGTCCCGCTCTCTCCCCATACCCCTGTATCAATCCCCAAACTAATCCCACTGTCCCACTCTCTCCACATAGCCCTGTATCAATCCCAAACTAATCCCACTGTCCCGATCAATCCCCATAGCCCAGTATCAATCCCCAAACTAATCCCACTGTCCCGCTCTCTCCCCATAGCCCAGTATCAATCCCAAACTAATCCCACTGTCCCGCTCTCTCCCCATAGCCCAGTATCAATCCCCAAACTAATCCCACTGTCCCGCTCTCTCCCCATAGCCTAGTATCAATCCCCAAACTAATCCCACTGCCCCGCTCTCTCCCCATAGCCCTGTATCAATCCCAAACTAATCCCACTGTCCCGCTCTCTCCCCATAGCCCAGTATCAACCCCCAAACTAATCCCACTGTCCCGCTCTCTCCCCATAGCCCTGTATCAATCCCCAAACTAATCCCACTGTCCCACTCTCTCCCCATAGTCCTGGATCAATCCCCAAACTAATCCTACTGTCCCGCTCTCTCCCCATAGCCCAGTATCATTCCCCATAACTAATCCCACTGCCCCGCTCTCTCCCCATAGCCCTGTATCATTCCCAAACTAATCCCACTGCCCCGCTCTCACCCATAGCCCAGTAACAATCCTCAAACTAATCCCACTGCCCCGCTCTCTCCCCATAGCCCAGTATCAATCCCCAAACTAATCCCACTGCCTCGCTCTCTACCCATAGCCCAGTATCAATCCCCAATCTAATCCCACTGTCCCGTTCTCTCCCCATAGCCCTGTATCAATCCCCAAACTAATCCCACTGTCCCGCTCTCTTTCCATAGCCCAGTATCAATCCCAAACTAATCCCACTGCCCCGCTCTCTCCCCATAGCCCAGTATGAATCCCCAAACTAATCCCACTGTCCCGCTGTCTCCCCATAGCCCTGTATCAATCCCCAAACTAATCCCACTGTCCCGCTCTCTCCCCATAGCCGTGTATCAATCCCAAACTAATCCCACTGCCCCACTCTCTCCACATAGCCCTGTATCAATCCCCAAACTAATCCCACACTCCGGCTCTCTCCCCATAGCCGTGTATCAATCCCAAACTAATCCCACTGTCTCACTCTCTGCACATAGCCCAGTATCAATCCCCAAACTAATCCCACTGTCCCACTCTCTCCCCATAGCCCAGTATCAATCCCCAAACTAATCCCACTGTCCCACTCTCTCCCCATAGCCCAGTATCAATCCCCAAACTAATCCCACAGTCCCACTCTCTCCCCATAGCCCAGTATCAATCCTCAAACTAATCCCACAGTCTCACTCTCTCCCCATAGCCCAGAATCAATCCCCAAACTAATCCCACTACCCCCGGCTCTCTCCCCAGAGCCCTGTATCAATCCCCAAACTAATCCCACTGTCCCACTCTCTGCACATAGCCCAGTATCAATCCCCAAAACTAATCCCACTGCCCCGCTCTCTCACCATAGCCCTGTATCAATGCCCAAACTAATCCCACTGTCCCACTCTCTCCCCATAGCCCTGTATCAATCCCCAAACTAATCCCACTGTCCCGCTCTCTCCCCATAGCCCTGTATCAATCCCAAACTAATCCCACTGCCCCGCTCTGTCCCCATAGCCCTGTATCAATCCCCATAACTAATCCCACTGTCCCGCTCTCTCCCCATAGCCCAGTATCAACCCCAAACTAATCCCACTGCCCCGCTCTCTCAACATAGCCCAGTCTCAAACCAAATTAATCCCACTGTCCAGCTCTCTCCCCATAGCCCAGTATCAATCCCCAAACTAATCCCACTGCCCTGCTCTCTCCCCATAGCCCAGTATCAATCCCCAAACTAATCCCACTGCTCCCACTCTCTCCCCATAGCCCTGTATCAATCCCAAACTAATCCCACTGCCCTGCTCTCTCCCCATAGCCCAGTATCAATTCCCAAACTAATCCCACTGTCCCACTCTCTCCCCATAGCCCAGTATCAATCCCCAAACTAATCCCACTGTCCCAATCACTCCCCATAGCCCAGTATCAATCCCCAAACTAATCCCACTGTCCCGCTCTCTCCCCATAGCCCAGTATCAATCCCCAAACTAATCCTACTGTTCCGCTCTCTCCCCATAGCCCTGTATCAATCCTCAAACTAATCCCACTGCAACGCACTCACCCCATAGCCCAGTATCAATCCCCAAACTAATCCCACTGTCCCACTCTCTCCCCATAGCCCAGTATCAATCCCCAAACTAATTCCACTGTCCCACTCTCTGCACATAGCCCAGTATCAAACCCCAAACTAATCCCATTGTCCCGCTCTCTCCCCATAGCCCAGTATCAATCCCAAACTAATCCCACTGTCCCGCTCTCTCCCCATAGCCCAGTATCAATCCCAAACTAATCCCACTGCCCCACTCTCTCCCCATAGCCCAGTATCAATCCCCAAACTAATCCCACTGCCCTGCTCTCTCCCCATAGCCCAGTATCAATCCCAAACTAATCCCACTGCCCCACTCTCTCCCCATAGCCCAGTATCAATCCCCAAACTAATCCCACTGCTCCACTCTGTCCCCATAGCCCTGTATCAATCCCCAAACTAATCCCACTGCCCCGATCTCTCCCCATAGCCCATTATCAACCCCCAAACTAATCCCCCTGCCCTGCCCTCTCCCCATAGCCCAGTCTCAACCCAAATTAATCCCACTGTCCAGCTGTCTCCCCATAGCCCAGTATCAATCCCCAAACTAATCCCACTGTCCCACTCTCTCCCCATAGCCCAGTATCAATCCCCAAACTAATCCCACTGCCCCGCTCTCTCCCCATAGCCCAGTATCAATCCCCAAACTAATCCCCCTGCCCTGCCCTCTCCCCATAGCCCAGTATGAATCCACAAACTAATCCCTCTGCCCCACTCTCTCCCCATAGCACTTTATCAATCCCCAAACTAATCCCACTGTCCCGCTCTCTCCCCATAGCCCAGTATCAATCCCCAAACTAATCCCACTGTCCCGCTCTCTCCCCATAGCCCAGTATCAATCCCCAAACTAATCCCACTGCCCCGCTCTCCCCATAGCCCAGTATCAATCCCCAAACTAATCCCACTGTCCCGCTCTCTCCCCATAGCCATGTATCAATCCCAATCTACTCCCACTGTCCCACTCTCTCCCCATAGTCCTGGATCAATCCCACAGCTAATCCCACTGTCCCGCTCTCTCCCCATAGCCCAGTATCATTCCCCATAACTAATCCCACTGTCCCACTCTCTCCCCATAGCCCAGTATCAATCCCCAAACTAATCCCACTGTCCCGCTCTCTCCCCATAGCCCAGTATCAATCCCAAACTAATCCCACTGCCCCGCTCTCTCCCCATAGTCCAGTATCAAGCCCCAAACTAATCCCACTGTCCCACTCTCTCCCCATAGCCCTGTATCAATCCCCAAACTAATCCCACTGTCCCGCTCTCTCCCCATAGCCCAGTATCAATCCCCAAACTAATCCCACTGTCCCACTCTCTCCCCATAGCCCTGTTTCAATCCCCAAACTAATCCCACTGTCCCGCTCTCTCCCCATAGCCCTGTATCAATCCCAAACTAAACCCACTGCCCCGCTCTCTCCCCATAGCCCTGTATCAATCCCAAACTAAACCCACTGCCCCGCTCTCTCCCCATAGCCCAGCATCAATCCCCAAACTAAACCCACTGTCCCGCTCTCTCCCCATAGCCCAGTATCAATCCCAAACTAATCCCACTGTCCCTCTCTCACCCCATAGCCCTGTATCAATCCCTAAACTAATCCCACTGTCCCGCTCTCTCCCCATAGCCCTGTATCAATCCCCAAACTAATCCCACTGCCCCACTCTCTCCCCATAGCCCTGTATCAATCCCCAAACTAATCCCACTGCCCCGCTCTCTCCCCATAGCCATGTATCAATCCCTAAACTAATCTCACTGTCCCGTTCTCTCCCCATAGCCCAGTATCAATCCCAAACTAATCCCACTGTCCTGCTCTCTCCCCATAGCCCTGTATCAATCCCAAACTAATCCCACTGTCCTGCTCTCTCCCCATAGCCCTGTATCAATCCCAAACTAATCCCACTGTCCCACTCTCTCCCCATAGCCCAGTATCATTCCCCAAACTAATCCCACTGCCCCGCTCTCTCCCCATAGCCCAGAATCAATCCCCAAACTAATCCCACTGCCCCCTGCTCTCTCCCCATAGCCCTGTATCAATCCCCAAACTAATCCCACAGTCTCACTCTCTCCCCATAGCCCTGTATCAATCCCCAAACTAATCCCACTGTCCCACTCTCTCACCGTAGCCCTGTATCAATCCCCAAACTAATCCCACTGTCCCGCTCTCTCCCCATAGCCCAGTATCAATCCCCAAACTAATCCCACTGTCCCGCTCTCTCCCCATAGCCCAGTATGAATCCCCAAACTAATCCCACTGTCCCACTCTCTCCCCATAGCCCAGTATCAAACCCCAAACTAATCCCATTGTCCCGCTCTCTCCCCATAGCCCAGTATCAATCCCCAAACTAATCCCACTGCCCCGCTCGCTCCCCATATCCCATTATCAACCCCCAAACTAATCCCACTGTCCCGCTCTCTCCCCATAGCCCAGTATCAATCCCCAAACTAATCCCACTGCCCCGCTCTCTCCCCATAGCCCTGTATCAATCCCAAACTAATCCCACTGTCCAGCTCTCTCCCCATAGCCCAGTATCAACCCCCAAACTAATCCCACTGTCCCGCTCTCTCCCCATAGCCCTGTATCAATCCCCAAACTAATCCCACTGTCCCGCTCTCTCCCCATAGTCCTGGATCAATCCCCAAACTAATCCTACTGTCCCGCTCTCTCCCCATAGCCCAGTATCATTCCCCATAACTAATCCCACTGCCCCGCTCTCTCCCCATAGCCCTGTATCATTCCCAAACTAATCCCATTGCCCCGCTCTCACCGATAGCCCAGTAACAATCCTCAAACTAATCCCACTGCCCCGCTCTCTCCCCATAGCCCAGTATCAATCCCCAAACTAATCCCACTGTCCCGCTCTCTCTCCATAGCCCAGTTTCAATCCCCAAACTCATCCCTCTGTCCCGCTCTCTCCCCATAGCCCAGCATAAATCCCCAAACTAATCCCACTGTCCCGCTCTCTCCCCATAGACCAGTATCAATCCCAAACTAATCCCACTGTCCCGCTCTCTTGCCATAGCCCAGTATCAATCCCAAACTAATCCCACTGCCCCGCTCTCTCCCCGTAGCCCGGTATCAATCCCAAACTGATCCCACTGTCCCGCTCTCTCCCCATAGCCCTGTATCAATCCCCAAACTAATCCCACTGTCCCGCTGTCTCCCCATAGCCCTGTATCAATCCCCAAACTAATCCCACTGTCCCGCTCTCTCCCCATAGCCGTGTATCAATCCCAAACTAATCCCACTGCCCCACTCTCTCCACATAGCCCTGTATCAATCCCCAAACTAATCCCACACTCCGGCTCTCTCCCCATAGCCCAGTATCAATCCCCAAACTAATCCCACTGTCCCGCTCTCTCCCCATAGCCCTGTGTCAATCCCCAAACTAATCCCACAGTCCCACTCTCTGCACATAGCCCAGTATCAATCCCCAAACTAATCCCACTGTCCCACTCTCTCACCATTGCCCAGTATCAATCCCCAAACTAATTCCACTGTCCCCCTGCTCTCTCCCCATAGCCCAGTATCAATCCCAAACTAATCCCACTGTCCCGCTCTCTCCCCATAGCCCAGTATCAATCCCTAAACTAATCCCACTGCCCCGCTCTCTCCACATAGCCCAGTGTCAATCCCCAAACTAATCCCACTGTCCCACTCTCTCCCCATAGCCCTGTATCAATCCCCAAACTAATCCCACTGCCACGCTCTCTCCCCATAGCCCAGTATCAATCCCCAAACTAATCCCACTGTCCCGCTCTCTCCCCATAGCCCAGTATGAATCCCCAAACTAATCCCACTGTCCCACTCTCTCCCCATAGCCCAGTATCAAACCCCAAACTAATCCCATTGTCCCGCTCTCTCCCCATAGCCCAGTATCAATCCCCAAACTAATCCCACTGCCCCGCTCGCTCCCCATATCCCATTATCAACCCCCAAACTAATCCCACTGTCCCGCTCTCTCCCCATAGCCCAGTATCAATCCCCAAACTAATCCCACTGCCCCGCTCTCTCCCCATAGCCCTGTATCAATCCCAAACTAATCCCACTGTCCAGCTCTCTCCCCATAGCCCAGTATCAACCCCCAAACTAATCCCACTGTCCCGCTCTCTCCCCATAGCCCTGTATCAATCCCCAAACTAATCCCACTGTCCCGCTCTCTCCCCATAGTCCTGGATCAATCCCCAAACTAATCCTACTGTCCCGCTCTCTCCCCATAGCCCTGTATCAATCCCCAAACTAATCCCACTGTCCCGCTCTCTCCCCATAGACCAGTATCAATCCCAAACTAATCCCACTGTCCCGCTCTCTTTCCATAGCCCAGTATCAATCCCAAACTAATCCCACTGCCCCGCTCTCTCCCCGTAGCCCGGTATCAATCCCAAACTAATCCCACTGCCCCGCTCTCTCCCCATAGCCCTGTATCAATCCCCAAACTAATCCCACTGTCCCGCTGTCTCCCCATAGCCCTGTATCAATCCCCAAACTAATCCCACTGTCCCGCTCTCTCCCCATAGCCGTGTATCAATCCCAAACTAATCCCACTGCCCCACTCTCTCCACATAGCCCTGTATCAATCCCCAAACTAATCCCACACTCCGGCTCTCTCCCCATAGCCCAGTATCAATCCCCAAACTAATCCCACTGTCCCGCTCTCTCCCCATAGCCCAGTATCAATCCCCAAACTAATTCCACTGCCCCGCTCTCTCCCCATAGCCCTGTATCAATCCCCAAACTAATCCCTCTGTCCCGCTCTCTCCCCATAGCCCAGTATCAATCCCCAAACTAAGCCCACTGTCCCGCTCTCTCCCCATAGCCCAGTATCAATCCCCAAACTTATCCCACTGTCCCGCTCTCTCCGCATAGCCCAGTATCAGTCCCTAAACTAATCCCACTGCCCCGCTCTCTCCACATAGCCCAGTGTCAATCCCCAAACTAATCCCACTGTCCCACTCTCTCCCCATAGCCCTGTATCAATCCCCAAACTAATCCCACTGCCCCGCTCTCTCCCCATAGCCCAGTATCAATCCCCAAACTAATCCCACTGTCCCGCTCTCTCCCCATAGCCCAGTATCAATCCCCAAACTAATCCCACTGTCCCGCTCTCTCCCCATAGCCGTGTATCAATCCCAAACTAATCCCACTGCCCCACTCTCTCCACATTGCCCAGTATCAATCCCCAAACTAATCCCACTGTCCCGCTCTCTCCCCATAGCCCAGTATCAATCCCCAAACTAATCCCACACTCCGGCTCTCTCCCCATAGCCCAGTATCAATCCCCAAACTAATCCCACTGTCCCGCTCTCTCCCCACAGCCCTGTATCAATCCCCAAACTAATCCCACTGCCCCGCTCTCTGCCCATAGCCCTGTATCAATCCCCAAACTAATCCCACTGTCCCACTCTCTCCCCATAGCCCAGTATCAATCCCCAAACTAATCCCACTGCCCCGCTCTCTCCCCATAGCCCAGTATCAATCCCAAACTAATCCCACTGTCCCGCTCTATCCCCATAGCCCTGTATCAATCTCCAAACTAATCCCACTGCACCGCTCTCTCCCCATAGCCCAGTATCAATCCCCAAACTAATCCCACTGCCCCACTCTCTCCCCATAGCCCAGTATCAATCCCCAAACTAATCCCACTGTCCCGCTCTCTCCCCATAGCCCAGTATCAATCCCCAAACTAATCCCACTGCCCCGCTCTCTCCCCATAGCCCAGTATCAATCCCAAACTAATCCCACTGTCCCACTCTCTCCCCATAGCCCTGTATCAATCCCCAAACTAATCCCACTGCCCCGCTCTCTCCCCATAGCCCAGTATCAATCCCCAAACTAATCCCACTGTCCCACTCTCTCCCCATAGCCCTGTATCAATCCCCAAACTAATCCCACTGTCCCGCTCTCTCCCCATAGCCCTGTACCAATCCCCAAACTAATCCCACTGTCCCGCTCTCTCCCCATAGCCCAGTATCAATCCCCAAACTAATCCCACTGTCCCACTCTCTCCCCATAGCCCTGTATCAATCCCCAAACTAATCCCACTGTCCCGCTCTCTCCCCATAGCCCTGTACCAATCCCCAAACTAATCCCACTGCCCCACTCTCTCCCCATAGCCCAGCATCAATCCCCAAACTAATCACACTGCCCCGCTCTCTCCCCATAGCCCAGCATCAATCCCCAAACTAATCCCACTGTCCCGCTCTCTCCATAGCCCTGTTTCAATCCCCAAACTAATCCCACTGTCCCGCTCTCTCCCCATAGCCCTGAATCAATCCCAAACAAATCCCACTGCACTGCTCTCTCCCCATAGCCCAGTATCAATCCCCAAACTAATCCCACTGTCCCGCTCTCTCCCCATAGCCCAGTATCAATCCCCAAACTAATCCCACTGTCCCGCTCTCTCCCCATAGCCCTGTATCAATCCCCATAACTAATCCCACTGCACCGCTCTCTCCCCATAGCCCAGTATCAATCCCCAAACTAATCCCACTGTCCCGCTCTCTCCCCATAGCCCTGTATCAAACCCCATAACTTATCCCACTGCACCGCTCTCTCCCCATAGCCCAGTATCAATCCCCAAACTAATCCCACTGTCCCGCTCTCTCCTCATAACCCAGTATCAAACCCCAAACTAATCCCACTGTCCCGCTCTCTCCCCATAGCCCTGTATCAATCCTAAACTAATCCCACTGTCCCACTCTCTCCCCATAGCCCAGTATCAATCCCCAAACTAATCCCACTGCCCCACTCTCTCCCAATAGCCCAGTATCAATCCCCAAACTAATCCCACTGTCCCACTCTCTCCCCATAGCCCAGTATCAATCCCCAAACTAATCCCACTGTCCCGCTCTCTCCCCATAGCCCAGTATCAATCCCCAAACTAATTCCACTGCCCCGCTCTCTCCCCATAGCCCTGTATCAATCCCCAAACTAATCCCTCTGTCCCGCTCTCTCCCCATAGCCCAGTATCAATCCCCAAACTAAGCCCACTGTCCCGCTCTCTCCCCATAGCCCAGTATCAATCCCCAAACTTATCCCACTGTCCCGCTCTCTCCCCATAGCCCAGTATCAATCCCTAAACTAATCCCACTGCCCCGCTCTCTCCACATAGCCCAGTGTCAATCCCCAAACTAATCCCACTGTCCCACTCTCTCCCCATAGCCCTGTATCAATCCCCAAACTAATCCCACTGCCCCGCTCTCTCCCCATAGCCCAGTATCAATCCCCAAACTAATCCCACTGTCCCGCTCTCTCCCCATAGCCCAGTATCAATCCCCAAACTAATCCCACTGTCCCGCTCTCTCCCCATAGCCGTGTATCAATCCCAAACTAATCCCACTGCCCCACTCTCTCCACATAGCCCAGTATCAATCCCCAAACTAATCCCACTGTCCCGCTCTCTCCCCATAGCCCAGTATCAATCCCCAAACTAATCCCACACTCCGGCTCTCTCCCCATAGCCCAGTATCAATCCCCAAACTAATCCCACTGTCCCGCTCTCTCCCCACAGCCCTGTATCAATCCCCAAACTAATCCCACTGCCCCGCTCTCTGCCCATAGCCCTGTATCAATCCCCAAACTAATCCCACTGTCCCACTCTCTCCCCATAGCCCAGTATCAATCCCCAAACTAATCCCACTGCCCCGCTCTCTCCCCATAGCCCAGTATCAATCCCAAACTAATCCCACTGCCCCGCTCTCTCCCCATAGCCCTGTATCAATCTCCAAACTAATCCCACTGCACCGCTCTCTCCCCATAGCCCAGTATCAATCCCCAAACTAATCCCACTGCCCCACTCTCTCCCCATAGCCCAGTATCAATCCCAAACTAATCCCACTGTCCCACTCTCTCCCCATAGCCCTGTATCAATCCCCAAACTAATCCCACTGTCCCACTCTCTCCCCATAGCCCAGTGTCAATCCCCAAACTAATCCCACTGTCCCGCTCTCTCCCCATAGCCCTGTACCAATCCCCAAACTAATCCCACTGTCCCGCTCTCTCCCCATAGCCCAGTATCAATCCCCAAACTAATCCAACTGTCCCGCTCTCTCCCCATAGCCCAGCATCAATCCCCAAACTAATCCCACTGCCCCACTCTCTCCCCATAGCCCAGCATCAATCCCCAAACTAATCACACTGCCCCGCTCTCTCCCCATAGCCCAGCATCAATCCCCAAACTAATCCCACTGTCCCGCTCTCTCCATAGCCCTGTATCAATCCCCAAACTAATCCCACTGTCCCGCTTTCTCCCCATAGCCCTGAATCAATCCCAAACAAATCCCACTGCACTGCTCTCTCCCCATAGCCCAGTATCAATCCCCAAACTAATCCCACTGTCCCGCTCTCTCCCCATAGCCCAGTATCAATCCCCAAACTAATCCCACTGTCCCGCTCTCTCCCCATAGCCCTGTATCAATCCCCATAACTAATCCCACTGCACCGCTCTCTCCCCATAGCCCAGTATCAATCCCCAAACTAATCCCACTGTCCCGCTCTCTCCCCATAGCCCTGTATCAAACCCCATAACTAATCCCACTGCACCGCTCTCTCCCCATAGCCCAGTATCAATCCCCAAACTAATCCCACTGTCCCGCTCTCTCCTCATAACCCAGTATCAAACCCCAAACTAATCCCACTGTCCCGCTCTCTCCCCATAGCCCTGTATCAATCCTAAACTAATCCCACTGTCCCACTCTCTCCCCATAGCCCAGTATCAATCCCCAAACTAATCCCACTGCCCCACTCTCTCCCAATAGCCCAGTATCAATCCCCAAACTAATCCCACTGTCCCACTCTCTCCCCATAGCCCAGTAACAACCCCCAAACTAATCCCACACTCCGGCTCTCTCCCCATAGCCCAGTATCAATCCCCAAACTAATCCCACTGCCCCACTCTCTCCCCATAGCCCTGTATCAATCCCCAAACTAATCTCACTGTCCCGCTCTCTCCCCATAGCCCTGTATCAATCCCCAAACTAATCCCACTGTCCCGCTCTCTCCCCATAGCCCAGTATCAATCCCCAAACAAATCCCACTGTCCCGCTCTCTCCCCATAGCCCAGTATCAATCCCCAAACTAATCCCACTGTCCCGCTCTCTCCCCATAGCCCAGTATGAATCCCCAAACTAATCCCACTGTCCCGCTCTCTCCGCATAGCCCAGTATCAATCCCCAAACTAATCCCACTGCCCCAATTTCTCACCATAGCCCTTTATCAATCCCTAAACTAATCCCACTGCCCCGCGCTCTCCACATAGCCCAGTATCAATCCCCAAACTAATCCCACACTCCGGCACTCTCCCCATAGCCCAGTATCAATCCCCAAACTAATCCTACTGTCCCGCTCTCTCCCCATACCCCTGTATCAATCCCCAAACTAATCCCACTGTCCCGCTCTCTCCCCATAGCCCTGTATCAATCCCCAAACTAATACCACTGTCCCACTCTCTCCCCATAGCCCAGTATCAAACCCCAAACAAATCCCACTGCCCCGCTCTCTCCCCATAGCCCAGTATCAATCCCCAAACTAATCCCACTGCCCCGCTCTCTCCCCATAGCCCAGTATCAATCCCCAAACTAATCCCACTGTCCCGCTCTCTCCCCATAGCCCAGTATCAATCTCCAAACTAATCTCACTGACCCGCTCTCTCCCCATAGCCCTGTATCAATCCCCAAACTAATCCCACTGTCCCACTCTCTCCCCATAGCCCAGTATCAATGCCCAAACTAATCCCGCTGTCCCGCTCTCTCCCCATAGCCCAGTATCAATGCCCAAACTAATCCCACTGTCCCACTCTCTCCACATAGCCCTGTATCAATCCCCAAACTAATCCCACTGTCCCACTCTCTCCACATAGCCCTGTATCAATCCCCAAACTAATCCCACTGCCTCGTTCTCTCCCCATAGCCCAGTATCAATCCGCAAACTAATCCCACTGTCCCACTCTCTCCCCATAGCCCTGTATCAATCCCCAAACTAATCCCACTGCCCCGCTCTCTCCCCATAGCCCAGTATCAATCCCCAAACTAATCCCACTGTCCCGCTCTCTCCCCATAGCCCAGTATCAATCCCCAAACTAATCCCACTGTCCCACTCTCTCCCCATAGGCCTGTATCAATCCCAAACTAATCCCACTGCCCCGCTCTCTCCCCATAGCCCTGTATCAATCCCCATAACTAATCCCACTGCCCCACTCTCTCCCCATAGCCCTGTATCAATCCCAAACTAATCACACTGTCCCGCTCTCTCCTCATAACCCAGTATCAAACCCCAAACTAATCCCACTGTCCCGCTCTCTCCCCATAGCCCTGTATCAATCCTAAACTAATCCCACTGTCCCACTCTCTCCCCATAGCCCAGTATCAATCCCCAAACTAATCCCACTGCCCCACTCTCTCCCAATAGCCCAGTATCAATCCCCAAACTAATCCCACTGTCCCACTCTCTCCCCATAGCCCAGTAACAACCCCCAAACTAATCCCACACTCCGGCTCTCTCCCCATAGCCCAGTATCAATCCCCAAACTAATCCCACTGCCCCACTCTCTCCCCACAGCCCTGTATCAATCCCCAAACTAATCCCACTGTCCCACTCTCTCCCCATAGCCCTGTATCAATCCCCAAACTAATCTCACTGTCCCGCTCTCTCCCCATAGCCCAGTATCAATCCCCAAACTAATCCCACTGTCCCGCTCTCTCCCCATAGCCCTGTATCAATCCCCAAACTAATCCCACTGTCCCACTCTCTCCCCATAGCCCTGTATCAATCCCTAAACTAATCCCACTGTCCCGCTCTCTCCCCATAGCCCAGTATCAATCCCCAAACTAATCCCACTGTCCCACTCTCTCCCCATAGCCCTGTATCAATCCCCAAACTAATCCCACTGCCCCGCTCTCTCCCCATAGCCCAGTATCAATCCGCAAACTAATCCCACTGCCCCGCTCTCTCCCCATAGCCCAGTATCAATCCCCAAACTAATCCCACTGTCCCGCTCTCTCCCCATAGGCCTGTATCAATCCCAAACTAATCCCACTGCCCCGCTCTCTCCCCATAGCCCTGTATCAATCCCCATAACTAATCCCACTGCCCCGCTCTCTCCCCATAGCCCAGTATCAACCCCCAAACTAATCCCACTGTCCCGCTCTCTCCTCATAAAACAGTATCAAACCCCAAACTAATCCCACTGTCCCGCTCTCTCCCCATAGCCCTGTATCAATCCTAAACTAATCCCACTGTCCCACTCTCTCCCCATAGCCCAGGATCAATCCCCAAACTAATCCCACTGCCCCTCTCTCTCCCAATAGCCCAGTATCAATCCCCAAACTAATCCCACTGTCCCACTCTCTCCCCATAGCCCAGTAACAACCCCCAAACTAATCCCACACTCCGGCTCTCTCCCCATAGCCCAGTATCAATCCGCAAACTAATCCCACTGCCCCGCTCTCTCCCCATAGCCCAGTATCAATCCCCAAACTAATCCCACTGTCCCGCTCTCTCCCCATAGCCCTGTATCAATCCCAAACTAATCCCACTGCCCCGCTCTCTCCCCATAGCCCTGTATCAATCCCCATAACTAATCCCACTGCCCCGCTCTCTCCCCATAGCCCAGTATCAACCCCCAAACTCATCCCACTGTCCCGCTCTCTCCTCATAACCCAGTATCAATCCCCAAACTAATCCCACTGTCCCGCTCTCTCCCCATATCCCTGTATCAATCCTAAACTAATCCCACTGTCCCACTCTCTCCCCATAGTCCTGGATCAATTCCCAAACTAATCCCACTGTCCCACTCTCTCCCCATAGCCCAGTATCAATCCCAAACTAATCCGACTGTCCCGCTCTCTTTCCATAGCCCAGTATCAATCCCCAAACTAATCCCACTGACCCGCTCTCTCCCCACAGCCCTGTATCAATCCCCAAACTAATCCCACTGTCCCGCTTTCTCCCCATAGCCCTGAATCAATCCCAAACAAATCCCACTGCACTGCTCTCTCCCCATAGCCCAGTATCAATCCCCAAACTAATCCCACTGCCCCGCTCTCTCCCCATAGCCCAGTATCAATCCCCAAACTAATCCCACTGTCCCACTCTCTCCCCATAGCCCAGTGTCAATCCCCAAACTAATCCCACTGTCCCGCTCTCTCCCCATAGCCCTGTACCAATCCCCAAACTAATCCCACTGTCCCGCTCTCTCCCCATAGCCCAGTATCAATCCCCAAACTAATCCAACTGTCCCGCTCTCTCCCCATAGCCCAGCATCAATCCCCAAACTAATCCCACTGCCCCACTCTCTCCCCATAGCCCAGCATCAATCCCCAAACTAATCACACTGCCCCGCTCTCTCCCCATAGCCCAGCATCAATCCCCAAACTAATCCCACTGTCCCGCTCTCTCCATAGCCCTGTATCAATCCCCAAACTAATCCCACTGTCCCGCTTTCTCCCCATAGCCCTGAATCAATCCCAAACAAATCCCACTGCACTGCTCTCTCCCCATAGCCCAGTATCAATCCCCAAACTAATCCCACTGTCCCGCTCTCTCCCCATAGCCCTGTATCAATCCCCAAACTAATCCCACTGTCCCAGTCTCTCCCCATAGCCCTGTATCAATCCCCAAACTAATCCCACTGCCCCACTCTCTCCCCATAGCCCAGTATCAATCCCCAAACTAATCCCACTGTCCCGCTCTCTCCCCATAGCCCTGTATCAATCCCCATAACTAATCCCACTGCACCGCTCTCTCCCCATAGCCCAGTATCATTCCCCAAACTAATCCCACTGTCCCGCTCTCTCCCCATAGCCCTGTATCAAACCCCATAACTAATCCCACTGCACCGCTCTCTCCCCATAGCCCAGTATCAATCCCCAAACTAATCCCACTGTCCCGCTCTCTCCTCATAACCCAGTATCAAACCCCAAACTAATCCCACTGTCCCGCTCTCTCCCCATAGCCCTGTATCAATCCTAAACTAATCCCACTGTCCCACTCTCTCCCCATAGCCCAGTATCAATCCCCAAACTAATCCCACTGCCCCACTCTCTCCCAATAGCCCAGTATCAATCCCCAAACTAATCCCACTGTCCCACTCTCTCCCCATAGCCCAGTAACAACCCCCAAACTAATCCCACACTCCGGCTCTCTCCCCATAGCCCAGTATCAATCCCCAAACTAATCCCACTGCCCCACTCTCTCCCCATAGCCCTGTATCAATCCCCAAACTAATCTCACTGTCCCGCTCTCTCCCCATAGCCCTGTATCAATCCCCAAACTAATCCCACTGTCCCGCTCTCTCCCCATAGCCCAGTATCAATCCCCAAACAAATCCCACTGTCCCGCTCTCTCCCCATAGCCCAGTATCAATCCCCAAACTAATCCCACTGTCCTGCTCTCTCCCCATAGCCCAGTATGAATCCCCAAACTAATCCCACTGTCCCGCTCTCTCCGCATAGCCCAGTATCAATCCCCAAACTAATCCCACTGCCCCAATTTCTCACCATAGCCCTTTATCAATCCCTAAACTAATCCCACTGCCCCGCGCTCTCCACATAGCCCAGTATCAATCCCCAAACTAATCCCACACTCCGGCACTCTCCCCATAGCCCAGTATCAATCCCCAAACTAATCCTACTGTCCCGCTCTCTCCCCATACCCCTGTATCAATCCCCAAACTAATCCCACTGTCCCGCTCTCTCCCCATAGCCCTGTATCAATCCCCAAACTAATACCACTGTCCCACTCTCTCCCCATAGCCCAGTATCAAACCCCAAACAAATCCCACTGCCCCGCTCTCTCCCCATAGCCCAGTATCAATCCCCAAACTAATCCCACTGCCCCGCTCTCTCCCCATAGCCCAGTATCAATCCCCAAACTAATCCCACTGTCCCGCTCTCTCCCCATAGCCCAGTATCAATCTCCAAACTAATCTCACTGACCCGCTCTCTCCCCATAGCCCTGTATCAATCCCCAAACTAATCCCACTGTCCCACTCTCTCCCCATAGCCCAGTATCAATGCCCAAACTAATCCCGCTGTCCCGCTCTCTCCCCATAGCCCAGTATCAATGCCCAAACTAATCCCACTGTCCCACTCTCTCCACATAGCCCTGTATCAATCCCCAAACTAATCCCACTGTCCCACTCTCTCCACATAGCCCTGTATCAATCCCCAAACTAATCCCACTGCCTCGTTCTCTCCCCATAGCCCAGTATCAATCCGCAAACTAATCCCACTGTCCCACTCTCTCCCCATAGCCCTGTATCAATCCCCAAACTAATCCCACTGCCCCGCTCTCTCCCCATAGCCCAGTATCAATCCCCAAACTAATCCCACTGTCCCGCTCTCTCCCCATAGCCCAGTATCAATCCCCAAACTAATCCCACTGTCCCACTCTCTCCCCATAGGCCTGTATCAATCCCAAACTAATCCCACTGCCCCGCTCTCTCCCCATAGCCCTGTATCAATCCCCATAACTAATCCCACTGCCCCACTCTCTCCCCATAGCCCTGTATCAATCCCAAACTAATCACACTGTCCCGCTCTCTCCTCATAACCCAGTATCAAACCCCAAACTAATCCCACTGTCCCGCTCTCTCCCCATAGCCCTGTATCAATCCTAAACTAATCCCACTGTCCCACTCTCTCCCCATAGCCCAGTATCAATCCCCAAACTAATCCCACTGCCCCACTCTCTCCCAATAGCCCAGTATCAATCCCCAAACTAATCCCACTGTCCCACTCTCTCCCCATAGCCCAGTAACAACCCCCAAACTAATCCCACACTCCGGCTCTCTCCCCATAGCCCAGTATCAATCCCCAAACTAATCCCACTGCCCCACTCTCTCCCCACAGCCCTGTATCAATCCCCAAACTAATCCCACTGTCCCACTCTCTCCCCATAGCCCTGTATCAATCCCCAAACTAATCTCACTGTCCCGCTCTCTCCCCATAGCCCAGTATCAATCCCCAAACTAATCCCACTGTCCCGCTCTCTCCCCATAGCCCTGTATCAATCCCCAAACTAATCCCACTGTCCCACTCTCTCCCCATAGCCCTGTATCAATCCCTAAACTAATCCCACTGTCCCGCTCTCTCCCCATAGCCCAGTATCAATCCCCAAACTAATCCCACTGTCCCACTCTCTCCCCATAGCCCTGTATCAATCCCCAAACTAATCCCACTGCCCCGCTCTCTCCCCATAGCCCAGTATCAATCCGCAAACTAATCCCACTGTCCCGCTCTCTCCCCATAGGCCTGTATCAATCCCAAACTAATCCCACTGCCCCGCTCTCTCCCCATAGCCCTGTATCAATCCCCATAACTAATCCCACTGCCCCGCTCTCTCCCCATAGCCCAGTATCAACCCCCAAACTAATCCCACTGTCCCGCTCTCTCCTCATAAAACAGTATCAAACCCCAAACTAATCCCACTGTCCCGCTCTCTCCCCATAGCCCTGTATCAATCCTAAACTAATCCCACTGTCCCACTCTCTCCCCATAGCCCAGGATCAATCCCCAAACTAATCCCACTGCCCCTCTCTCTCCCAATAGCCCAGTATCAATCCCCAAACTAATCCCACTGTCCCACTCTCTCCCCATAGCCCAGTAACAACCCCCAAACTAATCCCACACTCCGGCTCTCTCCCCATAGCCCAGTATCAATCCCCAAACTAATCCCACTGCCCCAATTTCTCACCATAGCCCTTTATCAATCCCTAAACTAATCCCACTGCCCCGCGCTCTCCACATAGCCCAGTATCAAACCCCAAACTAATCCCACTGTCCCGCTCTCTCCCCATAGCCCAGTATCAATCCCCAAACTAATCCCACTGCCCCGCTCTCTCCCCATAGCCCAGTATCAATCCCCAAACTAATCCCACTGTCCCGCTCTTTCCCCATAGCCGTGTATTTATCCCAAACTAATCCCACTGCCCCACTCTCTCCACATAGCCCAGTATCAATCCCCAAACTAATCCCACACTCCGGCACTCTCCCCATAGCCCAGTATCAATCCCCAAACTAATCCTACTGTCCCGCTCTCTCCCCATAGCCCAGTATCAATCCCCAAACTAATCTCACTGTCCCGCTCTCTCCCCATAGCCCTGTATCAATCCCCAAACTAATCCTACTGTCCCGCTCTCTCCCCATAGCCCAGTATCAATCCCCAAACTAATCCCACTGCCTCGTTCTCTCCCAATAGCCCAGTATCAATCCCAAACTAATCCCACTGTCCCACTCTCTCCCCATAGCCCTGTATCAATCCCCAAACTAATCCCACTGCCCCGCTCTCTCCCCATAGCCCAGTATCAATCCGCAAACTAATCCCACTGCCCCGCTCTCTCCCCATAGCCCAGTATCAATCCCCAAACTAATCCCACTGTCCCGCTCTCTCCCCATAGCCCTGTATCAATCCCAAACTAATCCCACTGCCCCGCTCTCTCCCCATAGCCCTGTATCAATCCCCATAACTAATCCCACTGCCCCGCTCTCTCCCCATAGCCCAGTATCAACCCCCAAACTCATCCCACTGTCCCGCTCTCTCCTCATAACCCAGTATCAATCCCCAAACTAATCCCACTGTCCCGCTCTCTCCCCATATCCCTGTATCAATCCTAAACTAATCCCACTGTCCCACTCTCTCCCCATAGTCCTGGATCAATTCCCAAACTAATCCCACTGTCCCACTCTCTCCCCATAGCCCAGTATCAATCCCAAACTAATCCGACTGTCCCGCTCTCTTTCCATAGCCCAGTATCAATCCCCAAACTAATCCCACTGACCCGCTCTCTCCCCACAGCCCTGTATCAATCCCCAAACTAATCCCACTGTCCCGCTCTCTCCCCATAGTCCAGTATCAATCCCCAAACTAATCCCACTGTCCCACTCTCTCCCCACAGCCCAGTATCAATCCCCAAACTAATCCCACTGCCCCACTCTCTCCCCACAGCCCTGTATCAATCCCCAAACTAATCCCACTCTCCCGCTCTCTCCCCATAGCCCTGTATCAATCCCTAAACTAATCTCACTGTCCCACTCTCTCCCCATAGCCCTGTATCAATCCCCAAACTAATCCCACTGACCCGCTCTCTCCCCACAGCCCTGTATCAATCCCCAAACTAATCCCGCTGTCCCGCTCTCTCCCCATAGCCCAGTATCAATGCCCAAACTAATCCCACTGTCCCACTCTCTCCACATAGCCCTGTATCAATCCCCAAACTAATCCCACTGTCCCACTCTCTCCACATAGCCCTGTATCAATCCCCAAACTAATCCCACTGTCCCGCTCTCTCCCCATAGTCCTGTATCAATCCCCAAACTAATCCCACTGTCCCACTCTCTCCCCATAGCCCAGTATCAATCCCAATCTGATCCCACTGCCCTGCTCTCTCCCCATAGCCCAGTATCAATCCGCGAACTAATCCCACTGTCCCACTCTCTCCCCATAGCCCTGTATCAATCCCCAAACTAATCCCACTGCCCCGCTCTCTCCCCATAGCCCAGTATCAATCCCCAAACTAATCCCACTGTCCCGCTCTCTCCCCATAGCCCAGTATCAATCCCCAAACTAATCCCACTGTCCCACTCTCTCCCCATAGGCCTGTATCAATCCCAAACTAATCCCACTGCCCCGCTCTCTCCCCATAGCCCTGTATCAATCCCCATAACTAATCCCACTGCCCCACTCTCTCCCCATAGCCCTGTATCAATCCCAAACTAATCACACTGTCCCGCTCTCTCCTCATAACCCAGTATCAAACCCCAAACTAATCCCACTGTCCCGCTCTCTCCCCATAGCCCTGTATCAATCCTAAACTAATCCCACTGTCCCACTCTCTCCCCATAGCCCAGTATCAATCCCCAAACTAATCCCACTGCCCCACTCTCTCCCAATAGCCCAGTATCAATCCCCAAACTAATCCCACTGTCCCACTCTCTCCCCATAGCCCAGTAACAACCCCCAAACTAATCCCACACTCCGGCTCTCTCCCCATAGCCCAGTATCAATCCCCAAACTAATCCCACTGCCCCACTCTCTCCCCACAGCCCTGTATCAATCCCCAAACTAATCCCACTGTCCCACTCTCTCCCCATAGCCCTGTATCAATCCCCAAACTAATCTCACTGTCCCGCTCTCTCCCCATAGCCCAGTATCAATCCCCAAACTAATCCCACTGTCCCGCTCTCTCCCCATAGCCCTGTATCAATCCCCAAACTAATCCCACTGTCCCACTCTCTCCCCATAGCCCTGTATCAATCCCTAAACTAATCCCACTGTCCCGCTCTCTCCCCATAGCCCAGTATCAATCCCCAAACTAATCCCACTGTCCCACTCTCTCCCCATAGCCCTGTATCAATCCCCAAACTAATCCCACTGCCCCGCTCTCTCCCCATAGCCCAGTATCAATCCGCAAACTAATCCCACTGCCCCGCTCTCTCCCCATAGCCCAGTATCAATCCCCAAACTAATCCCACTGTCCCGCTCTCTCCCCATAGGCCTGTATCAATCCCAAACTAATCCCACTGCCCCGCTCTCTCCCCATAGCCCTGTATCAATCCCCATAACTAATCCCACTGCCCCGCTCTCTCCCCATAGCCCAGTATCAACCCCCAAACTAATCCCACTGTCCCGCTCTCTCCTCATAAAACAGTATCAAACCCCAAACTAATCCCACTGTCCCGCTCTCTCCCCATAGACCTGTATCAATCCTAAACTAATCCCACTGTCCCACTCTCTCCCCATAGCCCAGGATCAATCCCCAAACTAATCCCACTGCCCCTCTCTCTCCCAATAGCCCAGTATCAATCCCCAAACTAATCCCACTGTCCCACTCTCTCCCCATAGCCCAGTAACAACCCCCAAACTAATCCCACACTCCGGCTCTCTCCCCATAGCCCAGTATCAATCCCCAAACTAATCCCACTGCCCCTCTCTCTCCCCATAGCCCTTTATCAATCCCTAAACTAATCCCACTGCCCCGCGCTCTCCACATAGCCCAGTATCAATCCCCAAACTAATCCCACTGTCCCGCTCTCTCCCCATAGCCCAGTATCAATCCCCAAACTAATCCCACTGCCCCGCTCTCTCCCCATAGCCCAGTATCAATGCCCAAACTAATCCCACTGCCCCGCTCTCTCCCCATAGCCCAGTATCAATCCCCAAACTAATCCCACTCTCCCGCTCTTTCCCCATAGCCGTGTATTTATCCCAAACTAATCCCACTGCCCCACTCTCTCCACATAGCCCAGTATCAATCCCCAAACTAATCCCACACTCCGGCACTCTCCCCATAGCCCAGTATCAATCCCCAAACTAATCCTACTGTCCCGCTCTCTCCCCATAGCCCTGTATCAATCCCCAAACTAATCTCACTGTCCCGCTCTCTCCCCATAGCCCTGTATCAATCCCCAAACTAATCCTACTGTCCCGCTCTCTCCCCATAGCCCAGTATCAATCCCCAAACTAATCCCACTGCCTCGTTCTCTCCCCATAGCCCAGTATCAATCCCAAACTAATCCCACTGTCCCGCTCTCTCCGCATAGCCCTGTATCAATCCCCAAACTAATCCCACTGTCCCGCTCTCTCCCCATAGTCCAGTATCAATCCCCAAACTAATCCCACTGTCCCGCTCTCTCCTCATAACCCAGTATCAATCCCCAAACTAATCCCACTGTCCCGCTCTCTCCCCATATCCCTGTATCAATCCTAAACTAATCCCACTGTCCCACTCTCTCCCCATAGTCCTGGATCAATTCCCAAACTAATCCCACTGTCCCACTCTCTCCCCATAGCCCAGTATCAATCCCAAACTAATCCGACTGTCCCGCTCTCTTTCCATAGCCCAGTATCAATCCCCAAACTAATCCCACTGACCCGCTCTCTCCCCACAGCCCTGTATCAATCCCCAAACTAATCCCACTGTCCCGCTCTCTCCCCATAGTCCAGTATCAATCCCCAAACTAATCCCACTGTCCCACTCTCTCCCCACAGCCCAGTATCAATCCCCAAACTAATCCCACTGCCCCACTCTCTCCCCACAGCCCTGTATCAATCCCCAAACTAATCCCACTCTCCCGCTCTCTCCCCATAGCCCTGTATCAATCCCTAAACTAATCTCACTGTCCCACTCTCTCCCCATAGCCCTGTATCAATCCCCAAACTAATCCCACTGACCCGCTCTCTCCCCACAGCCCTGTATCAATCCCCAAACTAATCCCGCTGTCCCGCTCTCTCCCCATAGCCCAGTATCAATGCCCAAACTAATCCCACTGTCCCACTCTCTCCACATAGCCCTGTATCAATCCCCAAACTAATCCCACTGTCCCACTCTCTCCACATAGCCCTGTATCAATCCCCAAACTAATCCCACTGTCCCGCTCTCTCCCCATAGCCCTGTATCAATCCCCAAACTAATCCCACTGTCCCACTCTCTCCCCATAGCCCAGTATCAATCCCAATCTGATCCCACTGCCCTGCTCTCTCCCCATAGCCCAGTATCAATCCGCGAACTAATCCCACTGTCCCACTCTCTCCCCATAGCCCTGTATCAATCCCCAAACTAATCCCACTGCCCCGCTCTCTCCCCATAGCCCAGTATCAATCCCCAAACTAATCCCACTGTCCCGCTCTCTCCCCATAGCCCAGTATCAATCCCCAAACTAATCCCACTGTCCCACTCTCTCCCCATAGGCCTGTATCAATCCCAAACTAATCCCACTGCCCCGCTCTCTCCCCATAGCCCTGTATCAATCCCCATAACTAATCCCACTGCCCCACTCTCTCCCCATAGCCCTGTATCAATCCCAAACTAATCACACTGTCCCGCTCTCTCCTCATAACCCAGTATCAAACCCCAAACTAATCCCACTGTCCCGCTCTCTCCCCATAGCCCTGTATCAATCCTAAACTAATCCCACTGTCCCACTCTCTCCCCATAGCCCAGTATCAATCCCCAAACTAATCCCACTGCCCCACTCTCTCCCAATAGCCCAGTATCAATCCCCAAACTAATCCCACTGTCCCACTCTCTCCCCATAGCCCAGTAACAACCCCCAAACTAATCCCACACTCCGGCTCTCTCCCCATAGCCCAGTATCAATCCCCAAACTAATCCCACTGCCCCACTCTCTCCCCACAGCCCTGTATCAATCCCCAAACTAATCCCACTGTCCCACTCTCTCCCCATAGCCCTGTATCAATCCCCAAACTAATCTCACTGTCCCGCTCTCTCCCCATAGCCCAGTATCAATCCCCAAACTAATCCCACTGTCCCGCTCTCTCCCCATAGCCCTGTATCAATCCCCAAACTAATCCCACTGTCCCACTCTCTCCCCATAGCCCTGTATCAATCCCTAAACTAATCCCACTGTCCCGCTCTCTCCCCATAGCCCAGTATCAATCCCCAAACTAATCCCACTGTCCCACTCTCTCCCCATAGCCCTGTATCAATCCCCAAACTAATCCCACTGCCCCGCTCTCTCCCCATAGCCCAGTATCAATCCGCAAACTAATCCCACTGCCCCGCTCTCTCCCCATAGCCCAGTATCAATCCCCAAACTAATCCCACTGTCCCGCTCTCTCCCCATAGGCCTGTATCAATCCCAAACTAATCCCACTGCCCCGCTCTCTCCCCATAGCCCTGTATCAATCCCCATAACTAATCCCACTGCCCCGCTCTCTCCCCATAGCCCAGTATCAACCCCCAAACTAATCCCACTGTCCCGCTCTCTCCTCATAAAACAGTATCAAACCCCAAACTAATCCCACTGTCCCGCTCTCTCCCCATAGACCTGTATCAATCCTAAACTAATCCCACTGTCCCACTCTCTCCCCATAGCCCAGGATCAATCCCCAAACTAATCCCACTGCCCCTCTCTCTCCCAATAGCCCAGTATCAATCCCCAAACTAATCCCACTGTCCCACTCTCTCCCCATAGCCCAGTAACAACCCCCAAACTAATCCCACACTCCGGCTCTCTCCCCATAGCCCAGTATCAATCCCCAAACTAATCCCACTGCCCCTCTCTCTCCCCATAGCCCTTTATCAATCCCTAAACTAATCCCACTGCCCCGCGCTCTCCACATAGCCCAGTATCAATCCCCAAACTAATCCCACTGTCCCGCTCTCTCCCCATAGCCCAGTATCAATCCCCAAACTAATCCCACTGCCCCGCTCTCTCCCCATAGCCCAGTATCAATGCCCAAACTAATCCCACTGCCCCGCTCTCTCCCCATAGCCCAGTATCAATCCCCAAACTAATCCCACTCTCCCGCTCTTTCCCCATAGCCGTGTATTTATCCCAAACTAATCCCACTGCCCCACTCTCTCCACATAGCCCAGTATCAATCCCCAAACTAATCCCACACTCCGGCACTCTCCCCATAGCCCAGTATCAATCCCCAAACTAATCCTACTGTCCCGCTCTCTCCCCATAGCCCTGTATCAATCCCCAAACTAATCTCACTGTCCCGCTCTCTCCCCATAGCCCTGTATCAATCCCCAAACTAATCCTACTGTCCCGCTCTCTCCCCATAGCCCAGTATCAATCCCCAAACTAATCCCACTGCCTCGTTCTCTCCCCATAGCCCAGTATCAATCCCAAACTAATCCCACTGTCCCACTCTCTCCCCATAGCCCTGTATCAATCCCCAAACTAATCCCACTGCCCCGCTCTCTCCCCATAGCCCAGTATCAATCCGCAAACTAATCCCACTGCCCCGCTCTCTCCCCATAGCCCAGTATCAATCCCCAAACTAATCCCACTGTCCCGCTCTCTCCCCATAGCCCTGTATCAATCCCAAACTAATCCCACTGCCCCACTCTCTCCCCATAGCCCTGTATCAATCCCCATAACTAATCCCACTGCCCCGCTCTCTCCCCATAGCCCAGTATCAACCCCCAAACTCATCCCACTGTCCCGCTCTCTCCTCATAACCCAGTATCAATCCCCAAACTAATCCCACTGTCCCGCTCTCTCCCCATATCCCTGTATCAATCCTAAACTAATCCCACTGTCCCACTCTCTCCCCATAGTCCTGGATCAATTCCCAAACTAATCCCACTGTCCCACTCTCTCCCCATAGCCCAGTATCAATCCCAAACTAATCCGACTGTCCCGCTCTCTTTCCATAGCCCAGTATCAATCCCCAAACTAATCCCACTGACCCGCTCTCTCCCCACAGCCCTGTATCAATCCCCAAACTAATCCCACTGTCCCGCTCTCTCCCCATAGTCCAGTATCAATCCCCAAACTAATCCCACTGTCCCACTCTCTCCCCACAGCCCAGTATCAATCCCCAAACTAATCCCACTGCCCCACTCTCTCCCCACAGCCCTGTAACAATCCCCAAACTAATCCCACTCTCCCGCTCTCTCCCCATAGCCCTGTATCAATCCCTAAACTAATCTCACTGTCCCACTCTCTCCCCATAGCCCTGTATCAATCCCCAAACTAATCCCACTGACCCGCTCTCTCCCCACAGCCCTGTATCAATCCCCAAACTAATCCCACTGCCCCGCTCTCTCCCCATAGCCCTGTATCAATCCCCAAACTAATCCCACTGTCCCGCTCTCTCCCCATAGCCCTGTATCAATCCCCAAACTAATCCCACTGCCCCGCTCTCTCCCCATAGCCCAGTATCAATCCCCAAACTAATCCCACTGCCCCGCTCTCTCCCCATAGCCCTGTATCAATCCCCAAACTAATCCCACTGTCCCGCTCTCTCCCCATAGCCCTGTATCAATCCCAAACTAATCCCACTGCCCCGCTCTCTCCCCATAGCCCTGTATCAATCCCCATAACTAATCCCACTGCCCCGCTCTCTCCCCATAGCCCAGTATCAACCCCCAAACTAATCCCAATGTCCCGCTCTCTCCTCATAACCCAGTATCAATCCCCAAACTAATCCCACTGTCCCGCTCTCTCCCCATAGCCCTGTATCAATCCTAAACTAATCCCACTGTCCCACTCTCTCCCCATAGTCCTGGATCAATCCCCAAACTAATCCCACTGTCCCGCTCTCTCCCCATAGCCCAGTATCAATCCCAAACTAATCCCACTGTCCCACTCTCTCCCCATAGCCCTGTATCAATCCCCAAACTAATCCCACTGCCCCGCTCTCTCCCCATAGCCCAGTATCAATCCCCAAACTAATCCCACTGCCCCGCTCTCTCCCCATAGCCCAGTATCAATCCCCAAACTAATCCCACTGTCCCGCTCTCTCCCCATAGCCCTGTATCAATCCCAAACTAATCCCACTGCCCTGCTCTCTCCCCATAGCCCTGTATCAATCCCCATAACTAATCCCACTGCACCGCTCTCTCCCCATAGCCCAGTATCAATCCCCAAACTAATCCCACTGTCCCGCTCTCTCCTCGTAACCCAGTACCAAACCCCAAACTAATCCCACTGTCCCGCTCTCTCCCCATAGCCCTGTATCAATCCTAAACTAATCCCACTGTCCCACTCTCTCCCCATAGCCCAGTATCAATCCCGAAACTAATCCCACTGCCCCACTCTCTCCCAATAGCCCAGTATCAATCCCCAAACTAATCCCACTGTCCCACTCTCTCCCCATAGCCCAGTAACAACCCCCAAACTAATCCCACACTCCGGCTCTCTCCCCATAGCCCAGTATCAATCCCCAAACTAATTCCACTGTCCCGCTCTCTCCCCATAGCCCAGTATCAATCCCCAAACTAATCCCACTGCCCCGCTCGCTCCCCATATCCCATTATCAACCCCCAAACTAATCACACTGTCCCGCTCTCTCCCCATAGCCCAGTATCAATCCCCAAACTAATCCTACTGTCCCGCTCTCTCCCCATAGCCCAGTATCTTTCCCCATAACTAATCCCACTGCCCCGCTCTCTCCCCATAGCCCTGTATCATTCCCAAACTAATCCCACTGCCCCGCTCTCACCCATAGCCCAGTAACAATCCTCAAACTAATCCCACTGCCCCGCTCTCTCCCCATAGCCCAGTATCAATCCCCAAACTAATCCCACTGTCCCGCTCTCTCTCCATAGCCCAGTTTCAATCCCCAAACTCATCCCTCTGTCCCGCTCTCTCCCCATTGCCCAGCATAAATCCCCAAACTAATCCCACTGTCCCGCTCTCTCCCCATAGACCAGTATCAGTCCCAAACTAATCCCACTGCCCCGCTCTCTTTCCATAGCCCAGTATCAATCCCAAACTAATCCCACTGCCCCGCTCTCTCCCCGTAGCCCGGTATCAATCCCAAACTAATCCCACTGTCCCGCTCTCTCCCCATAGCCCGGTATCAATCCCCAAACTAATCCCACTGCCCCGCTCTCTCCCCATAGCCCAGTATGAATCCCCAAACTAATCCCACTGTCCCGCTGTCTCCCCATAGCCCAGTATCAATCCCCAAACTAATCCCACTGTCCCTCTCTCTCCCCATAGCCCTGTATCAGTCCCCAAACTAATCCCACTGTCCCGCTCACTCCCCATAGCCCTGTATCAATCCCCAAACTAATCCCACTGTCCCGCTCTCTCCCCATAGCCGTGTATCAATCCCAAACTAATCCCACTGCCCCACTCTCTCCACATAGCCCTGTATCAATCCCCAAACTAATCCCACTGTCCCGCTCTCTCCCCATAGCCCAGAATCAATCCCCAAACTAATCCCACTGTCCCACTCTCTCACCATAGCCCTGTATCAATCCCCAAACTAATCCCACTGCCCCAATCTCTCCCCATAGCCCAGTATCAATCCCCAAACTAATCCCACTGTCCCGCTCTCTCCCCATAGCCCTGTATCAATCCCCAACTAATCCCACTGTCCCACTCTCTCCCCATAGCCCAGTATCAATCCCCAAACTAATCCCACTGTCCCACTCTCTCCCCATAGCCCAGCATCAATCCCCAAACTAATTCCACTGTCCCACTCTCTGCACATAGCCCAGTATCAAACCCCAAACTAATCCCATTGTCCCGCTCTCTCCCCATAGCCCAGTATCAATCCCAAACTAATCCCACTGTCCAGCTCTCTCCCCATAGCCCAGTGTCAATCCCCAAACTAATCCCACTGTCCCGCTCTCTCCCCATAGCCGTGTATCAATCCCAAACTAATCCCACTGCCCCACTCTCTCCACATAGCCCTGTATCAATCCCCATACTAATCCCACACTCCGGCTCTCTCCCCATAGCCCTGTATCAATCCTAAACTAATCCCACTGTCCCGCTCCCTGCCCATAGCCCAGTATCAATCCCCAATCTAATCCCACTGCCCCACTCTCTCCCCATAGCCCAGTATCAATCCCCAAACTAATCCCACTGCCCCACTCTCTCCCAATAGCCCAGTATCAATCCCCAAACTAATTCCACTGTCCCACTCTCTGCACATAGCCCAGTATCAAACCCCAAACTAATTCCACTGTCCCACTCTCTGCATATAGCCCAGTATCAAACCCCAAACTAATCCCATTGTCCCGCTCTCTCCCCATAGCCCAGTATCAATCCCAAACTAATCCCACTGTCCCGCTCTCTCCCCATAGCCCAGTATCAATCCCCAAACTAATCCAACTGCCCCGCTCTCTCCCCATAGCCCTGTATCAATCCCCAAACTAATCCCACTGTCCCGCTCTCTCCCCATAGCCCCGTATCAATCCCCAAACTAATCCCACTGTCCCGCTCTCTCCCCATAGCCCAGTATCAATCCCAAACTAAACTCACTGTCCCACTCTCCCCATAGCCCAGTATCAATCCCCAAACTAATCCCACTGCCCCGCTCTCTCCCCATAGCCCTGTATCAATCCCCAAACTAATCCCACTGTCCCGCTCTCTCCCCATAGCCCAGTATCAATCCCCAAACTAATCCCACTGTCCCACTCTCTCCCCATAGCCCTGTATCAATCCCCAAACTAATCCCACTGTCCCGCTCTCTCCCCATAGCCCTGTATCAATCCCCAAACTAATCCCACTGTCCCGCTCTCTCCGCATAGCCCAGTATCAATCCCTAAACTAATCCCACTGCCCCGCTCTCTCCACATAGCCCAGTCTCAACCCAAATTAATCCCACTGTCCAGCTCTCTCCCCATAGCCCAATGTCAATCCCCAAACTAATCCCACTGTCCCGCTCTCTCCCCATAGCCGTGTATCAATCACAAACTAATCCCACTGCCCCACTCTCTCCACATAGCCCAGTATCAATCCCCAAACTAATCCCACACTCCGGCTCTCTCCCCATAGCTCAGTATCAATCCCCAAACTAATCCCACTGTCCCGCTCTCTCCCCACAGCCCTGTATCAATCCCTAAACTAATCCCACTGTCCCGCTCTCTCCCCACAGCCCTGTATCAATCCCTAAACTAATCTCACTGTCCCGCTCTCTCCCCATAGCCCTGTATCAATCCCCAAACTAATCCCACAGCCCCGCTCTCTCCCCATAGCCCAGTATCAATCCCAAACTAATCCCACTGTCCCACTCTCTCCCCATAGCCCTGTATCAATCCCCAAACTAATCCCACTGCCCCGCTCTCTCCCCATAGCCCAGTATCAATCCCCAAACAAATCCCACTGCCCCGCTCTCTCCCCATAGCCCAGTATCAATCCCCAAACTAATCCCACTGTCCCGCTCTCTCCCCATAGCCCTGTATCAATCCCAAACTAATCCCACTGCACTGCTCTCTCCCCATAGCCCTGTATCAATCCCCATAACTAATCCCACTGCCCCGCTCTCTCCCCATAGCCCAGTATCAATCCCCAAACTAATCCCACTGCCCCGCTCTCTCCCCATAGCCCTGTATCAATCCTAAACTAATCCCACTGCCCCGCTCTCTCCCCAGAGCCCTGTATCAATCCCCAAACTAATCCCACTGTCCCACTCTCTCCCCATAGCCCAGTATCAATCCCCAAACTAATCCCACTGCCCCACTCTCTCCCAATAGCCCAGTATCAATCCCCAAACTAATCCCACTGTCCCACTCTCTCCCCATAGCCCAGTAACAACCCCCAAACTAATCCCACACTCCGGCTCTCTCCCCATAGCCCAGTATCAATCCCCAAACTAATCCCACTGCCCCACTCTCTCCCCACAGCCCTGTATCAATCCCCAAACTAATCCCAATCTCCCGCTCTCTCCCCATAGCCCTGTATCAATCCCCAAACTAATCTCACTGTCCCGCTCTCTCCCCATAGCCCAGTATCAATCCCCAAACTAATCCCACTGTCCCGCTCTCTCCCCATAGCCCAGTATCAATCCCCAAACTAATCCCACTGCCGCACTCTCTCCCCATAGCCCAGTATCAATCCCCAAACTAATCCCACTGTCCCGCTCTCTCCGCATAGCCCAGTATCAATCCCCAAACTAATCCCACTGCCCCAATTTCTCACCATAGCCCTTTATCAATCCCTAAACTAATCCCACTGCCCCGCGCTCTCCACATAGCCCAGTATCAATCCCCAAACTAATCCCACTGTCCCGCTCTCTCCCCATAGCCCAGTATCAATCCCCAAACTAATCCCACTGTCCCACTCTCTCCCCATAGCCGTGTATTTATCCCAAACTAATCCCACTGCCCCACTCTCTCCACATAGCCCAGTATCAATCCCCAAACTAATCCCATACTCCGGCACTCTCCCCATAGCCCAGTATCAATCCACAAACTAATCCTACTGTCCCGCTCTCTCCCCATAGCCCTGTATCAATCCCCAAACTAATCCCACTGTCCCGCTCTCTCCCCATAGCCCTGTATCAATCCCCAAACTAATCCCACTCTCCCACTCTCTCCACATAGCCCTGTATCAATCCCCAAACTAATCCCACTGCCTCGCTCTCTCCCCATAGCCCAGTATCAATCCCAAACTAATCCCACTGTCCCACTCTCTCCCCATAGCCCTGTATCAATCCGCAAACTAATCCCACTGCCCCGCTCTCTCCCCATAGCCCTGTATCAATCCCCAACTAATCCCACTGTCCCGCTCTCTCCCATTAGCCCAGTATCAATCCCAAACTAATCCCACTGCACCGCTCTCTCCCCATAGCCCAGTATCAATCCCCAAACTAATCACACTGTCCCGCTCTCTCCTCGTAACCCAGTATCAATCCTAAACTAATCCCACTGTCCCACTCTCTCCCCATAGCCCTGTATCAATCCTCAAACTAATCCCACTGTCCCACTCTCTCCCCATAGCCCAGTATCAATCCCCAAACTAATCCCACTGTCCCACTCTCTCCCCATAGCCCAGTAACAACCCCCAAACTAATCCCACACTCCGGCTCTCTCCCCATAGCCCAGTATCAATCCCCAAACTAATTCCACTGTTCCACTCTCTCCCCATAGCCCAGTATCAATCCCCAAACTAATCCCACTGTCCCACTCTCTCCCCATAGCCCTGTATCAATCCCCAAACTAATCCCACTGTCCTGCTCTCTCCCCATAGCCCAGTATCAATCCGCAAACTAATCCCACTGCCCCGCTCTCTCCCCATAGCCCTGTATCAATCCTAAACTAATCCCACTGTCCCACTCTCTCCCCATAGTCCTGGATCAATCCCCAAACTAATCCCACTGTCCCACTCTCTCCCCATATCCCAGTAACAATCCTCAAACTAATCCCACCGCCCCGCTCTCTCCCCATAGTCCAGTATCAATCCCTAAACTAATCTCACTGTCCCACTCTCTCCCCATAGCCCAGTATCAATGCCCAAACTAATCCCACTGCCCCGCTCTCTCCCCATAGCCCTGTATCAATCCCCAAACTAATCCCACTGACCCGCTCTCTCCCCACAGCCCTGTATCAATCCCCAAACTAATCCCACTGCCCCGCTCTCTCCCCATAGCCCTGTATCAATCCCCAAACTAATCCCACTGTCCCACTCTCTCCCCATAGCCCTGTATCAA
The DNA here is from genome assembly GCA_026770705.1 of Isurus oxyrinchus. Taxonomy (NCBI): domain Eukaryota; kingdom Metazoa; phylum Chordata; class Chondrichthyes; order Lamniformes; family Lamnidae; genus Isurus; species Isurus oxyrinchus. The sequence goes on from JANJGN010000409.1 coordinate 322,307, forward strand.
TCCCCAAACTAATCCCACTGTCCCGCTCTCTCCCCATAGCCCTGTATCAATCCCCAAACTAATCCCACTGCCCCGCTCTCTCCCCATAGCCCAGTATCAATCCCAAACTAATCCCACTGTCCCACTCTCTCCCCATAGCCCTGTATCAATCCCCAAACTAATCCCACTGCCCCGCTCTCTCCCCATAGCCCTGTATCAATCCCCAAACTAATCCCACTGCCCCGCTCTCTCCCCATAGCCCTGTATCAATCCCCAAACTAATCCCACTGTCCCGCTCTATCCCCATAGCCCTGCATCAATCCCAAACTAATCCCACTGCCCCGCTCTCTCCCCATAGCCCTGTATCAATCCCCATAACTAATCCCACTGCCCCGCTCTCTCCCCATAGCCCTGTATCAATCCCCAAACTAATCCCACTGCCCCGCTCTCTCCCCATAGCCCAGTATCAATCCCAAACTAATCCCACTGTCCCACTCTCTCCCCATAGCCCTGTATCAATCCCCAAACTAATCCCACTGCCCCGCTCTCTCCCCATAGCCCTGTATCAATCCCCAAACTAATCCCACTGCCCCGCTCTCTCCCCATAGCCCTGTATCAATCCCCAAACTAATCCCACTGTCCCGCTCTCTCCCCATAGCCCTGCATCAATCCCAAACTAATCCCACTGCCCCGCTCTCTCCCCATAGCCCTGTATCAATCCCCATAACTAATCCCACTGCCCCGCTCTCTCCCCATAGCCCAGTATCAACCCCCAAACTAATCCCAATGTCCCGCTCTCTCCTCATAACCCAGTATCAATCCCCAAACTAATCCCACTGTCCCGCTCTCTCCCCATAGCCCTGTATCAATCCTAAACTAATCCCACTGTCCCACTCTCTCCCCATAGTCCTGGATCAATCCCCAAACTAATCCCACTGTCCCACTCTCTCCCCATATCCCAGTAACAATCCTCAAACTAATCCCACCGCCCCGCTCTCTCCCCATAGTCCAGTATCAATCCCTAAACTAATCTCACTGTCCCACTCTCTCCCCATAGCCCAGTATCAATGCCCAAACTAATCCCACTCTCCCGCTCTCTCCCCATAGCCCAGTATCAATCCCAAACTAATCCCACTGTCCCACTCTCTCCCCATAGCCCTGTATCAATCCCCAAACTAATCCCACTGCCCCGCTCTCTCCCCATAGCCCTGTATCAATCCCCAAACTAATCCCACTGCCCCGCTCTCTCCCCATAGCCCTGTATCAATCCCCAAACTAATCCCACTGTCCCGCTCTCTCCCCATAGCCCTGCATCAATCCCAAACTAATCCCACTGCCCCGCTCTCTCCCCATAGCCCTGTATCAATCCCCATAACTAATCCCACTGCCCCGCTCTCTCCCCATAGCCCTGTATCAATCCCCAAACTAATCCCACTGCCCCGCTCTCTCCCCATAGCCCAGTATCAATCCCAAACTAATCCCACTGTCCCACTCTCTCCCCACAGCCCTGTATCAATGCCCAAACTAATCCCACTGCCCCGCTCTCTCCCCATAGCCCTGTATCAATCCCCAAACTAATCCCACTGCCCCGCTCTCTCCCCATAGCCCTGTATCAATCCCCAAACTAATCCCACTGTCCCGCTCTCTCCCCATAGCCCTGCATCAATCCCAAACTAATCCCACTGCCCCGCTCTCTCCCCATAGCCCTGTATCAATCCCCAAACTAATCCCACTGCCCCGCTCTCTCCCCATAGCCCTGTATCAATCCCCAAACTAATCCCACTGTCCCGCTCTCTCCCCATAGCCCTGCATCAATCCCAAACTAATCCCACTGCCCTGCTCTCTCCCCATAGCCCTGTATCAATCCCCATAACTAATCCCACTGCCCCGCTCTCTCCCCATAGCCCAGTATCAACCCCCAAACTAATCCCAATGTCCCGCTGTCTCCTCATAACCCAGTATCAATCCCCAAACTAATCCCACTGTCCCGCTCTCTCCCCATAGCCCTGTATCAATCCTAAACTAATCCCACTGTCCCACTCTCTCCCCATAGTCCTGGATCAATCCCCAAAGTAATCCCACTGTCCCGCTCTCTCCCCATTGCCCAGTATCAATCCCAAACTAATCCCACTGTCCCACTCTCTCCCCATAGCCCTGTATCAATCCCCAAACTAATCCCACTGCCCCGCTCTCTCACCATAGCCCAGTATCAATCCCCAAACTAATCCCACTGCCCCGCTCTCTCCCCATAGCCCAGTATCATTCCCCAAACTAATCCCACTGTCCCGCTCTCTTCCCATAGCCCTGTATCAATCCCAAACTAATCCCACTGCCCTGCTCTCTCCCCATAGCCCTGTATCAATCCCCATAACTAATCCCACTGCACCGCTCTCTCCCCATAGCCCAGTATCAATCCCCAAACTAATCCCACTGTCCCGCTCTCTCCTCGTAACCCAGTATCAAACCCCAAACTAATCCCACTGTCCCGCTCTCTCCCCATAGCCCTGTATCAATCCTAAACTAATCCCACTGTCCCACTCTCTCCCCATAGCCCAGTATCAATCCCCAAACTAATCCCACTGCCCGACTCTCTCCCAATAGCCCAGTATCAATCCCCAAACTAATCCCACTGTCCCACTCTCTCCCCATATCCCAGTAACAACCCCCAAACTAATCCCACACTCCGGCTCTCTCCCCATAGCCCTGTATCAATCCCCAAACTAATCCCACTGTCCCGCTCTCTCCCCATAGCCCAGTATCAATCCCCAAACTAATCCCACTGTCCCGCTCTCTCCCCATAGCCCAGTATCAATCCCCAAACTAATCCCACTGCCCCGCTCGTTCCCCATATCCCATTATCAACCCCCAAACTAATCACACTGTCCCGCTCTCTCCCCATAGCCCAGTATCAATCCCCAAACTAATCCCACTGCCCCGCTCTCTCCCCATAGCCCTGTATCAATCCCAAACTAATCCCACTGTCCCGCTCTCTCCCCATAGCCCAGTATCAACCCCCAAACTAATCCCACTGTCCCGCTCTCTCCCCATAGCCCTGTATCAATCCCCAAACTAATCCCACTGTCCCACTCTCTCCCCATAGTCCTGGATCAATCCCCAAACTAATCCTACTGTCCCGCTCTCTCCCCATAACCCAGTATCATTCCCCATAACTAATCCCACTGCCCCGCTCTCTCCCCATAGCCCTGTATCATTCCCAAACTAATCCCACTGCCCCGCTCTCACCCATAGCCCAGTAACAATCCTCAAACTAATCCCACTGCCGCGCTCTCTCCCCATAGCCCAGTATCAATCCCCAAACTAATCCCACTGCCTCGCTCTCTCCCCATAGCCCAGTATCAATCCCCAATCTAATCCCACTGTCCCGTTCTCTCCCCATAGCCCTGTATCAATCCCCAAACTAATCCCACTGTCCCGCTCTCTTTCCATAGCCCAGTATCAATCCCAAACTAATCCCACTGCCCCGCTCTCTCCCCGTAGCCCGGTATCAATCCCAAACTAATCCCACTGTCCCGCTCTCTCCCCATAGCCCGGTATCAATCCCCAAACTAATCCCACTGCCCCGCTCTCTCCCCATAGCCCAGTATGAATCCCCAAACTAATCCCACTGTCCCGCTGTCTCCCCATAGCCCTGTATCAATCCCCAAACTAATCCCACTGTCCCGCTCTCTCCCCATAGCCGTGTATCAATCCCAAACTAATCCCACTGCCCCACTCTCTCCACATAGCCCTGTATCAATCCCCAAACTAATCCCACACTCCGGCTCTCTCCCCATAGCACTGTATCAATCCCTAAAATAATCTCACTGTCCCGCTCTCTCCCCATAGACCTGTATCAATCCCCAAACTAATCCCACTGTCCCGCTCTCTCCCCATAGCCCAGAATCAATCCCCAAACTAATCCCACAGTCCCACTCTCTGCACGTAGCCCAGTATCAATCCCCAAACTAATCCCACTGCCCCGCTCTCTCCCCATAGCCCTGTATCAATCCCCAAACTAATCCCACTGTCCCGCTCTCTCCCCATAGCCCTGCATCAATCCCAAACTAATCCCACTGCCCCGCTCTCTCCCCATAGCCCTGTATCAATCCCCAAACTAATCCCACTGCCCCGCTCTCTCCCCATAGCCCTGTATCAATCCCCAAACTAATCCCACTGTCCCGCTCTCTCCCCATAGCCCTGCATCAATCCCAAACTAATCCCACTGCCCCGCTCTCTCCCCATAGCCCTGTATCAATCCCCATAACTAATCCCACTGCCCCGCTCTCTCCCCATAGCCCAGTATCAACCCCCAAACTAATCCCAATGTCCCGCTGTCTCCTCATAACCCAGTATCAATCCCCAAACTAATCCCACTGTCCCGCTCTCTCCCCATAGCCCTGTATCAATCCTAAACTAATCCCACTGTCCCACTCTCTCCCCATAGTCCTGGATCAATCCCCAAACTAATCCCACTGTCCCGCTCTCTCCCCATAGCCCAGTATCAATCCCAAACTAATCCCACTGTCCCACTCTCTCCCCATAGCCCTGTATCAATCCCCAAACTAATCCCACTGCCCCGCTCTCTCACCATTGCCCAGTATCAATCCCCAAACTAATCCCACTGCCCCGCTCTCTCCCCATAGCCCAGTATCATTCCCCAAACTAATCCCACTGTCCCGCTCTCTCCCCATAGCCCTGTATCAATCCCAAACTAATCCCACTGCCCTGCTCTCTCCCCATAGCCCTGTATCAATCCCCATAACTAATCCCACTGCACCGCTCTCTCCCCATAGCCCAGTATCAATCCCCAAACTAATCCCACTGTCCCGCTCTCTCCTCGTAACCCAGTATCAAACCCCAAACTAATCCCACTGTCCCGCTCTCTCCCCATAGCCCTGTATCAATCCTAAACTAATCCCACTGTCCCACTCTCTCCCCATAGCCCAGTATCAATTCCCAAACTAATCCCACTGCCCGACTCTCTCCCAATAGCCCAGTATCAATCCCCAAACTAATCCCACTGTCCCACTCTCTCCCCATATCCCAGTAACAACCCCCAAACTAATCCCACACTCCGGCTCTCTCCCCATAGCCCTGTATCAATCCCCAAACTAATCCCACTGTCCCGCTCTCTCCCCATAGCCCAGTATCAATCCCCAAACTAATCCCACTGTCCCGCTCTCTCCCCATAGCCCAGTATCAATCCCCAAACTAATCCCACTGCCCCGCTCGCTCCCCATATCCCATTATCAACCCCCAAACTAATCACACTGTCCCGCTCTCTCCCCATAGCCCAGTATCAATCCCCAAACTAATCCCACTGCCCCGCTCTCTCCCCATAGCCCTGTATCAATCCCAAACTAATCCCACTGTCCCGCTCTCTCCCCATAGCCCAGTATCAACCCCCAAACTAATCCCACTGTCCCGCTCTCTCCCCATAGCCCTGTATCAATCCCCAAACTAATCCCACTGTCCCACTCTCTCCCCATAGTCCTGGATCAATCCCCAAACTAATCCTACTGTCCCGCTCTCTCCCCATAGCCCAGTATCATTCCCCATAACTAATCCCACTGCCCCGCTCTCTCCCCATAGCCCTGTATCATTCCCAAACTAATCCCACTGCCCCGCTCTCACCCATAGCCCAGTAACAATCCTCAAACTAATCCCACTGCCCCGCTCTCTCCCCATAGCCCAGTATCAATCCCCAAACTAATCCCACTGCCTCGCTCTCTCCTCATAGCCCAGTATCAATCCCCAATCTAATCCCACTGTCCCGTTCTCTCCCCATAGCCCTGTATCAATCCCCAAACTAATCCCACTGTCCCGCTCTCTTTCCATAGCCCAGTATCAATCCCAAACTAATCCCACTGCCCCGCTCTCTCCCCGTAGCCCGGTATCAATCCCAAACTAATCCCACTGTCCCGCTCTCTCCCCATAGCCCGGTATCAATCCCCAAACTAATCCCACTGCCCCGCTCTCTCCCCATAGCCCAGTATGAATCCCCAAACTAATCCCACTGTCCCGCTGTCTCCCCATAGCCCTGTATCAATCCCCAAACTAATCCCACTGTCCCGCTCTCTCCCCATAGCCGTGTATCAATCCCAAACTAATCCCACTGCCCCACTCTCTCCACATAGCCCTGTATCAATCCCCAAACTAATCCCACACTCCGGCTCTCTCCCCATAGCACTGTATCAATCCCTAAAATAATCTCACTGTCCCGCTCTCTCCCCATAGACCTGTATCAATCCCCAAACTAATCCCACTGTCCCGCTCTCTCCCCATAGCCCAGAATCAATCCCCAAACTAATCCCACAGTCCCACTCTCTGCACATAGCCCAGTATCAATCCCCAAACTAATCCCACTGCCCCGCTCTCTCCCCATAGCCCTGTATCAATCCCCAAACTAATCCCACTGTCCCGCTCTCTCCCCATAGCCCTGCATCAATCCCAAACTAATCCCACTGCCCCGCTCTCACCCCATAGCCCTGTATCAATCCCCAAACTAATCCCACTGCCCCGCTCTCTCCCCATAGCCCTGTATCAATCCCCAAACTAATCCCACTGTCCCGCTCTCTCCCCATAGCCCTGCATCAATCCCAAACTAATCCCACTGCCCCGCTCTCTCCCCATAGCCCTGTATCAATCCCCATAACTAATCCCACTGCCCCGCTCTCTCCCCATAGCCCAGTATCAACCCCCAAACTAATCCCAATGTCCCGCTGTCTCCTCATAACCCAGTATCAATCCCCAAACTAATCCCACTGTCCCGCTCTCTCCCCATAGCCCTGTATCAATCCTAAACTAATCCCACTGTCCCACTCTCTCCCCATAGTCCTGGATCAATCCCCAAACTAATCCCACTGTCCCGCTCTCTCCCCATAGCCCTGTATCAATCCTAAACTAATCCCACTGTCCCGCTCTCTCCCCATAGCCCAGTATCAATCCCAAACTAATCCCACTGTCCCACTCTCTCCCCATAGCCCTGTATCAATCCCCAAACTAATCCCACTGCCCCGCTCTCTCACCATAGCCCAGTATCAATCCCCAAACTAATCCCACTGCCCCGCTCTCTCCCCATAGCCCAGTATCATTCCCCAAACTTATCCCACTGTCCCGCTCTCTCCCCATAGCCCTGTATCAATCCCAAACTAATCCCACTGCCCTGCTCTCTCCCCATAGCCCTGTATCAATCCCCATAACTAATCCCACTGCACCGCTCTCTCCCCATAGCCCAGTATCAATCCCCAAACTAATCCCACTGTCCCGCTCTCTCCTCGTAACCCAGTATCAAACCCCAAACTAATCCCACTGTCCCGCTCTCTCCCCATAGCCCTGTATCAATCCTAAACTAATCCCACTGTCCCACTCTCTCCCCATAGCCCAGTATCAATCCCCAAACTAATCCCACTGCCCGACTCTCTCCCAATAGCCCAGTATCAATCCCCAAACTAATCCCACTGTCCCACTCTCTCCCCATATCCCAGTAACAACCCCCAAACTAATCCCACACTCCGGCTCTCTCCCCATAGCCCTGTATCAATCCCCAAACTAATCCCACTGTCCCGCTCTCTCCCCATAGCCCAGTATCAATCCCCAAACTAATCCCACTGTCCCGCTCTCTCCCCATAGCCCAGTATCAATCCCCAAACTAATCCCACTGCCCCGCTCGCTCCCCATATCCCATTATCAACCCCCAAACTAATCACACTGTCCCGCTCTCTCCCCATAGCCCAGTATCAATCCCCATAACTAATCCCACTGCCCCGCTCTCTCCCCATAGCCCAGTATCAACCCCCAAACTAATCCCAATGTCCCGCTCTCTCCTCATAACCCAGTATCAATCCCCAAACTAATCCCACTGTCCCGCTCTCTCCCCATAGCCCTGTATCAATCCTAAACTAATCCCACTGTCCCACTCTCTCCCCATAGTCCTGGATCAATCCCCAAACTAATCCCACTGTCCCACTCTCTCCCCATATCCCAGTAACAATCCTCAAACTAATCCCACCGCCCCGCTCACTCCCCATAGTCCAGTATCAATCCCTAAACTAATCTCACTGTCCCACTCTCTCCCCATAGCCCAGTATCAATGCCCAAACTAATCCCACTCTCCCGCTCTCTCCCCATAGCCCTGTATCAATCCCCAAACTAATCCCACTGCCCCGCTCTCTCCCCATAGCCCAGTATCAATCCCAAACTAATCCCACTGTCCCACTCTCTCCCCACAGCCCTGTATCAATGCCCAAACTAATCCCACTGCCCCGCTCTCTCCCCATAGCCCTGTATCAATCCCCAAACTAATCCCACTGCCCCGCTCTCTCCCCATAGCCCTGTATCAATCCCCAAACTAATCCCACTGTCCCGCTCTCTCCCCATAGCCCTGCATCAATCCCAAACTAATCCCACTGCCCCGCTCTCTCCCCATAGCCCTGTATCAATCCCCAAACTAATCCCACTGCCCCGCTCTCTCCCCATAGCCCTGTATCAATCCCCAAACTAATCCCACTGTCCCGCTCTCTCCCCATAGCCCTGCATCAATCCCAAACTAATCCCACTGCCCTGCTCTCTCCCCATAGCCCTGTATCAATCCCCATAACTAATCCCACTGCCCCGCTCTCTCCCCATAGCCCAGTATCAACCCCCAAACTAATCCCAATGTCCCGCTGTCTCCTCATAACCCAGTATCAATCCCCAAACTAATCCCACTGTCCCGCTCTCTCCCCATAGCCCTGTATCAATCCTAAACTAATCCCACTGTCCCACTCTCTCCCCATAGTCCTGGATCAATCCCCAAACTAATCCCACTGTCCCGCTCTCTCCCCATAGCCCAGTATCAATCCCAAACTAATCCCACTGTCCCACTCTCTCCCCATAGCCCTGTATCAATCCCCAAACTAATCCCACTGCCCCGCTCTCTCACCATAGCCCAGTATCAATCCCCAAACTAATCCCACTGCCCCGCTCTCTCCCCATAGCCCAGTATCATTCCCCAAACTAATCCCACTGTCCCGCTCTCTTCCCATAGCCCTGTATCAATCCCAAACTAATCCCACTGCCCTGCTCTCTCCCCATAGCCCTGTATCAATCCCCATAACTAATCCCACTGCACCTCTCTCTCCCCATAGCCCAGTATCAATCCCCAAACTAATCCCACTGTCCCGCTCTCTCCTCGTAACCCAGTATCAAACCCCAAACTAATCCCACTGTCCCGCTCTCTCCCCATAGCCCTGTATCAATCCTAAACTAATCCCACTGTCCCACTCTCTCCCCATAGCCCAGTATCAATCCCCAAACTAATCCCACTGCCCGACTCTCTCCCAATAGCCCAGTATCAATCCCCAAACTAATCCCACTGTCCCACTCTCTCCCCATATCCCAGTAACAACCCCCAAACTAATCCCACACTCCGGCTCTCTCCCCATAGCCCTGTATCAATCCCCAAACTAATCCCACTGTCCCGCTCTCTCCCCATAGCCCAGTATCAATCCCCAAACTAATCCCACTGTCCCGCTCTCTCCCCATAGCCCAGTATCAATCCCCAAACTAATCCCACTGCCCCGCTCGCTCCCCATATCCCATTATCAACCCCCAAACTAATCACACTGTCCCGCTCTCTCCCCATAGCCCAGTATCAATCCCCAAACTAATCCCACTGCCCCGCTCTCTCCCCATAGCCCTGTATCAATCCCAAACTAATCCCACTGTCCCGCTCTCTCCCCATAGCCCAGTATCAACCCCCAAACTAATCCCACTGTCCCGCTCTCTCCCCATAGCCCTGTATCAATCCCCAAACTAATCCCACTGTCCCACTCTCTCCCCATAGTCCTGGATCAATCCCCAAACTAATCCTACTGTCCCGCTCTCTCCCCATAGCCCAGTATCATTCCCCATAACTAATCCCACTGCCCCGCTCTCTCCCCATAGCCCTGTATCATTCCCAAACTAATCCCACTGCCCCGCTCTCACCCATAGCCCAGTAACAATCCTCAAACTAATCCCACTGCCGCGCTCTCTCCCCATAGCCCAGTATCAATCCCCAAACTAATCCCACTGCCTCGCTCTCTCCCCATAGCCCAGTATCAATCCCCAATCTAATCCCACTGTCCCGTTCTCTCCCCATAGCCCTGTATCAATCCCCAAACTAATCCCACTGTCCCGCTCTCTTTCCATAGCCCAGTATCAATCCCAAACTAATCCCACTGCCCCCCTCTCTCCCCATAGCCCGGTATCAATCCCCAAACTAATCCCACTGCCCCGCTCTCTCCCCATAGCCCAGTATGAATCCCCAAACTAATCCCACTGTCCCGCTGTCTCCCCATAGCCCTGTATCAATCCCCAAACTAATCCCACTGTCCCGCTCTCTCCCCATAGCCGTGTATCAATCCCAAACTAATCCCACTGCCCCACTCTCTCCACATAGCCCTGTATCAATCCCCAAACTAATCCCACACTCCGGCTCTCTCCCCATAGCACTGTATCAATCCCTAAAATAATCTCACTGTCCCGCTCTCTCCCCATAGACCTGTATCAATCCCCAAACTAATCCCACTGTCCCGCTCTCTCCCCATAGCCCAGAATCAATCCCCAAACTAATCCCACAGTCCCACTCTCTGCACATAGCCCAGTATCAATCCCCAAACTAATCCCACTGCCCCGCTCTCTCCCCATAGCCCTGTATCAATCCCCAAACTAATCCCACTGTCCCGCTCTCTCCCCATAGCCCTGCATCAATCCCAAACTAATCCCACTGCCCCGCTCTCTCCCCATAGCCCTGTATCAATCCCCAAACTAATCCCACTGCCCCGCTCTCTCCCCATAGCCCTGTATCAATCCCCAAACTAATCCCACTGTCCCGCTCTCTCCCCATAGCCCTGCATCAATCCCAAACTAATCCCACTGCCCCGCTCTCTCCCCATAGCCCTGTATCAATCCCCATAACTAATCCCACTGCCCCGCTCTCTCCCCATAGCCCAAGTATCAACCCCCAAACTAATCCCAATGTCCCGCTGTCTCCTCATAACCCAGTATCAATCCCCAAACTAATCCCACTGTCCCGCTCTCTCCCCATAGCCCTGTATCAATCCTAAACTAATCCCACTGTCCCACTCTCTCCCCATAGTCCTGGATCAATCCCCAAACTAATCCCACTGTCCCGCTCTCTCCCCATAGCCCAGTATCAATCCCAAACTAATCCCACTGTCCCACTCTCTCCCCATAGCCCTGTATCAATCCCCAAACTAATCCCACTGCCCCGCTCTCTCACCATTGCCCAGTATCAATCCCCAAACTAATCCCACTGCCCCGCTCTCTCCCCATAGCCCAGTATCATTCCCCAAACTAATCCCACTGTCCCGCTCTCTCCCCATAGCCCTGTATCAATCCCAAACTAATCCCACTGCCCTGCTCTCTCCCCATAGCCCTGTATCAATCCCCATAACTAATCCCACTGCACCGCTCTCTCCCCATAGCCCAGTATCAATCCCCAAACTAATCCCACTGTCCCGCTCTCTCCTCGTAACCCAGTATCAAACCCCAAACTAATCCCACTGTCCCGCTCTCTCCCCATAGCCCTGTATCAATCCTAAACTAATCCCACTGTCCCACTCTCTCCCCATAGCCCAGTATCAATTCCCAAACTAATCCCACTGCCCGACTCTCTCCCAATAGCACAGTATCAATCCCCAAACTAATCCCACTGTCCCACTCTCTCCCCATATCCCAGTAACAACCCCCAAACTAATCCCACACTCCGGCTCTCTCCCCATAGCCCTGTATCAATCCCCAAACTAATCCCACTGTCCCGCTCTCTCCCCATAGCCCAGTATCAATCCCCAAACTAATCCCACTGTCCCGCTCTCTCCCCATAGCCCAGTATCAATCCCCAAACTAATCCCACTGCCCCGCTCGCTCCCCATATCCCATTATCAACCCCCAAACTAATCACACTGTCCCGCTCTCTCCCCATAGCCCAGTATCAATCCCCAAACTAATCCCACTGCCCCGCTCTCTCCCCATAGCCCTGTATCAATCCCAAACTAATCCCACTGTCCCGCTCTCTCCCCATAGCCCAGTATCAACCCCCAAACTAATCCCACTGTCCCGCTCTCTCCCCATAGCCCTGTATCAATCCCCAAACTAATCCCACTGTCCCACTCTCTCCCCATAGTCCTGGATCAATCCCCAAACTAATCCTACTGTCCCGCTCTCTCCCCATAGCCCAGTATCATTCCCCATAACTAATCCCACTGCCCCGCTCTCTCCCCATAGCCCTGTATCATTCCCAAACTAATCCCACTGCCCCGCTCTCACCCATAGCCCAGTAACAATCCTCAAACTAATCCCACTGCCCCGCTCTCTCCCCATAGCCCAGTATCAATCCCCAAACTAATCCCACTGCCTCGCTCTCTCCCCATAGCCCAGTATCAATCCCCAATCTAATCCCACTGTCCCGTTCTCTCCCCATAGCCCTGTATCAATCCCCAAACTAATCCCACTGTCCCGCTCTCTTTCCATAGCCCAGTATCAATCCCAAACTAATCCCACTGCCCCGCTCTCTCCCCGTAGCCCGGTATCAATCCCAAACTAATCCCACTGTCCCGCTCTCTCCCCATAGCCCGGTATCAATCCCCAAACTAATCCCACTGCCCCGCTCTCTCCCCATAGCCCAGTATGAATCCCCAAACTAATCCCACTGTCCCGCTGTCTCCCCATAGCCCTGTATCAATCCCCAAACTAATCCCACTGTCCCGCTCTCTCCCCATAGCCGTGTATCAATCCCAAACTAATCCCACTGCCCCACTCTCTCCACATAGCCCTGTATCAATCCCCAAACTAATCCCACACTCCGGCTCTCTCCCCATAGCACTGTATCAATCCCTAAAATAATCTCACTGTCCCGCTCTCTCCCCATAGACCTGTATCAATCCCCAAACTAATCCCACTGTCCCGCTCTCTCCCCATAGCCCAGAATCAATCCCCAAACTAATCCCACAGTCCCACTCTCTGCACATAGCCCAGTATCAATCCCCAAACTAATCCCACTGCCCCGCTCTCTCCCCATAGCCCTGTATCAATCCCCAAACTAATCCCACTGTCCCGCTCTCTCCCCATAGCCCTGCATCAATCCCAAACTAATCCCACTGCCCCGCTCTCTCCCCATAGCCCTGTATCAATCCCCAAACTAATCCCACTGCCCCGCTCTCTCCCCATAGCCCTGTATCAATCCCCAAACTAATCCCACTGTCCCGCTCTCTCCCCATAGCCCTGCATCAATCCCAAACTAATCCCACTGCCCCGCTCTCTCCCCATAGCCCTGTATCAATCCCCATAACTAATCCCACTGCCCCGCTCTCTCCCCATAGCCCAGTATCAACCCCCAAACTAATCCCAATGTCCCGCTGTCTCCTCATAACCCAGTATCAATCCCCAAACTAATCCCACTGTCCCGCTCTCTCCCCATAGCCCTGTATCAATCCTAAACTAATCCCACTGTCCCACTCTCTCCCCATAGTCCTGGATCAATCCCCAAACTAATCCCACTGTCCCGCTCTCTCCCCATAGCCCAGTATCAATCCCAAACTAATCCCACTGTCCCACTCTCTCCCCATAGCCCTGTATCAATCCCCAAACTAATCCCACTGCCCCGCTCTCTCACCATAGCCCAGTATCAATCCCCAAACTAATCCCACTGCCCCGCTCTCTCCCCATAGCCCAGTATCATTCCCCAAACTAATCCCACTGTCCCGCTCTCTCCCCATAGCCCTGTATCAATCCCAAACTAATCCCACTGCCCTGCTCTCTCCCCATAGCCCTGTATCAATCCCCATAACTAATCCCACTGCACCGCTCTCTCCCCATAGCCCAGTATCAATCCCCAAACTAATCCCACTGTCCCGCTCTCTCCTCGTAACCCAGTATCAAACCCCAAACTAATCCCACTGTCCCGCTCTCTCCCCATAGCCCTGTATCAATCCTAAACTAATCCCACTGTCCCACTCTCTCCCCATAGCCCAGTATCAATCCCCAAACTAATCCCACTGCCCGACTCTCTCCCAATAGCCCAGTATCAATCCCCAAACTAATCCCACTGTCCCACTCTCTCCCCATATCCCAGTAACAACCCCCAAACTAATCCCACACTCCGGCTCTCTCCCCATAGCCCTGTATCAATCCCCAAACTAATCCCACTGTCCCGCTCTCTCCCCATAGCCCAGTATCAATCCCCAAACTAATCCCACTGTCCCGCTCTCTCCCCATAGCCCAGTATCAATCCCCAAACTAATCCCACTGCCCCGCTCGCTCCCCATATCCCATTATCAACCCCCAAACTAATCACACTGTCCCGCTCTCTCCCCATAGCCCAGTATCAATCCCCAAACTAATCCCACTGCCCCGCTCTCTCCCCATAGCCCTGTATCAATCCCAAACTAATCCCACTGTCCCGCTCTCTCCCCATAGCCCAGTATCAACCCCCAAACTAATCCCACTGTCCCGCTCTCTCCCCATAGCCCTGTATCAATCCCCAAACTAATCCCACTGTCCCACTCTCTCCCCATAGTCCTGGATCAATCCCCAAACTAATCCTACTGTCCCGCTCTCTCCCCATAGCCCAGTATCATTCCCCATAACTAATCCCACTGCCCCGCTCTCTCCCCATAGCCCTGTATCATTCCCAAACTAATCCCACTGCCCCGCTCTCACCCATAGCCCAGTAACAATCCTCAAACTAATCCCACTGCCCCGCTCTCTCCCCATAGCCCAGTATCAATCCCCAAACTAATCCCACTGCCTCGCTCTCTCCCCATAGCCCAGTATCAATCCCCAATCTAATCCCACTGTCCCGTTCTCTCCCCATAGCCCTGTATCAATCCCCAAACTAATCCCACTGTCCCGCTCTCTTTCCATAGCCCAGTATCAATCCCAAACTAATCCCACTGCCCCGCTCTCTCCCCGTAGCCCGGTATCAATCCCAAACTAATCCCACTGTCCCGCTCTCTCCCCATAGCCCGGTATCAATCCCCAAACTAATCCCACTGCCCCGCTCTCTCCCCATAGCCCAGTATGAATCCCCAAACTAATCCCACTGTCCCGCTGTCTCCCCATAGCCCTGTATCAATCCCCAAACTAATCCCACTGTCCCGCTCTCTCCCCATAGCCGTGTATCAATCCCAAACTAATCCCACTGCCCCACTCTCTCCACATAGCCCTGTATCAATCCCCAAACTAATCCCACTGCCCCGCTCTCTCCCCATAGTCCTGTATCAATCCCTAAAATAATCTCACTGTCCCGCTCTCTCCCCATAGCCCAGAATGAATCCCCAAACTAATCCCACTGTCCCACTCTCTCACCATAGCCCTGTATCAATCCCCAAACTAATCACACTGTCCCGCTCTCTCCCCATAGCCCTGTATCAATCCCCAAACTAATCCCACTGCCCCACTCTCTCCCCATAGCCCAGTATCAATCCCCAAACTAATCCCACTGCACCAATCTCTCCCCATAGCCCAGTATCAATCCCCAAACTAATCCCACTGTCCCACTCTCTCCCCATAGCCCAGTATCAATCCCCAAACTAATCCCAATGTCCCACTCTCTCCCCATGGCCCAGTATCAATCCCCAAACTAATTCCACTGTCCCACTCTCTGCACATAGCCCAGTATCAAACCCCAAACTAATCCCATTGTCCCGCTCTCTTCCCATAGCCCAGTATCAATCCCCAAACTAATCCCACTGTCCCGCTCTCTCCCCATAGCCCTGTATGAATCCCCAAACTAATCCCACTGTCCCGCTCTCTCCGCATAGCCCAGTATCAATCCCTAAACTAATCCCACTGTCCCGCTCTCTCCCCATAGCCCAGTATGAATCCCCAAACTAATCCCACTGTCCCGCTCTCTCCGCATAGCCCAGTATCAATCCCCAAACTAATCCCACTGCCCCAATTTCTCACCATAGCCCTTTATCAATCCCTAAACTAATCCCACTGCCCCGCGCTCTCCACATAGCCCAGTATCAATCCCCAAACTAATCCCACTGTCCCCCTCTCTCCCCATAGCCCAGCATCAATCCCCAAACTAATCCCACTGTCCCGCTCTCTCCCCATAGCCGTGTATTTATCCCAAACTAATCCCACTGCCCCACTCTCTCCACATAGCCCAGTATCAATCCCCAAACTAATCCTACTGTCCCGCTATCTCCCCATAGCCCAGTATCAATCCCCAAACTAATCTCACTGCCCCGCTCTCTCCCCATAGCCCTGTATCAATCCCCAAACTAATCCCACTGTCCCGCTCTCTCCCCATAGCCCTGTATCAATCCCCAAACTAATCTCACTGTCCCGCTCTCTCCCCATAGCCCTGTATCAATCCCCAAACTAATCCCACTGTCCCGCTCTCTCCCCATACCCCTGTATCAATCCCCAAACTAATCCCACTGTCCCACTCTCTCCACATAGCCCTGTATCAATCCCCAAACTAATCCCACTGCCCCGCTCTCTCCCCATAGCCCTGTATCAATCCCAAACTAATCCCACTGCCCTGCTCTCTCCCCATAGCCCTGTATCAATCCCCAACTAATCCCACTGTCCCGCTCTCTCCCCATAGCCCAGTATCAATCCCAAACTAATCCCACTGTCCCACTCTCTCCCCATAGCCCTGTATCAATCCCCAAACTAATCCCACTGCCCCGCTCTCTCCCCATAGCCCAGTATCAATCCGCAAACTAATCCCACTGCCCCGCTCTCTCCCCATAGCCCAGTATCAATCCCCAAACTAATCCCACTGTCCCGCTCTCTCCCCATAGCCCTGTATCAATCCCAAACTAATCCCACTGCCCCGCTCTCTCCCCATAGCCCTGTATCAATCCCCATAACTAATCCCACTGCCCCGCTCTCTCCCCATAGCCCAGTATCAACCCCCAAACTAATCCCACTGTCCCGCTCTCTCCTCATAACCCAGTATCAATCCCCAAACTAATCCCACTGTCCCGCTCTCTCCCCATAGCCCTGTATCAATCCTAAACTAATCCCACTGTCCCACTCTCTCCCCATAGTCCTGGATCAATCCCCAAACTAATCCCACTGTCCCACTCTCTCCCCATAGCCCAGTGTCAATCCCCAAACTAATCCCACTGTCCCGCTCTCTCCCCATAGCCCAGTAACAATCCTCAAACTAATCCCACTGCCCCGCTCTCTCCCCATAGTCCAGTATCAATCCCCAAACTAATCCCACTGTCCCACACTCTCCCCATAGCCCTGTATCAATCCCCAAACTAATCCCACTCTCCCGCTCTCTCCCCATAGCCCTGTATCAATCCCTAAACTAATCTCACTGTCCCACTCTCTCCCCATAGCCCAGTATCAATGCCCAAACTAATCCCACTCTCCCGCTCTCTCCCCATAGCCCTGTATCAATCCCCAAACTAATCCCACTGTCCCGCTCTCTCCCCATAGCCCAGTATCAATCCCAAACTAATCCCACTGTCCCACTCTCTCCCCATAGCCCTGTATCAATCCCCAAACTAATCCCACTGCCCCGCTCTCTCCCCATAGCCCAGTATCAATCCCCAAACTAATCCCACTGCCCCGCTCTCTCCCCATAGCCCTGTATCAATCCCCAAAATAATCCCACTGTCCCGCTCTCTCCCCATAGCCCTGTATCAATCCCAAACTAATCCCACTGCCCCGCTCTCTCCCCATAGCCCTGTATCAATCCCCATAACTAATCCCACTGCCCCGCTCTCTCCCCATAGCCCAGTATCAACCCCCAAACTGATCCCAATGTCCCGCTCTCTCCTCATAACCCAGTATCAATCCCCAAACTAATCCCACTGTCCCGCTCTCTCCCCATAGCCCTGTATCAATCCTAAACTAATCCCACTGTCCCACTCTCTCCCCATAGTCCTGGATCAATCCCCAAACTAATCCCACTGTCCCGCTCTCTCCCCATAGCCCAGTATCAATCCCAAACTAATCCCACTGTCCCACTCTCTCCCCATAGCCCTGTATCAATCCCCAAACTAATCCCACTGCCCCGCTCTCTCCCCATAGCCCAGTATCAATCCCCAAACTAATCCCACTGCCCCGCTCTCTCCCCATAGCCCAGTATCAATCCCCAAACTAATCCCACTGTCCCGCTCTCTCCCCATAGCCCTGTATCAATCCCAAACTAATCCCACTGCCCTGCTCTCTCCCCATAGCCCTGTATCAATCCCCATAACTAATCCCACTGCACCGATCTCTCCTCATAGCCCAGTATCAATCCCCAAACTAATCCCACTGTCCCGCTCTCTCCTCGTAACCCAGTATCAAACCCCAAACTAATCCCACTGTCCCGCTCTCTCCCCATAGCCCTGTATCAATCCCAAACTAATCCCACTGCCCTGCTCTCTCCCCATACCCCAGTATCAATCCCCAAACTAATCCCACTGTCCCGCTCTCTCCTCGTAACCCAGTATCAAACCCCAAACTAATCCCACTGTCCCGCTCTCTCCCCATAGCCCTGTATCAATCCTAAACTAATCCCACTGTCCCACTCTCTCCCCATAGCCCAGTATCAATCCCCAAACTAATCCCACTGCCCCGCTCTCTCCCAATAGCCCAGTATCAAACCCCAAACTAATTCCACTGTCCCACTCTCTGCACATAGCCCAGTATCAAACCCCAAACTAATCCCATTGTCCCGCTCTCTCCCCATAGCCCTGTATCAATCCCCAAACTAATCCCACTGTCCTGCTCTCTCCCCATAGCCCAGTATCAATCCCCAAACTAATCCCACTGCCCCGCTCTCTCCCCATAGCCCTGTATCAATCCCCAAACTAATCACACTCTCCCGCTCTCTCCCCATAGCCCTGTATCAATCCCCAAACTAATCTCACTGACCCGCTCTCTCCCCATAGCCCAGTATCAATCCCCAAACTAATCCCACTGTCCCGCTCTCTCCCCATAGCCCAGTATGAATCCCCAAACTAATCCCACTGTCCCGCTCTCTCCGCATAGCCCAGTATCAATCCCCAAACTAATCCCACTGCCCCAATTTCTCACCCCATAGCCCAGCATCAATCCCTAAACTAATCCCACTTCCCCGCTCTCTCCACATAGCCCAGTCTCAACCCAAATTAATCCCACTGTCCAGCTCACTCCCCATAGTCGTGTATTTATCCAAAACTAATCCCACTGCCCCACTCTCTCCACATAGCCCAGTATCAATCCCCAAACTAATCCCACACTCCGGCACTCTCCCCATAGACCAGTATCAATCCCCAAACTAATCCTACTGTCCCGCTCTCTCCCCACAGCCCTGTATCAATCCCCAAACTAATCTCACTGTCCCGCTCTCTCCCCATAGCCCTGTATCAATCCCCAAACTAATCCCACTGTCCCGCTCTCTCCCCATACCCCTGTATCAATCCCCAAACTAATCCCACTGTCCCACTCTCTCCACATAGCCCTGTATCAATCCCAAACTAATCCCACTGTCCCGATCAATCCCCATAGCCCAGTATCAATCCCCAAACTAATCCCACTGTCCCGCTCTCTCCCCATAGCCCAGTATCAATCCCAAACTAATCCCACTGTCCCACTCTCTCCCCACAGCCCTGTATCAATCCCCAAACTAATCTCACTGTCCCGCTCTCTCCCCATAGCCCTGTATCAATCCCCAAACTAATCCCACTGTCCCACTCTCTCCCCATAGCCCTGTATCAATCCCCAAACTAATCCCACTGTCCCACTCTCTCCACATAGCCCTGTATCAATCCCAAACTAATCCCACTGTCCCGATCAATCCCCATAGCCCAGTATCAATTCCCAAACTAATCCCACTGTCCCGCTCTCTCCCCATAGCCCAGTATCAATCCCAAACTAATCCCACTGTCCCACTCTCTCCCCATAGCCCTGTATCAATCCCCAAACTAATCCCACTGTCCCGCTCTCTCCCCATAGCCCAGTATCAATCCCCAAACTAATCCCACTGTCCCGCGCTCTCCCCATAGCCCAGTATCAATCCCCAAACTAATCCCACTGCCCCGCTCGCTCCCCATATCCCATTATCAACCCCCAAACTAATCACACTGTCCCGCTCTCTCCCCATAGCCCAGTATCAATCCCCAAACTAATCCCACTGCCCCGCTCTCTCCCCATAGCCCTGTATCAATCCCAAACTAATCCCACTGTCCCGCTCTCTCCCCATAGCCCAGTATCAACCCCCAAACTAATCCCACTGTCCCGCTCTCTCCCCATAGCCCTGTATCAATCCCCAAACTAATCCTACTGTCCCGCTCTCTCCCCATAGCCCAGTATCATTCCCCATAACTAATCCCACTGCCCCGCTCTCTCCCCATAGCCCTGTATCATTCCCAAACTAATCCCACTGCCCCGCTCTCACCCATAGCCCAGTAACAATCCTCAAACTAATCCCACTGCCCCGCTCTCTCCCCATAGCCCAGTATCAATCCCCAAACTAATCCCACTGCCTCGCTCTCTCCCCATAGCCCAGTATCAATCCCCAATCTAATCCCACTGTCCCGTTCTCTCCCCATAGCCCTGTATCAATCCCCAAACTAATCCCACTGTCCCGCTCTCTCCCCATAGCCCAGTATCAATCCCAAACTAATCCCACTGCCCCGCTCTCTCCCCGTAGCCCGGTATCAATCCCAAACTAATCCCACTGTCCCGCTCTCTCCCCATAGCCCGGTATCAATCCTCAAACTAATCCCACTGTCCCGCTCTCTCCCCATAGCCCTGTATAAATCCCCAAACTAATCCCACTGCCCCGCTCTCTCCCCATAGCCCAGTATGAATCCCCAAACTAATCCCACTGTCCCGCTGTCTCCCCATAGACCTGTATCAATCCCCAAACTAATCCCACTGTCCCGCTCTCTCCCCATAGCCGTGTATCAATCCCAAACTAATCCCACTGCCCCACTCTCTCCACATAGCCCTGTATCAATCCCCAAACTAATCCCACACTCCGGCTCTCTCCCCATAGCACTGTATCAATCCCTAAAATAATCTCACTGTCCCGCTCTCTCCCC
Organism: Isurus oxyrinchus; assembly: GCA_026770705.1. Lineage (NCBI taxonomy): Eukaryota > Metazoa > Chordata > Chondrichthyes > Lamniformes > Lamnidae > Isurus > Isurus oxyrinchus. Next base: position 343,318 of record JANJGN010000409.1, read on the forward strand.
ATAGACCTGTATCAATCCCCAAACTAATCCCACTGTCCTGCTCTCTCCCCATAGCCCAGAATCAATCCCCAAACTAATCCCACAGTCCCACTCTCTGCACATAGCCCAGTATCAATCCCCAAACTAATCCCACTGTCCCACTCTCTCACCATAGCCCTGTATCAATCCCCAAACTAATCACACTGCACCAATCTCTCCCCATAGCCCAGTATCAATCCCCAAACTAATCGCACTGTCCCACTCTCTCCCCATAGCCCAGTATCAATCCCCAAACTAATCCCACTGTCCCACTCTCTCCCCATAGCCCAGTATCAATCCCCAAACTAATCCCAATGTCCCACTCTCTCCCCATGGCCCAGTATCAATCCCCAAACTAATCCCACTGTCCCACTCTCTGCACATAGCCCAGTATCAAACCCCAAACTAATCCCATTGTCCCGCTCTCTCCCCATAGCCCAGTATCAATCCCCAAACTAATCCCACTGTCCCGCTCTCTCCCCATAGCCCTGTATGAATCCCCAAACTAATCCCACTGTCCCGCTCTCTCCGTATAGCCCAGTATCAATCCCTAAACTAATCCCACTGTCCCGCTCTCTCCCCATAGCCCAGTATGAATCCCCAAACTAATCCCACTGTCCCGCTCTCTCCGCATAGCCCAGTATCAATCCCCAAACTAATCCCACTGCCCCAATTTCTCACCATAGCCCTTTATCAATCCCTAAACTAATCCCACTGCCCCGCGCTCTCCACATAGCCCAGTATCAATCCCCAAACTAATCCCACTGTCCCCCTCTCTCCCCATAGCCCAGCATCAATCCCCAAACTAATCCCACTGTCCCGCCCTCTCCCCATAGCCGTGTATTTATCCCAAACTAATCCCACTGCCCCGCTCTCTCCCAATAGCCCAGTATCAATCCCCAAACTAATCCCATTGCCCCGCTCTCTCCCCATAGCCCTGTATCAATCCCCAAACTAATCCCACTGTCCTGCTCTCTCCCCATAGCCCAGTATCAATCCCCAAACTAATCCCACTGCCCCGCTCTCTCCCCATAGCCCTGTATCAATCCCCAAACTAATCCCACTCTCCCGCTCTCTCACCATAGCCCTGTATCAATCCCCAAACTAATCTCACTGACCCGCTCTCTCCCCATAGCCCAGTATCAATCCCCAAACTAATCCCACTGTCCCGCTCTCTCCCGATAGCCCAGTATGAATCCCCAAACTAATCCCACTGTCCCGCTCTCTCCGCATAGCCCAGTATCAATTCCCTAACTAATCCCACTGCCCCAATTTCTCACCCCATAGCCCAGCATCAATCCCTAAACTAATCCCACTTCCCCGCTCTCTCCACATAGCCCAGGCTCAACCCAAATTAATCCCACTGTCCAGCTCACTCCCCATAGCCGTGTATTTATCCAAAACTAATCCCACTGCCCCACTCTCTCCACATAGCCCAGTATCAAACCCCAAACTAATCCCACACTCCGGCACTCTCCCCATAGCCCAGTATCAATCCCCAAACTAATCCTACTGTCCCGCTCTCTCCCCATAGCCCTGTATCAATCCCCAAACTAATCCCAGTGTCCCACTCTCTCCACATAGCCCAGTATCAATCCCAAACTAATCCCACTGTCCCACTCTCTCCCCATAGCCCTGTATCAATCCCCAAACTAATCCCACTGTCCCGCTCTCTCCCCATAGCCCAGTATCAATCCCCAAACTAATCCCACTGTCCCGCTCTCTCCCCATAGCCCAGTATCAATCCCCAAACTAATCCCACTGCCCCGCTCGCTCCCCATATCCCATTATCAACCCCCAAACTAATCACACTGTCCCGCTCTCTCCCCATAGCCCAGTATCAATCCCCAAACTAATCCCACTGCCCCGCTCTCTCCCCATAGCCCTGTATCAATCCCAAACTAATCCCACTGTCCCGCTCTCTCCCCATAGCCCAGTATCAACCCCCAAACTAATCCCACTGTCCCGCTCTCTCCCCATATCCCTGTATCAATCCCCAAACTAATCCCACTGTCCCACTCTCTCCCCATAGTCCTGGATCAATCCCCAAACTAATCCTACTGTCCCGCTCTCTCCCCATAGCTCAGTATCATTCCCCATAACTAATCCCACTGCCCCGCTCTCTCCCCATAGCCCTGTATCATTCCCAAACTAATCCCACTGCCCCGCTCTCACCCATAGCCCAGTAACAATCCTCAAACTAATCCCACTGCCCCGCTCTCTCCCCATAGCCCAGTATCAATCCCCAAACTAATCCCACTGCCTCGCTCTCTCCCCATAGCCCAGTATCAATCCCCAATCTAATCCCACTGTCCCGTTCTCTCCCCATAGCCCTGTATCAATCCCCAAACTAATCCCTCTGCCCCGCTCTCTCCCCATAGCCCAGTATGAATCCCCAAACTAATCCCACTGTCCCGCTGTCTCCCCATAGCCCTGTATCAATCCCCAAACTAATCCCTCTGCCCCGCTCTCTCCCCATAGCCCAGTATGAATCCCCAAACTAATCCCACTGTCCCGCTCTCTCCCCATAGCCGTGTATCAATCCCAAACTAATCCCACTGCCCCACTCTCTCCACATAGCCCTGTATCAATCCCCAAACTAATCCCACACTCCGGCTCTCTCCCCATAGCACTGTATCAATCCCTAAAATAATCTCACTGTCCCGCTCTCTCCCCATAAACCTGTATCAATCCCCAAACTAATCCCACTGTCCCGCTCTCTCCCCATAGCCCAGAATCAATCCCCAAACTAATCCCACAGTCCCACTCTCTGCACATAGCCCAGTATCAATCCCCAAACTAATCCCACTGTCCCACTCTCTCACCATAGCCCTGTATCAATCCCCAAACTAATCACACTGCACCAATCTCTCCCCATAGCCCAGTATCAATCCCCAAACTAATCCCACTGTCCCACTCTCTCCCCATAGCCCAGTATCAATCCCCAAACTAATCCCAATGTCCCACTCTCTCCCCATGGCCCAGTATCAATCCCCAAACTAATTCCACTGTCCCACTCTCTGCACATAGCCCAGTATCAAACCCCAAACTAATCCCATTGTCCCGCTCTCTCCCCATAGCCCAGTATCAATCCCCAAACTAATCCCACTGTCCCGCTCTCTCCCCATAGCCCTGTATGAATCCCCAAACTAATCCCACTGTCCCGCTCTCTCCGCATAGCCCAGTATCAATCCCTAAACTAATCCCACTGTCCCGCTCTCTCCGCATAGCCCAGTATCAATCCCTAAACTAATCCCACTGCCCCACTCTCTCCCCATAGCCCAGTATGAATCCCCAAACTAATCCCACTGTCCCGCTCTCTCCGCATAGCCCAGTATCAATCCCCAAACTAATCCCACTGCCCCAATTTCTCACCATAGCCCTTTATCAATCCCTAAACTAATCCCACTACCCCGCGCTCTCCACATAGCCCAGTATCAATCCCCAAACTAATCCCACTGTCCCCCTCTCTCCCCATAGCCCAGCATCAATCCCCAAACTAATCCCACTGTCCCGCTCTCTCCCCATAGCCGTGTATTTATCCCAAACTAATCCCACTGCCCCACTCTCTCCACATAGCCCAGTATCAATCCCCAAACTAATCCTACTGTCCCGCTCTCTCCCCATAGCCCAGTATCAATCCCCAAACTAATCCCACTGTCCCGCTCTCTCCCCATAGCCCTGTATCAAACCCCAAACTAATCCCACTGTCCCGCTCTCTCCCCATAGCCCTGTATCAATCCCCAAACTAATCTCACTGTCCCGCTCTCTCCCCATAGCCCTGTATCAATCCCCAAACTAATCCCACTGTCCCGCTCTCTCCCCATACCCCTGTATCAATCCCCAAACTAATCCCACTGTCCCACTCTCTCCACATAGCCCTGTATCAATCCCCAAACTAATCCCACTGCCCCGCTCTCTCCCCATAGCCCTGTATCAATCCCAAACTAATCCCACTGCCCTGCTCTCTCCCCATAGCCCTGTATCAATCCCCAACTAATCCCACTGTCCCACTCTCTCCCCATAGCCCTGTATCAATCCCCAAACTAATCACACTGTCCCACTCTCTCCCCATAGCCCTGTATCAATCCCAAACTAATCCCACTGCCCCGCTCTCTCCCCATAGCCCAGTATCAATCCCAAACTAATCCCACTGTCCCACTCTCTCCCCATAGCCCTGTATCAATCCCCAAACTAATCCCACTGCCCCGCTCTCTCCCCATAGCCCAGTATCAATCCCCAAACTAATCCCACTGCCCCGCTCTCTCCCCATAGCCCAGTATCAATCCCCAAACTAATCCCACTGTCCCGCTCTCTCCCCATAGCCCTGTATCAATCCCAAACTAATCCCACTGCCCCGCTCTCTCCCCATAGCCCTGTATCAATCCCCATAACTAATCCCACTGCCCCGCTCTCTCCCCATAGCCCAGTATCAACCCCCAAACTAATCCCACTGTCCCGCTCTCTCCTCATAACCCAGTATCAATCCCCAAACTAATCCCACTGTCCCGCTCTCTCCCCATAGCCCTGTATCAATCCTAAACTAATCCCACTGTCCCGCTCTCTCCCCATAGCCCTGTATCAATCCCCAAACTAATCCCACTGTCCCACTCTCTCCCCATAGCCCAGTAACAATCCTCAAACTAATCCCACTGCCCCGCTCTCTCCCCATAGTCCAGTATCAATCCCCAAACTAATCCCACTGTCCCACACTCTCCCCATAGCCCAGTATCAATCCCCAAACTAATCCAACTGCCCCACTCTCTCCCCACAGCCCTGTATCAATCCCCAAACTAATCACACTCTCCCGCTCTCTCCCCATAGCCCTGTATCAATCCCTAAACTAATCTCACTGTCCCACTCTCTCCCCATAGCCCAGTATCAATGCCCAAACTAATCCCACTCTCCCGCTCTCTCCCCATAGCCCTGTATCAATCCCCAAACTAATCCCACTGTCCCGCTCTCTCCCCATAGCCCAGTATCAATCCCAAACTAATCCCACTGTCCCACTCTCTCCCCATAGCCCTGTATCAATCCCCAAACTAATCCCACTGCCCCGCTCTCTCCCCATAGCCCAGTATCAATCCCCAAACTAATCCCACTGCCCCGCTCTCTCCCCATAGCCCTCTATCAATCCCCAAACTAATCCCACTGTCCCGCTCTCTCCCCATAGCCCTGTATCAATCCCAAACTAATCCCACTGCCCCGCTCTCTCCCCATAGCCCTGTATCAATCCCCATAACTAATCCCACTGCCCCGCTCTCTCCCCATAGCCCAGTATCAACCCCCAAACTAATCCCAATGTCCCGCTCTCTCCTCATAACCCAGTATCAATCCCCAAACTAATCCCACTGTCCCGCTCTCTCCCCATAGCCCTGTATCAATCCTAAACTAATCCCACTGTCCCACGCTCTCCCCATAGTCCTGGATCAATCCCCAAACTAATCCCACTGTCCCGCTCTCTCCCCATAGCCCAGTATCAATCCCAAACTAATCCCACTGTCCCACTCTCTCCCCATAGCCCTGTATCAATCCCCAAACTAATCTCACTGACCCGCTCTCTCCCCATAGCCCAGTATCAATCCCCAAACTAATCCCACTGTCCCGCTCTCTCCCCATAGCCCAGTATGAATCCCCAAACTAATCCCACTGTCCCGCTCTCTCCGCATAGCCCAGTATCAATCCCCAAACTAATCCCACTGCCCCAATTTCTCACCCCATAGCCCAGCATCAATCCCTAAACTAATCCCACTTCCCCGCTCTCTCCCCATTGCCCAGTATCAATCCCCAAACTAATCCCACACTCCGGCACTCTCCCCATAGCCCAGTATCAATCCCCAAACTAATCCTACTGTCCCGCTCTCTCCCCACAGCCCTGTATCAATCCCCAAACTAATCTCACTGTCCCACTCTCTCCCCATAGCCCAGTATCAATCCCCAAACTAATCCCACAGTCCCGCTCTCTCCCCATACCCCTGTATCAATCCCCAAACTAATCCCACTGTCCCACTCTCTCCACATAGCCCAGTATCAATCCCCAAAATAATCCCACTGCCTCGCTCTCTCCCCATAGCCCAGTATCAATCCCAAACTAATCCCACTGTCCCACTCTCTCCCCATAGCCCTGTATCAATCCCCAAACTAATCCCACTGCCCCGCTCTCTCCCCATAGCCCAGTATCAATCCGCAAACTAATCCCACTGTCCCGCTCTCTCCCCATAGCCCTGTATCAATCCCCAAACTAATCCCACTGTCCCGCTGTCTCCCCATAGCCCTTTATCAATCCCAAACTAATCCCACTGCCCCGCTCTCTCCCCATAGCCCTGTATCAATCCCCATAACTAATCCCACTGCCCCGCTCTCTCCCCATAGCCCAGTATCAACCCCCAAACTAATCCCACTGTCCCGCTCTCTCCTCATAACCCAGTATCAATCCCCAAACTAATCCCACTGTCCCGCTCTCTCCCCATAGCCCTGTATCAATCCTAAACTAATCCCACTGTCCCACTCTCTCCCCAAAGTCCTGGATCAATCCCCAAACTAATCCCACTGTCCCACTCTCTCCCCATAGCCCAGTATCAATCCCCAAACTAATCCCACTGCCCCGCTCTCTCCCGATAGTCCAGTATCAATCCCCAAACTAATCCCACTGTCCCACTCTCTCCCCATAGCCCAGTATCAATCCCCAAACTAATCCCACTGCCCCACTCTCTCCCCACAGCCCTGTATCAATCCCCAAACTAATCCCACTCTCCCGCTCTCTCCCCATAGCCCTGTATCAATCCCTAAACTAATCTCACTGTCCCGCTCTCTCCCCATAGCCCTGTATCAATCCCTAAACTAATCTCACTGTCCCACTCTCTCCCCATAGCCCTGTATCAATCCCCAAACTAATCCCACTGACCCGCTCTCTCCCCACAGCCCTGTATCAATCCCCAAACTAATCCCACTGCCCCGCTCTCTCCCCATAGCCCTGTATCAATCCCCAAACTAATCCCACTGTCCCACTCTCTCCCCATAGCCCTGTATCAATCCCCAAACTAATCCCACTGTCCCGCTCTCTCCCCATAGCCCAGTATCAATCCCCAAACTAATCCCACTGCCCCGCTCTCTCCCCATAGCCCAGTATCAATCCCAAACTAATCCCACTGTCCCAATCTCTTCCCATAGCCCAGTATCAATCCCCAAACTAATCCCACTGTCCCGCTGTCTCCCCATAGCCCCATATCAATCCCCAAACTAATCCCACTGCCCCGCTCTCTCCCCATAGCCCAGTATCAATCCCCAAACTAATCCCACTGCCCCGCTCTCTCCCCATAGCCCTGTATCAATCCCCAAACTAATCCCACTGTCCCGCTCTCTCCCCATAGCCCTGTATCAATCCCAAACTAATCCCACTGCCCCGCTCTCTCCCCATAGCCCTATATCAATCCCCATAACTAATCCCACTGCCCCGCTCTCTCCCCATAGCCCTGTATCAACCCCCAAACTAATCCCAATGTCCCGCTCTCTCCTCATAACCCAGTATCAATCCCCAAACTAATCCCACTGTCCCGCTCTCTCCCCATAGCCCTGTATCAATCCTAAACTAATCCCACTGTCCCACTCTCTCCCCATAGTCCTGGATCAATCCCCAAACTAATCCCACTGTCCCGCTCTCTCCCCATAGCCCAGTATCAATCCCAAACTAATCTCAGTGTCCCGCTCTCTCCCCATAGCCCAGTATCAATCCCCAAACTAATCCCACTGCCCCGCTCTCTCCCCATAGCCCAGTATCATTCCCCATAACTAATCCCACTGCCCCGCTCTCTCCTCATAGCCCTGTATCATTCCCAAACTAATCCCACTGTCCCACTCTCTCCCCATAGCCCAGTATCAATCCCCAAACTAATCCCACTGCCCCGCTGTCTCCCCATAGCCCTGTATCAATCCCAAACTAATCCCACTGCCCCGCTCTCTCCCCATAGCCCAGTATCAATCCCCAAACTAATCCCACTGTCCCGCTCTCTCCCCATAGCCCAGTATCACTCCCCAAACTAATCCCACTGTCCCGCTCTCTCCCCATAGACCAGTATCAATCCCAAACTAATCCCACTGCCCCGCTCTCTCCCCATAGCCCAGTATCAATCCCCAAACTAATCCCACTGTCCCGCTGTCTCCCCATAGCCCAGTATGAATCCCCAAACTAATCCGACTTTCCCGCTCTCTCCCCATAGCCGTGTATCAATCCCAAACTAATCCCACTGCCCCACTCTCTCCACATAGCCCAATGTCAATCCCCAAACTAATCCCACTGTCCCGCTCTCTCCCCATAACCCTGTATCAATCCCTAAACTAATCTCACTGTCCCGCTCTCTCCCCATAGCCTTGTATCAATCCCCAAACTAATCCCACTGTCCCGCTCTCTCCCCATAACCCTGTATCAATCCCTAAACTAATCTCACTGTCCCGCTCTCTCCCCATAGCCCTGTATCAATCCCCAAACTAATCCCACTGTCCCGCTCTCTCCCCATAGCCCAGTATCAATTCGCAAACTAATCCCACTGTCCCGCTCTCTCCCCATAGCCCAGTATCAATCCCCAAACTAATCCCACTGTCCCACTCTCTCCCCATAGCCCAGTATAAATCCCCAAACTAATCCCGCTGTCCCGCTCTCTCCCCATAGCCCTGTATCAATCCCCAAACTAATCCCACTGTCCCGCTCTCTCCCCATAGCCCTGTATCAATCCCCAAACTAATCCCACTGCCCCGCTCTCTCCCCATAGCCCAGTATCAATCCCCAAACTAATCCCACTGCCCCGCTCTCTCCCCATTGCCCAGTATCAATCCCCAAACTAATCCCCCTGCCCCGCTCTCTCCCCGTAGCCCAGTATCAGTCCCCAAACTAATCCCACTGTCCCGCTCTCTCCCCATAGCCCAGTATCAATCCCCAAACTAATCCCTCTGCCCCGCTCTCTCCCCATTGCCCAGTATCAATCCCCAAACTAATCCCACTGCCCCACTCTCTCCCCATAGCCCAGTATCAATCCCCAAACTAATCCCACTGTCCCGCTCTCTCCCCATAGCCCTGTATCAATCCCTAAACTAATCTCACTGCCCTGCTCTCTCCCCATAGCCCTGTATCAATCCCCAAACTAATCCCACTGCCCCGCTCTCTCCCGATAGCCCTGTATCAATCCCCAAACTAATCCCACTGTCCCGCTCTCTCCCCATAGCCCAGTATCAATCCCCAAACTAATCCCACAGTCTCACTCTCTCCCCATAGCCCTGTATCAATCCCCAAACTAATCCCACTGCCCCGCTCTCTCCCCATAGCCCAGAATCAATCCCCAAACTAATCCCACTGCCCCCTGCTCTCTCCCCATAGCCCTGTATCAATCCCCAAACTAATCCCACAGTCTCACTCTCTCCCCATAGCCCAGAATCAATCCCCAAACTAATCCCACTGTCCCGTTCCCTCCCCATAGCCCAGAATCAATCCCCAAACTAATCCCATTGCCCCCTGCTCTCTCCCCAGAGCCCTGTATCAATCCCCAAACTAATCCCACTGTCCCACTCTCTGCACATAGCCCAGTATCAATCCCCAAACTAATCCCACTGCCCCACCCTCTCACCATAGCCCTGTATCAATCCCCAAACTAATCCCACTGCCCCACTCTCTCCCAATAGCCCAGTATCAATCCCCAAACTAATCCCACTGTCCCACTCTGTCCCGAAGGCCTTTATCAATCTAACGCTAAGCCCAGAGTCCTGCTCTCTTTGCAGTTAGACATTTCCCATTGTGACTGATGTTCAGACTATTTCCAGTCTGACAAACATTCAGACTGATCTCAGCCTGTTCCCTGTGTGAGTGATATACAGACTGTTCCGGTATGGATGCTTTTCATACTTTTCCTGCTGTGTCTGATATTCAGACTGTTCCCATTGACTGATAAACACACTGTTCCCAGGGTGACTGGTATACAGACTGTTCCTCATGTGACTGATTTTCACATGGTTTCCAATGTGACTGATATTCCCACTTTTCCCAGTCAGACTGATATTCACACTGTTCTATGTCTGATATTCACACGGTTCCCGGTGTGACTGATATTCACACGGTTCCCGGTGTGACTGATATTCACACGGTTCCTGGTGTGACTGATATTCACACTGTTCTATGTCTGATATTCACACGGTTCCCGGTGTGACTGATATTCACACGGTTCCTGGTGTGACTGATATTCACACGGTTCCTGGTGTGACTGATATCCACACGGTTCCCGGTGTGACTGATATTCACACGGTTCCTGGTGTGACTGATATTCACACGGTTCCCGGCGTGACTGATATTCACACGGTTCCTGGTGTGACTGATATTCACACGGTTCCCGGTGTGACTGATATCCACACGGTTCCCGGTGTGACTGATATCCACACGGTTCCTGGTGTGACTGATATCCACACGGTTCCTGGTGTGACTGATATTCACACGGTTCCTGGTGTGACTGATATCCACACGGTTCCTGGTGTGACTGATATTCACATGGTTCCCGGTGTGACTGATATTCACACGGTTCCCGGTGTGACTGATATCCACACGGTTCCTGGTGTGACTGATATTCACACGGTTCCCGGCGTGACTGATATTCACACGGTTCCTGGTGTGACTGATATCCACACGGTTCCTGGTGTGACTGATATTCACACGGTTCCTGGTGTGACTGATATTCACATGGTTCCCGGTGTGACTGATATTCACACGGTTCCCGGTGTGACTGATATCCACACGGTTCCTGGTGTGACTGATATTCACACGGTTCCCGGCGTGACTGATATTCACACGGTTCCCGGTGTGACTGATATCCACACGGTTCCTGGTGTGACTGATATCCACACGGTTCCTGGTGTGACTGATATTCACACGGTTCCTGGTGTGACTGATATCCACACGGTTCCTGGTGTGACTGATATTCACACGGTTCCCGGTGTGACTGATATTCACACGGTTCCCGGCGTGACTGATATTCACATGGTTCCCGGTGTGACTGATATTCACACGGTTCCCGGCGTGACTGATATTCACACGGTTCCCGGTGTGACTGATATTTACATTGTTTCCTGCGTGGCTGATTTTCAAATGGTTCCCAGGGTGTCTGATATTCACACTGTTTCCGGTGTGTCTGATATCCACACGGTTCCTGGTGTGACTGATATCCACACGGTTCCTGGTGTGACTGATATTCACATGGTTCCTGGTGTGACTGATATCCACACGGTTCCCGGTGTGACTGATATTCACATGGTTCCTGGTGTGACTGATATTCACATGGTTCCTGGTGTGACTGATATCCACACGGTTCCCGGTGTGACTGATATTCACATGGTTCCTGGTGTGACTGATATTCACATGGTTCCTGGTGTGACTGATATCCACACGGTTCCCGGTGTGACTGATATTCACATGGTTCCTGGTGTGACTGATATTCACATGGTTCCTGGTGTGACTGATATTCACACGGTTCCCGGTGTGACTGATATTCACACGGTTCCTGGTGTGACTGATATCCACACGGTTCCCGGTGTGACTGATATCCACACGGTTCCTGGTGTGACTGATATTCACACGGTTCCCGGTGTGACTGATATTCACACGGTTCCCGGCGTGACTGATATTCACATGGTTCCCGGTGTGACTGATATTCACACGGTTCCCGGCGTGACTGATATTCACACGGTTCCCGGTGTGACTGATATTTACATTGTTTCCTGCGTGGCTGATTTTCAAATGGTTCCCAGGGTGTCCGATATTCACACTGTTTCCGGTGTGTCTGATATCCACACGGTTCCTGGTGTGACTGATATCCACACGGTTCCTGGTGTGACTGATATTCACACGGTTCCCGGTGTGACTGATATTCACACGGTTCCCGGCGTGACTGATATTCACATGGTTCCCGGTGTGACTGATATTCACACGGTTCCCGGCGTGACTGATATTCACACGGTTCCCGGTGTGACTGATATTTACATTGTTTCCTGCGTGGCTGATTTTCAAATGGTTCCCAGGGTGTCTGATATTCACACTGTTTCCGGTGTGTCTGATATCCACACGGTTCCTGGTGTGACTGATATCCACACGGTTCCTGGTGTGACTGATATTCACATGGTTCCTGGTGTGACTGATATCCACACGGTTCCCGGTGTGACTGATATTCACATGGTTCCTGGTGTGACTGATATTCACATGGTTCCTGGTGTGACTGATATCCACACGGTTCCCGGTGTGACTGATATTCACATGGTTCCTGGTGTGACTGATATTCACATGGTTCCTGGTGTGACTGATATTCACACGGTTCCCGGTGTGACTGATATTCACACGGTTCCTGGTGTGACTGATATCCACACGGTTCCCGGTGTGACTGATATTCACACGGTTCCCGGTGTGACTGAAATCCACACGGTTCCTGGTGTGACTGATATCCACACGGTTCCTGGTGTGACTGATATTCACACGGTTCCTGGTGTGACTGATATCCACACGGTTCCTGGTGTGACTGATATTCACATGGTTCCCGGTGTGACTGATATCCACACGGTTCCTGGTGTGACTGATATCCACACGGTTCCTGGTGTGACTGATATCCACACGGTTCCTGTTGTGACTGATATCCACACGGTTCCCGGTGTGACTGATATTCACACGGTTCCTGGTGTGACTGATATCCACACGGTTCCCGGTGTGACTGATATTCACACGGTTCCCGGCGTGACTGATATTCACACGGTTCCCGGTGTGACTGATATTTACATTGTTTCCTGCGTGGCTGATTTTCACATGGTTCCCAGGGTGTCTGATATTCACACTGTTTCCGGTGTGACTGATATTCAGACTGTTTCCGGTGTGACTGATATTCAGACTGTTCCCGGGGTGACTGATATTCAGACTGTTCCAGGTGTGTCTGATACTGAGGCTGTTCCCAGTGAGACTGATAATCACACTGTTTCCAGTGTGACTGATATTCAGACTGTTCCCGGGGTGACTGATATTCAGACTGTTCCCGGGGTGACTGATATTCAGACTGTTCCCGGGGTGACTGATATTCACACTGTTCCCGGGGTGACTGATATTCAGACTGTTCCCGGGGTGACTGATATTCAGACTGTTCCCGGTGTGACTGATATTCAGACTGTTCCCGGTGTGACTGATATTCAGACTGTTCCCAGTGTGAACAATATATAATAGCCACACTCGGACACTTGTGAGTCAGTGTAACTTTATTAAACATATTAACAGTTGACAGTTTTGTCACAGATTTAAGCTAAGTTATAAATCTACACGGCATGCAGTCAGTACATTTCTACTTTGTTTGTCCATCTCTAGATTCTAATCTAAAAACACAATTAGTTAGTTTTTTTCCCAAGCTATTTAGCATGAGGAGAGAGAGGTGACAGATGACAGGACTCGTAGTGTTAAAGATCGGAGCTCCTCACTAAGCAGTGACTCCTTCAGTGTTGAATATCTGCTGGGTCTTGGCGAGCTACTGGGCTTTGACCAACTTCACCCATAAATTCCTCACTGAAAACTCCAAGAGGGGGTGGGAGACAAAGTGAGAGTCAGGGAGAGGCAGAGAGACCCAGAATCAGACAGAGACATATCAAGAAGCACCGAGAGCTGAATGGTAATGAGGGCAGAAAGGACACGGGTACATCAAGACCAAGAGACGGAGATACAGGGAGCGGCACAAGGGCAAGGAGAAAAAGTGGCAGGGAAGTAATTGGGGGAACTTGATGATGGTGGCAAAAGATTGAGAATTGGGGTCATTCAGGTCATCGCTGGCTGGGCCAGTATTTATTGCCCATCCCTAATTGCCCCATGAGAAGCTGGTGGTGAGCTGCCTTCTTGAACGGCTGCAGTCCATGTGGTGTAGGTACACCCACAGCGCTGTTAGTGAGGGAGTTCCAGGATTTTGTCCGTGTGGTGTAGGTACACCCACAGTGCTGTTAGGGAGGGAGTTCCAGGATTTTGTCCGTGTGGTGTAGGTACACCCACGGCGCTGTTAGGGAGGGAGTTCCAGGATTTTGTCCGTGTGGTGTAGGTACACCCACAGCGCTGTTAGGGAGGGAGTTCCAGGATTTTGTCCGTGTGGTGTAGGTACACCCACGGCGCTGTTAGGGAGGGAGTTCCAGGATTTTGTCCGTGTGGTGTAGGTACACCCACAGTGCTGTTAGGGAGGGAGTTCCAGGATTTTGTCCGTGTGGTGTAGGTACACCCATGGTGCTGTTAGTGAGGGAGTTTCAGGATTTTGTCCGTGTGGTGTAGGTACACCCACGGTGCTGTTAGGGAGGGAGTTCCAGGATTTTGTCCGTGTGGTGTAGGTACACCCACGGCGCTGTTAGGGAGGGAGTTCCAGGATTTTGTCCCTGTGGTGTAGGTACACCCACGGCGCTGTTAGGGAGGGAGTTCCGGGATTTTGTCCCTGTGGTGTAGGTACACCCACGGCGCTGTTAGGGAGGGAGTTCCAGGATTTTGTCCGTGTGGTGTAGGTACACCCACGGCGCTGTTAGGGAGGGAGTTCCAGGATTTTGTCCGTGTGGTGTAGGTACACCCACGGCGCTGTTAGGGAGGGAGTTCCAGGGTTTTGTCTGTGTGGTGTAGGTACACCCACGGCGCTGATAGGGAGGGAGTTCCAGGATTTTGTCTGTGTGGTGTAGGTACACCCACGGCGCTGTTAGGGAGGGAGTTCCAGGATTTTGTCCCCGTGTGGTGTAGGTACACCCACGGCGCTGTTAGGGAGGGAGTTCCAGGGTTTTGTCTGTGTGGTGTAGGTACACCCACGGCGCTGATAGGGAGGGAGTTCCAGGATTTTGTCTGTGTGGTGTAGGTACACCCACGGCGCTGTTAGGGAGGGAGTTCCAGGATTTTGTCCGTGTGGTGTAGGTACACCCACGGCGCTGTTAGGGAGGGAGTTCCAGGATTTTGTCCGTGTGGTGTAGGTACAACCACGGCGCTGTTAGGGAGGGAGTTCCAGGATTTTGTCCGTGTGGTGTAGGTACACCCACGGCGCTGTTAGGGAGGGAGTTCCAGGATTTTGTCCCTGTGGTGTAGGTACACCCACGGCGCTGTTAGGGAGGGAGTTCCAGGATTTTGTCCGTGTGATGTAGGTACACCCATGGCGCTGTTAGGGAGTTCCAAGATTTTGTCCGTGTGATGTAGGTACACCCACGGCGCTGTTAGGGAGGGAGTTCCAGGATTTTGTCCCTGTTATGTAGGTACACCCACGGCGCTGTTAGGGAGGGAGTTCCGGGATTTTGTCCGTGTGGTGTAGGTACACCCACACCGCTGTTAGGGAGGGAGTTCCAGGATTTTGTCCGTGTGGTGTAGGTACACCCACTACGCTGTTAGGGAGGGAGTTCCAGGATATTGTCCGTGTGGTGTAGGTACACCCACGGCGCTGTTAGGGAGGGAGTTGCAGGATTTTGTCCGTGTGGTGTAGGTACACCCACACCGCTGTTAGGGAGGGAGTTCCAGGATTTTGTCCGTGTGGTGTAGGTACACCCACGGCGCTGTTAGGGAGTTCCAGGATTTTGTCCCTGTGGTGTAGGTACACCCACGGCGCTGTTAGGGAGGGAGTTCCAGGATTTTGTCCGTGTGGTGTAGGTACACCCACGGTGCTGTTAGGGAGGGAGTTCCAGGATTTTGTCCGTGTGGTGTAGGTACACCCACGGCGCTGTTAGGGAGGGAGTTCCAGGATTTTGTCCGTGTGGTGTAGGTACACCCACGGCGCTGTTAGGGAGGGAGTTCCAGGATTTTGTCCGTGTGGTGTAGGTACACCCACGGCACTGTTAGGGAGGGAGTTCCAGGATTTTGTCCGTGTGGTGTAGGTACACCCACGGCGCTGTTAGGGAGGGAGTTCCAGGATTTTGTCCGTGTGGTGTAGGTACACCCACGGCGCTGTTAGGGAGGGAGTTCCAGGATTTTGACCCAGCGACAGTGAAGGAACGGCCGATATATTTCCAAGTCAGGATGCTGTGGGGCTTGGAGGGGAACTTCCAGCTGGTGGTGTTCCCATGTGTCTGCTGCCCTTGTCCTTCTAGATGGTAGTGGTCGTGAGTTTGGAAGGTGCTGTCGAAGGAGCCTTGGTGAGTTGCTGCAGTGCATCTTGTAGATGGTGCACACACTGCTGCTACTGTGCGTCAGTGGTGGAGGGAGTGAATGTTTAAGGTTATGATCAGGAGATCTTAAAATAAATAGGAGCAAGAGTAACATTCGGTCCATCAAGCATGACTGATCCGATTGTGGTCTCAGCTCCGCTCTCCTGTCTGTCCCTCCATAACCCTCGCCTCCTCCCCTGTCGATCAGAAACCTGTCTAACTCAGACTCGGATATATTCAACACCCCGCCCCCCACTGCTCTCTGTGGGTGGGGCGGGGGGAGAGAATTCAACAGACTGACCCCCCTCGGAGAGAAGAAATCCCTCCTCATCTCCGTCTTCAACAGGAGACCCCCTCATTCTGCAACTGTGCCCCCACTCGTTCTAGATACCCCTATAAGGGAGGGAGGGGGAACATCCTCAGGATCTGATCTGTCTCAATAAGATCACCTCTCATTCCTCTAAACTCCAATGGGTTCAGGGCCCAGCCTGCTCAACCTTTCCCCCATCAGACAGACCCCCGTCATCCCGGGAATCAGCCCAGTGAACCTTCCCATGTGAGGTTTCCCTTCATGTTGTTTGTGGGATGTGGGCGTCTCTACCCGTCCCTAACTGCCGCTTGAACTCAGTGACTCGCTCAGCCATTTCAGGAGGACCGGTTAAGAGCCAACCACATGGCTGTGGGTCTGGAGTCACATGTAGGTCAGAGTGGGTAAGGACAGCAGATTTCCAGATGAGTTTATACAACAATCGGTGAAAGCTTCATGGCCATCCCGGTTTTTATTGAATTCACATTTCATGGTCTGCCATGATGGGGTCTGAAGTTGGGTCCCCAGAGCGTTGCCCTGGGTCTCTGGGTTACTAGTCCAGTGACAATATCGCTACACCATCGCTCCTCCTCCTGAAGTCAAGAGTGGCTGGACTGCTTTGTCCTGGACGGTGTCCAGCTTCTTGAGTGTTGTGGGAGCTGCACTCATCCAGGCAAGTGGGGAATATTCCATCACACTCCTGACTTGTGCCTTGTAGATGGCGGACAGGCTGTGGGGAGTGAGGGGAGTATGTGATGGCAGCTACAGAAAGAGTTAGCAAGATCCAAAGACCGAGGTCAGTGTTCGTGTCCACCAACAATGCTTCCATCCAATAGGTTGGTGTCTCCAGTTGATCGAGAACAGAATCCCGTTGCTCCGTGCCCAGATACCGGGGAGGCGGGGCACACCGTAACACTCTGACTCACCGGCACCGCCACATACCGCAACACGGCAACTTCCCAGAGCTACCCCTGTAAGAGTTTCCATACAGGTAGTGTTGGTGGCTTGTCGGCTCAGAGAGCTGAAAGGTGAGGGGGGGGGCGGGGGGCGGGGGACTGGGGGCGGGGGGCGGGGGGCGGGGGGGTTTGTAGATGGGGGTCAGTGATCCTGGTGTTTGGGAAGCTGATGATGTCAGTGTTTTCGGTGATGTTGGTATTGGGGTTGGGGCTTTGATGAATCCTCAGCGGTGATGGTGATTGCTCAGTTTGATTCTGCCAATGTCAGTGATCTCTGGTTAGATTCTGGTCAATGTCGGTGATCTCTGGTTAGGTACTGGTCAATGTCGGTGATCTCTGGTTAGGTACTGGTCAATGTCGGTGATCTCTGGTTAGATTCTGGTCAATGTCGGTGATCTCTGGTTAGGTACTGGTCAATGTCGGTGATCTCTGGTTAGGTACTGGTCAATGTCGGTGATCTCTGGTTAGATTCTGGTCAATGTCGGTGATCTCAGGTTTAATTCTGGTCATTGGCGGTGACCTCTGGTTAAGTACAGGCCGATGTTGGCATTCCCAGGTTTGGTTCTGGCCGTAGTTGCTAATCACTGGTTTAATTCTGGTCAATGTCAGTGATCTCTGGTTTAATTCTGGTCAATGTTGGTGATCTCTGGTTAGGTACTGGTCAATGTCAGTGATCTCTGGTTAGTTGCTGGTCAATGTCGGCGATCTCTGCTTAGGTTCTGGTCAATGTTGGTGATCTCTGGTTAGATTCTGGTCAATGTCGGTGATCTCTGCTTAGGTTTTGGTCAATGTTGGTGATCTCTGGTTAGATTCTGGTCAATGTTGATGATCTCTGGTTAGATTCTGGTCAATGTCGGTGATCTCTGCTTAGGTTCTGGTCAATGTTGGTGATCTCTGCTTAGGTTCTGGTCAATGTTGGTGATCTCTGGTTAGATTCTGGTCAATGTCGGTGATCTCTGCTTAGGTTCTGGTCAATGTTGGTGATCTCTGGTTAGATTCTGGTCAATGTTGGTGATCTCTGCTTAGGTTCTGGTCAATGTTGGTGATCTCTGGTTAGATTCTGGTCAATGTCGGTGATCTCTGCTTAGGTTCTGGTCAATGTTGGTGATCTCTGGTTAGATTCTGGTCAATGTCGGTGATCTCTGCTTAGGTTCTGGTCAATGTTGGTGATCTCTGGTTAGATTCTGGTAAATATCGGTGATCTCTGCTTAGGTTCTGGTCAATGTTGGTGATCTCTGGTTAGATTCTGGTCAATGTCGGTGATCTCTGCTTAGGTTCTGGTCAATGTTGGTGATCTCTGGTTAGATTCTGGTCAATGTTGGGGATCTCTGGTTAGATTCTGGTCAATGTCGGTGATCTCTGCTTAGGTTTTGGTCAATGTTGGTGATCTCTGGTTAGATTCTGGTCAATGTCGGTGATCTCTGCTTAGGTTTTGGTCAATGTTGGTGATCTCTGGTTAGATTCTGGTCAATGTCGGTGATCTCTGCTTAGGTTTTGGTCAATGTTGGTGATCTCTGGTTAGATTCTGGTCAATGTCGGTGATCTCTGCTTAGGTTCTGGTCAATGTCGGTGATCTCTGCTTAGGTTCTGGTCAATGTTGGTGATCTCTGCTTAGGTTCTGGTCAATGTTGGTGATCTCTGGTTAGATTCTGGTCAATGTCGGTGATCTCTGCTTAGGTTCTGGTCAATGTCGGTGATCTCTGCTTAGGTTCTGGTCAATGTTGGTGATCTCTGGTTAGATTCTGGTAAATATCGGTGATCTCTGCTTAGGTTCTGGTCAATGTCGGTGATCTCTGGTTAGATTCTGGTAAATATCGGTGATCTCTGCTTAGGTTCTGGTCAATGTTGGTGATCTCTGGTTAGATTCTGGTCAATGTCGGTGATCTCTGCTTAGGTTTTGGTCAATGTTGGTGATCTCTGGTTAGATTCTGGTCAATGTCGGTGATCTCTGCTTAGGTTCTGGTCAATGTTGGTGATCTCTGCTTAGGTTCTGGTCAATGTTGGTGATCTCTGGTTAGATTCTGGTCAATGTCGGTGATCTCTGCTTAGGTTCCGGTCAATGCTGACGATCTCTGGTTAGTTTCCGGTCAATGCTGACGATCCCTGGTTAGGTTCCGGTCAATGCTGACGATCTCTGGTTAGTTCCCGGTCAATGCTGACGATCTCTGGTTAGGTCCCGGTCAATGCTGACGACCTCTGGTTAGGTTCCGGTCAATGCTGACGATCTCTGGTTAGGTTCCGGTCAATGCTGACGATCCCTGGTTAGTTTCCGGTCAATGCTGACGATCCCTGGTTAGGGTCCGGTCAATGCTGACGATCTCTGGTTAGGGTCCGGTCAATGCTGACGATCCCTGGTTAGTTTCCGGTCAATGCTGACGATCCCTGGTTAGGTCCCGGTCAATGCTGACGATCTCTGGTTAGGTTCCGGTCAATGCTGACGATCCCTGGTTAGGTCCCGGTCAATGCTGACGATCCCTGGTTAGGTTCCGGTCAATGCTGACAATCCCTGGTTAGGTCCCGGTCAATGCTGACGATCCCTGGTTAGGTTCCGGTCAATGCTGACGACCTCTGGTTAGGTCCCGGTCAATGCTGACGATCTCTGGTTAAGGTCCGGTCAATGCTGACGATCTCTGGTTAGTTTCCGGTCAATGCTGACGATCTCTGGTTAGGTCCCGGTCAATGCTGACGATCTCTGGTTAGGTCCCGGTCAATGCTGACGATCTCTGGTTAGGTCCCGGTCAATGCTGACGATCTCTGGTTAGGTTCCGGTCAATGCTGACGATCTCTGGTTAGGTTCCGGTCAAGGCTGACGATCTCTGGTTAGTTTCCGGTCAATGCTGACGATCCCTGGTTAGGTCCCGGTCAATGCTGACGATCCCTGGTTAGTTTCCGGTCAATGCTGACGATCTCTGGTTAGGTCCCGGTCAATGCTGACGATCCCTGGTTAGGTTCCGGTCAATGCTGACGATCTCTGGTTAGGTTCCGGTCAATGCTGACGATCTCTGGTTAGGGTCCGGTCAATGCTGACGATCCCTGGTTAGGTTCCGGTCAATGCTGACGATCTCTGGTTAGGGTCCGGTCAATGCTGACGATCCCTGGTTAGGTCCCGGTCAATGCTGACGATCTCTGGTTAGGTTCCGGTCAATGCTGACGATCCCTGGTTAGTTTCCGGTCAATGCTGACGATCCCTGGTTAGGCTCCGGTCAATGCTGACGATCTCTGGTTAGTTTCCGGTCAATGCTGACGATCTCTGGTTAGGTTCCGGTCAATGCTGACGATCCCTGGTTAGGTTCCGGTCAATGCTGACGATCTCTGGTTAGGTTCCGGTCAATGCTGACGATCTCTGGTTAGGGTCCGGTCAATGCTGACGATCCCTGGTTAGGTTCCGGTCAATGCTGACGATCTCTGGTTAGGGTCCGGTCAATGCTGACGATCCCTGGTTAGGTCCCGGTCAATGCTGACGATCTCTGGTTAGGTTCCGGTCAATGCTGACGATCCCTGGTTAGTTTCCGGTCAATGCTGACGATCCCTGGTTAGGCTCCGGTCAATGCTGACGATCTCTGGTTAGTTTCCGGTCAATGCTGACGACCTCTGGTTAGGTTCCGGTCAATGCTGACGATCTCTGGTTAGGTTCCGGTCAATGCTGACGATCTCTGGTTAGTTCCGGTCAATGCTGACGATCTCTGGTTAGTTTCCGGTCAATGCTGACGATCTCTGGTTAGGGTCCGGTCAATGCTGACGATCTCTGGTTAGTTTCCGGTCAATGCTGACGATCTCTGGTTAGTTTCCGGTCAATGCTGACGATCCCTGGTTAGGTCCCGGTCAATGCTGACGATCTCTGGTTAGGTTCCGGTCAATGCTGACGATCTCTGGTTAGTTTCCGGTCAATGCTGACGATCCCTGGTTAGGTTCCGGTCAATGCTGACAATCTCTGGTTAGGTTCCGGTCAATGCTGACAATCTCTGGTTAGTTTCCGGTCAATGCTGACGATCCCTGGTTAGGTCCCGGTCAATGCTGACGATCTCTGGTTAGTTTCCGGTCAATGCTGACGATCTCTGGTTAGGTTCCGGTCAATGCTGACAATCTCTGGTTAGGTCCCGGTCAATGCTGACGATCTCTGGTTAGGGTCCGGTCAATGCTGACGATCTCTGGTTAGGTCCCGGTCAATGCTGACGATCCCTGGTTAGTTTCCGGTCAATGCTGACGATCCCTGGTTAGGTTCCGGTCAATGCTGACGATCTCTGGTTAGGGTCCGGTCAATGCTGACGATCCCTGGTTAGGTTCCGGTCAATGCTGACGATCCCTGGTTAGGTCCCGGTCAATGCTGACGATCTCTGGTTAGTTTCCGGTCAATGCTGACGATCTCTGGTTAGGTCCCGGTCAATGCTGACGATCCCTGGTTAGTTTCCGGTCAATGCTGACGATCTCTGGTTAGGTCCCGGTCAATGCTGACGATCCCTGGTTAGGTCCCGGTCAATGCTGACGATCTCTGGTTAGTTTCCAGTCAATGCTGACGATCTCTGGTTAGGGTCCGGTCAATGCTGACGATCTCTGGTTAGGTTCTGGTCCCAGTCGATGATCCCTTAGCTGGTTAGCAACGATCTTGGTTTTGGTTCTGGCCGGTGGTCTCTGGGCTGACCAGCCACCGGGTTAGTAGTTCTCTTTGGTGTGGATGCGCTGGTGTTTGATGAGGTGAGACGAGAGGATGAAACCCTTGCCGCAGGTCTCGCACTTAAACGGCCGCTCCCCGGTGTGCAGGTGCTGGTGGGTCTTGAGGTGGGAGGACTGGATGAAGCCACGGCCACAGACGGTGCAGAGGAACGGCCTCTCGCCGGTGTGTACCCGCCGGTGCTCAACCAGCTGGTACGGCTGCTTGAAGCCCTTCGAGCAGACCGGGCAGACAAAGGGCTTCTCACCGGTGTGGATGCGGCGGTGGGACACCAGGTGGTGAGACTGGGTGAAGCGTTGGCCGCACTCGGGACACTGGAACGGCTTCTCCCCGGTGTGGAGCCTCTGGTGCTTGCGGAGCGTGCAGAGGATGGTGAAGCTCTTCTCGCAGATCGAGCACTTGAAGGGCCGCTCGCCGGTGTGGACGATGCGGTGACGGATCAGCCCTGAGGGCTGCTTGAAGCCCTTGCCGCACAGGGTGCAGACGTAGGGCCGCTCGCCGGTGTGGACCCGCTGGTGCATCACCAGGTCCGACGACTTCTTGAAGGCCTTGCCGCACTCGGAGCACTTGCAGGGCTTGAGGTCGGGGGGCCCAGCACCGTGGCTGCCGTCGGGGGGCCGGTAGGTGCGGAGGTACGGGGGCCGCTCACCAGCCTTGCCGTGGCTCTGCTGGTGCTTCCTGAGCGCCGAGGGGTAATAGAAGCCCCGGCCGCAGTCTTCGCATCGGATAGGCCGGTCCTCGGCGTGAACCACCTGGTGCCGGCGGAGGACAGAGGGGTGGGTGAAGCCGGAGCCGCAGACGGGGCAGACGAAGGGCCGGCTGCGGGTGTGGACTCGCTGGTGCTTTAGAAGACCGGAGGGGTGCTTGAAGGTCTTGGCACAGACGGGGCAGGCGTGCGGTCGCTCCTGGGTGTGGACACACTCGTGCCGCGCCAGGCAGTAGCGGTATTTGAAGGTCTTGGCACAGACGGGGCAGGCGTGCGGCCGCTCCTGGGCATGGATGCGCTGGTGGTTGACCAGCCCCGAGGAGTGCTTGAAGGCCTTGTTGCAGTGCCGGCATTTGAAGGGCCTCTCGGCGCGGTGGGTGCACTCATGGCGTTCCAGGCCGTAGCGGTACTTGAAGCCTTTGGCGCAGACCGAGCACTTCAGTGGCTTGTCCGCCTCCAACGCCAGGGCCCCCCTCCCCTCGCTGCCCTCCTCCCTCATCGCAAACACGGCCCCCCCACCTGGGTCATAGCCGCCCTCCACCTCCCCAACCCCCATCACTGACTCCCTCTCTCCCTCCACCTCCCCTATCCTCATCATCAACTCCCTCCCTCCCTCCACCTCCCCTATCCTCATCATCAACTCCCTCCCTCCCTCCATCTCCCCTATCCCCATCACTGACTCCCTCCCTCCCTCCGCCTCCCCAACCCCCATCACTGACTCCCTCCCTCCCTCCACCTCCCCAACCCCCATCAACTCCCTCCCTCCCTCCGCCTCCCCTATCCTCATCATCAACTCCCTCCCTCCCTCCGCCTCCCCAACCATCATCACTGACTCCCTCCCTCCCTCCGCCTCCCCAACCCCCATCATCAACTCCCTCCCTCCCTCCGCCTCCCCTATCCTCATCATCAACTCCCTCTCTCCCTCCATCTCCCCTATCCTCATCATCAACTCCCTCCCTCCCTCCGCCTCCCCTATCCTCATCATCAACTCCCTCCCTCCCTCCATCTCCCCTATCCTCATCACTGACTCCCTCCCTCCCTCCGCCTCCCCAACCCCCATCATCAACTCCCTCCCTCCCTCTGCCTCCCCTATCCTCATCATCAACTCCCTCCCTCCTTCCATTTCCCCTATCCCCATCACTGACTCCCTCCCTCCCTCCGCCTCCCCAACCCCCATCATCAACTCCCTCCCTCCCTCCATCTCCCCTATCCCCATCATTGACTCCCTCCCTCCCTCCATCTCCCCAACCCCCATCATTGACTCCCTCCCTCCCTCCATCTCCCCAACCCCCATCATCGCTATCGTTATCCTCTCTCCCTCTCCCTCCTTCACTATCTCCCTTCCAACCACCCCCTCCCCAATCCCCATCACTGACTCCATCCCTCCCTCCACCTCCCCTTCTGCCAACGCCACCCTCCCATCCAAATCGCACCCACCCTCCATCTCCCCAATGCCCATCATTGGCGCCATTGCCCACCTACCCTCCCCCTCCAATGCTTCCCTCCCCCTCTCCTCCTTCCCCATCTCTCTCTCCCTCTCCACCTCCCCGATCCCCATCACTGCCATCCTCCTGTTCTCCTTCTCCAGTGCCTGTCTGTCCTCCTGCTCCACCCTCATCATCCTCTGGTTCCTCTGCTCCTCCTGCACCAGTGGCTGGGCTCTGTCCAGGGTCCCCGGGACAAACACTATCCTTGGCCGCAGGTCAATTGGTTCAAATTCATCCATTGGAGCAACTGCAACCACCTGGTGAGACAGGGAGAGGGAGGGAGAGAGAGAGAGAGAGAGGGAGAGGGAGAGAGGGAGAGGGGGAGGGAGAGAGAAAGCGAGAGAGGGTCAGAGAGAGAGGGAGGGGCAGAGAGAGGAAGATGAAGAGACAGAGAGAGGGGGAGAGAGGCAACATCAGTGCGGAGCCTCATTAACCCCATACCCCACTCCACGCAACCACCAGGAGACTAGGGGACTGGGTGTGGGGGTGCATTCCCCTTTAAACACTCCCTGGACTGGGGGGGGCGCTTTCCCCTTTAAGGAGGGTGCATTCTCTTGTAAATATTCCAGGGATCAGGGATGCATTCCCTTTTAAGTGGGGAGGGTGCATTCCCCTTTAAGTGGGGAGGGTGCATTCCCCTTTAAGTGGGGAGGGTGCATTCCCCTTTAAGTGGGGAGGGTGCATTCCCCTTTAAGCGGAAGGGGGGGTGCAATCCCCTTTAAGTTGGGGGGTGCATTCCCCGTTAAGGGGGGGGGTGCATTCCCCTTTAAGTGAAGGGGTGCATTCCCCTTTAAGTGGGAGGGGTGCATTCCCCTTTAAGTGAAGGGGTGCATTCCCCTTTAAGTGGGAGGGGTGCATTCCCCTTTAAGAGAAGGGGTGCATTCCCCTTTAAGAGAAGGGGTGCATTCCCCTTTAAGAGAAGGGGTGCATTCCCCTTTAAGAGAAGGGGTGCATTCCGCTTTAAGTGGGGGGTACATTCCCCTTTAACAGTCCCAGGATTTGGGGGTGGGGGGGGGGGGGAGTGTGCATTCCCCTTTAAATACCCTCTGAGGGGTGGGGGGGGGGGATCTGAACCCCAGTTTTTTGGGGGGGGAGGGGGGGCCCGGGGGTGACTCCCTGACCCCTCGCCGCCCTCTGACCCCGGCCTGCGGGGTCCCGCACTCACCCCCCTGCAGCCCAGCCGCCTCCCCGGGTTTCCAGCTCCGAGCCTCCGCCGCTGCTCCTCCCAGCTCCGCGATCCCGCAGTCCTCCAGCATCCCGGCGGGCAGCTGGGCGGCGGCCGGGGCGGCGCAGGCGCACTCGGCTCCCCCGCTGCCCAGATAGAGCCTTTTCCCTGGCGCGGGGGCCGCCGGGTAGCGGAGGCCGCCATGCTTCCCCCCCCCCCCCCAACCACCACCTCTGCTTCGCCTATCCCCACGCAAGGAGGGTGGACTCCTGCAAAAGACAAATACTGCGGATGCTGGAGATCCGAAACGACAAGAGAACGTCATGGGGGTGGGGGAAACTCTGCAGAAAGATGGTCGTCGTTAACTTCAACAGAACAGGCCAGAAAGAACTCAGCAGGTCCGGCAGCGTCTGGGGACAGAGAAACAGTGTGAACCTTTTGAGTCTCTGAAGAAGAGTCAGACGGATTCTCTCTCCACAGATGCTGCCAGACCGGCTGAGTTTCCCCCGGCATTGTCTGCATTGAGTTCAGATTCCAACATCCTCCGTCTTTTGCATTGATCTGAGGCTGTTGTGGCTGTGGGAGGTCAGTGTCCTCAGGCCTGACACATCACTGCAGGAGTTCCTCTGGGTAGTGTCCTCAGCCCAACCACCTTCAGCTGCTTCATCAATCACCTTCCTTCCACCATAAGGTCAGAAGTGGGGATGTTCGCTGATGATTGCACAATGTTCAGCACCATTCGCGACTCCTCAGATACTGAAGCAGCCCATGTCCAAATGCAGCAAGACCTGGACAATAACCAGGTTTGGACTGACAAGTGGTGAGTAACACTCGCGCCACACAAGTGTCAGGCAATGACCATCTCCAACAAGAGAATTTAACCATCGCCCCCTTGACATTCAATGGCATTACCCTCACTGAATCCCCCACTATCAACATCCTGGGGGTGACCATTGACCAGACACTGAACTAGGACCAGCCATATAAATACTGTGGCTACAAGAGCAGGTCAGAGGCTAGGAATCCTGCGGAGAGTAACTCACCTCCTGACTCCCCCAAAGCCTGTCCACCATCTACAAGGCACAAGTCAGGAGTGTGATGGAATACTCCCCACTTGCCTGGATGAGTGCAGCTCCCACAACACTCAAGAAGCTCGACACCATCCAGGACAAAGCAGTCCCGCTTGGTCAGCCCCCCATCCACAAACATTCACTCCCTCCACCACCGACACACAGTAGCAGCAGCGTGTGCACCATCTACAAGATGCACTGCAGCAACTCACCAAGGCTCCTTACATGGACGCCAGTTGATAACTCGGTTGCGTTCTCGACAGGTGCGGCCGGAACAACCAAGGTTTTCTAGCACGTTCTGTTTTGTTTTACGGCTGCAATTCGATAGCAACTTTCACAACCACTGACATCTCAAAGCGACTCACAAGACAACAAGGGATTTTTTTGAAGCCTGCTCACTGTTGCAAAGCAGCCAACTTGCACACAGCAAGATCACATAAACAGCGATACGGTAATGACCCTGATCACCTGTTCTCGCTTGTTTCACACGTCAAGTGGTCAGGGTCTGGAACGCACGGTCTGAGAGTGTGGAGGAGACAGGGTCAATCGAGTGGTCAGGGTCTGGAACGCACTGTCTGAGAGTGTGGCGGAGAGAGACAGTCGAGTGCAGCACTCCCTCAGTACTGACCCTCTGACAGTGCAGCACTCCCTCAGTACTGACCCTCTGACAGTGCAGCACTCCCTCAGTACTGACCCTCTGACAGTGCAGCACTCCCTCAGTACTGACCCTCTGACAGTGCAGCACTCCCTCAGAACTGACCATCCAACAGTGCAGCTCTCGCTCAGTAGTGACCCTCTGACAGTGCAGCACTCCCTCAGTACTGACCCTCTGACAGTGCTGCACTCCCCCAGTACTGACCTTCTGACACCGCTGCACTCCCTCAGTACTGACCCTCTGACAGTGAAGCACTCCCTCAGTACTGACCCTCTGACAGTGCAGCACTCCCTCAGTACTGACCCGCAGACAGTGCAACAATCCCTCAATACTCAGCCTCTGACAGTGCAGCACTCCCTCAATACTGCCCCTCTGACAGTGCAGCACTCCCTCAGTACTGACCCTCTGACAGTGCTGCACTCCCTCAGTACTGACCCTCTGACAGTGCGGCACTCCCTCAGTACTGACCCTCTGACAGTGCAGCACTCCCTCAGTACTGACCCTCTGACAGTGCTGCACTCCCTCAGTACTGACCCTCTGACAGTGCAGCACTCCCTCAGTACTGACCCTCTGACAGTGCAGCACTCCCTCAGTACTGACCCTCTGACAGTGCAGCACTCCCTCAGTACTGACCCTCTGACAGTGCAGCACTCCCTCAGAACTGACCATCCAACAGTGCAGCTCTCGCTCAGTAGTGACCCTCTGACAGTGCAGCACTCCCTCAGTACTGACCCTCTGACAGTGCTGCACTCCCCCAGTACTGACCTTCTGACACCGCTGCACTCCCTCAGTACTGACCCTCTGACAGTGAAGCACTCCCTCAGTACTGACCCTCTGACAGTGCAGCACTCCCTCAGTACTGACCCGCAGACAGTGCAACAATCCCTCAATACTCAGCCTCTGACAGTGCAGCACTCCCTCAATACTGCCCCTCTGACAGTGCAGCACTCCCTCAGTACTGACCCTCTGACAGTGCTGCACTCCCTCAGTACTGACCCTCTGACAGTGCGGCACTCCCTCAGTACTGACCCTCTGACAGTGCAGCACTCCCTCAGTACTGACCCTCTGACAGTGCTGCACTCCCTCAGTACTGACCCTCTGACAGTGCAGCACTCCCTCAGTACTGACCCTCTGACAGTGCAGCAGTGCCTCAGTACTGACCCTCTGACAGTGCAGCACTCCCTCAGTACTGACCCTCTGACAGTGCAGCACTCCCTCAGTACTGACCCTCTGACAGTGAAGCACTCCCTCAGTACTGACCCTCTGACAGTGCAGCACTCCCTCAGTACTGACCCTCTGACAGTGCAGCACTCCCTCAGTACTGAACCTGTGACAGTGCAGCACTCCCTCAGAACTTACAGTCTGACATTGCTGCTCTCCCTCAGTACTGACCCTCTGACAGTGCAGCACTCCCTCAGTACTGACCATCTGACAGTGCAGCAGTCCCTCAGTACTGACCCTCTGACAGTGCAGCACTCCCTCAGTACTGACCCTCTGACAGTGCTGCACTCCCCCAGTACTGACCTTCTGACACCACTGCACTCCCTCAGTACTGACCCTCTGACAGTGAAGCACTCCCTCAGTACTGACCCTCTGACAGTGATGCACTCCCTCAGTACTGACCCGCAGACAGTGCAACAATCCCTCAATACTCAGCCTCTGACAGTGCAGCACTCCCTCAATACTGCCCCTCTGACAGTGCAGCACTCCCTCAGTACTGACCCTCTGACAGTGCTGCACTCCCTCAGTACTGACCCTCTGACAGTGCGGCAATCCCTCAGTACTGACCCTCTGACAGTGCAGCACTCCCTCAGTACTGACCCTCTGACAGTGCTGCACTCCCTCAGTACTGACCCTCTGACAGTGCAGCACTCCCTCAGTACTGACCCTCTGACAGTGCAGCAGTGCCTCAGTACTGACCCTCTGACAGTGCAGCACTCCCTCAGTACTGACCCTCTGACAGTGCAGCACTCCCTCAGTACTGACCCTCTGACAGTGCAGCACTCCCTCAGTACTGACCCTCTGACAGTGCAGCACTCCCTCAGAACTGACCATCCAACAGTGCAGCTCTCGCTCAGTAGTGACCCTCTGACAGTGCAGCACTCCCTCAGTACTGACCCTCTGACAGTGCTGCACTCCCCCAGTACTGACCTTCTGACACCGCTGCACTCCCTCAGTACTGACCCTCTGACAGTGAAGCACTCCCTCAGTACTGACCCTCTGACAGTGCAGCACTCCCTCAGTACTGACCCGCAGACAGTGCAACAATCCCTCAATACTCAGCCTCTGACAGTGCAGCACTCCCTCAATACTGCCCCTCTGACAGTGCAGCACTCCCTCAGTACTGACCCTCTGACAGTGCTGCACTCCCTCAGTACTGACCCTCTGACAGTGCGGCACTCCCTCAGTACTGACCCTCTGACAGTGCAGCACTCCCTCAGTACTGACCCTCTGACAGTGCTGCACTCCCTCAGTACTGACCCTCTGACAGTGCAGCACTCCCTCAGTACTGACCCTCTGACAGTGCAGCAGTGCCTCAGTACTGACCCTCTGACAGTGCAGCACTCCCTCAGTACTGACCCTCTGACAGTGCAGCACTCCCTCAGTACTGACCCTCTGACAGTGAAGCACTCCCTCAGTACTGACCCTCTGACAGTGCAGCACTCCCTCAGTACTGACCCTCTGACAGTGCAGCACTCCCTCAGTACTGAACCTGTGACAGTGCAGCACTCCCTCAGAACTTACAGTCTGACATTGCTGCTCTCCCTCAGTACTGACCCTCTGACAGTGCAGCACTCCCTCAGTACTGACCATCTGACAGTGCAGCAGTCCCTCAGTACTGACCCTCTGACAGTG
The DNA here is from genome assembly GCA_026770705.1 of Isurus oxyrinchus. Classification (NCBI taxonomy): domain Eukaryota; kingdom Metazoa; phylum Chordata; class Chondrichthyes; order Lamniformes; family Lamnidae; genus Isurus; species Isurus oxyrinchus. Next base: position 373,344 of record JANJGN010000409.1, read on the forward strand.
CAGCACTCCCTCAGTACTGACCCTCTGACAGTGCTGCACTCCCCCAGTACTGACCTTCTGACACCACTGCACTCCCTCAGTACTGACCCTCTGACAGTGATGCACTCCCTCAGTACTGACCCGCAGACAGTGCAACAATCCCTCAATACTCAGCCTCTGACAGTGCAGCACTCCCTCAATACTGCCCCTCTGACAGTGCAGCACTCCCTCAGTACTGACCCTCTGACAGTGCTGCACTCCCTCAGTACTGACCCTCTGACAGTGCGGCACTCCCTCAGTACTGACCCTCTGACAGTGCAGCACTCCCTCAGTACTGACCCTCTGACAGTGCTGCACTCCCTCAGTACTGACCCTCTGACAGTGCAGCACTCCCTCAGTACTGACCCTCTGACAGTGCAGCAGTGCCTCAGTACTGACCCTCTGACAGTGCAGCACTCCCTCAGTACTGACCCTCTGACAGTGCAGCACTCCCTCAGTACTGACCCTCTGACAGTGAAGCACTCCCTCAGTACTGACCCTCTGACAGTGCAGCACTCCCTCAGTACTGACCCTCTGACAGTGCAGCACTCCCTCAGTACTGAACCTGTGACAGTGCAGCACTCCCTCAGAACTTACAGTCTGACATTGCTGCTCTCCCTCAGTACTGACCCTCTGACAGTGCAGCACTCCCTCAGTACTGACCCTCTGACAGTGCAGCACTCCTTCAGTACTGACCCTCTGACAGTGCAGCACTCCCTCAGTACTGACCCTCTGACAGTGCAGCACTCCCTCAGTACTGACCCTCTGACAGTGCAGCACTCCTTCAGTACTGACCCTCTGACAGTGCAGCACTCACTCATTACTGACCCTCTGACAGTGCAGCACTCCCTCAGTACTGACCCTCTGACAGTGCAGCTCTCCCTCAGTACTGACCCTCTGACAGTGCAGCACTCCCTCAGTACTGACCCTCTGACAGTGCAGCACTCCCTCCGTACTGACCCTCTGACAGTGGAGCACTCCCTCAGTACTGACCCTCTGACAGTGCAGCACTCCCTCAGTACTGACCCTCTGATAGTGCAGCACTCCCTCAGTACTGACACTATGACAGTGCAGCCCTCCCTCAGTACTGACCCTCTGACAGTGCAGCACTCGCTCATTACTGACCCTCTGACAGTGCAGCACTCCCTCAGTACTGACCCTCTGACTGTGCAGCACTCCCTCAGTACTGACCCTCTGACAGTGCAGCACTCCCTCAGTACTGACCCTCTGACAGTGCAGCACTCCCTCAGTACTGACCCTCTGACAGTGCTGCACTCCCTCAGTACTGACCCTCGAACACAGCAGCACTCGCTCAGTACTGACCCTGATAGTCATTCAGTCCCTCCGTACTTACTCTCTGACAGTGCAGCACTCACTCAGTACTGACCTTCTGACACCGCTGCACTCCCTCAGTACTGACTCTTTAACAGTGGAGCACTCCCTCAGTACTGACCCTCTGACAGTGATGCACTTCCTCAGTACTGACACTCTGACAGTGCAGCACTCCCTCAGTACTGACCCTCTGACAGTGCAGCTCTCCCTCAATACTGCCCCTCTGACAGTGCAGCAATCCATCAGTATTGACCCTCTGACAGTGCAGCACTCCCTCAGTACTGACCCTCTGACAGTGCGGCACTCCCTCAGTACTGACCCTCTGACAATGCAGCACACCCTCAATACTGACCCTCTGACAGTGCAGCTCTCCCTCAATACTGACCCGCTGACAGTGCAGCACTCCCTCAGTACTGACCCTCTGACAGTGCAGCACTACCTCAGTACTGACCCTCTGACAGTGCAGCAATCCCTCAGTACTGACCTTCTGACAGTGCAGCAAACACTCAGTACTGACCCTCTGACTGTGCAGCTCTCCCTCAGTACTTACCCTCTGACAGTGCAGCACTCCCTCAGTACTGACCCTCTGACAGTGCAGCACTCCCTCAGTACTGACCCTCTGACTGTGCAGCTCTCCCTCAGTACTTACTCTCTGACAGTGCAGCACTCCCTCAGTACTTACCCTCTGACAGTGCAGCACTCCCTCAGTACTGACCCTCTGACAGTGCAGCACTCCCTCATTACTGAACATCTGACAGTGCAGCACTCCCTCAGTACTGACCCCCTGACAGTGCAGCTCTCCCTCAGTACTGACACTCTGACAGTGCAGCACTCCCTCAGTACTGAACCTCTGACAGTGCAGCACTCCCTCAGTACTGACCCTCTGACAGTGCAGAACTCCCTCAGTACTAACCCTCAGACAGTGGAGCACTACCTCAGTACTGACCCTCTGATAGCGCAGCACTCCCTCAGTACTGAGCCTCTGACAGTGCAGCACGCCCTCGCTACTGACCCTCTGATAGTGCAGCACTCCCTCAGTACTGACACTATGACAGTGCAGCCCTCCCTCAGAACTGACCCTCAGACAGTGCAGCACTCCCTCAGTACTGACCCTCTGACAGTGCGGCACTCCCTCATTTCTGACCCTTGGACAGTGCAGCACTCCCTCAGTACTGACCCTCTGACAGTGCAGCACACCCTGAGTACTGACCCGCTGACTGTGCAGCACTCCCTCAGTACTGACCCTCTGACAGTGCTGCACTGCCTCAGTACTGACCTTCTGACACCGCTGCACTCCCTCAGTACTGACTCTCTAACAGTGGAACACTCCCTCAGTACTGACCCTCTGACAGTGAAGCATTCCCTCAGTACTGACCCTCTGACAGTGCGGCACTCCCTCAATACTCAGCCTCTGACAGTGCGGCACTCCCTCAATACTGACCCTCTGACAGTGCAGCACTCCCTCAATACTGCCCCTCTGACAGTGCAGCACTCCCTCAGTACTGACCCTCTGACAGTGCACCACTCCCTCAGTACTGACTCTCTGACAGAGCAGCACTCCCTCAGTACTGACCCTCTGACAGTGCTGCACTCCCTCAGTACTGACCCACTGACAGTGCAGCACTCCCTCAGTACTGACCCTCTGACAATGCAGCACTCCCTCAATACTGACCCTCTGACAGTGCGGCACTCCCTCAGTACTGACCCTCTGACAGTGAAGCACTCCCTCAGTACTGACACTCTGACAGTGCCGCACTCCCTCAGTACTGACCCTCTGACAGTGCAGCACTCCCTCAGTACTGACCCTCTGACAGTGCAGCACTCCCTCAGTACTGACCCTCTGACAGTGCAGCACTCCCTCAGTACTGACCCTCTGACAGTGCAGCACTCCCTCAGTACTGTCCCTCTGACAGTGTAGCACTCCCTCAGTACTGACCCTCTGACAGTGCCGCACTCCCTCAGTACTGACCCTCTGACAGTGCATCACTCCCTCAGTACTGACCCTCTGGCAGTGAAGCACTCCCTCAGTATTGACCCTTCTGACAGTGCGGCACTCCCTCAGTACTGACCCTCTGACAGTGCAGCAATCCCTCAGTATTGACCCTCTGACAGTGCGGCACTCCCTCAGTACTGACCCTCTGACAGTGCAGCACGCCCACAGTACTGACCCTCTGACAGTGCAGCACTCCCTCAGTATTGACCCTTCTGACAGTGCAGCACTCCCTCAGTACTGATCCTCTGACAGTGCAGCACTCCCTCAGTACTGACCCTCTGACTGTGCAGCACTCCCTCAATACTGACCCTCTGACAGTGCAGCACTCCTCAGTACCTACCCTCTGACAGTGCAGCACTCCCTCAATACTGACCCTCTGACAGTGCAGCACTCCCTCAGTACCTACCCTCTGACAGTGCAGCATTCCCTTAGTACTGACCCTCTGACAGTGCAGCACTCCCTCAGTACTGACCTTCTGACAGTGCAGCACTCCCTCAGTAATCTCCCTCTGACAGTGCAGCACTCCCTCAGTACTGGCCCTTTGACAGAGCAGCACTCCCTCAGTACTGACCCCCTGACAGTGCAGCTCTCCCTCAGTACTGAACCTCTGACAGTGCCGCACTACCTCAGTACTGACCCTCTGGCAGTGCAGCACTCCCTCAGTACTGACCCTCTGACAGTGCAGCACTCCCACAGTACTGACCCTCTGACAGTGCAGCACTCCATCAGTACTGACCCTCTGACAGTGCCGCACTCCCTCAGTACTGAACCTCTGACAGTGCAGAACTCCCTCAGTACTGACCCTCTGACAGTGCAGCACTCCCTCAGTACTGACCGTCTGACAATGCGGCACTCCCTCAGTACTGACCCTCTGACAGTGCTGCACTCCCTCAGTACTGATCCTCTGACAGTGCAGCACTCCCTCAGTACTGACCCTCTGACAGTGCAGCATTCCCTCAGTACTGACCCTCTGACAGTGCGGCACTCCCTCAGTACTGACTCTCTGACAGTGCTGCACTCCCTCAGTACTGACCCTCTGACAGTGCAGCACTCCCTCAGTACTGACCCTCTGACAGTGCAGCACTCCCTCAGTACTGACCCTCTGACAGTGCAGCACTCCCTCTGTACTGACCCTGTGACAGTGCAGCACTCCCTCAGTACTGACCCTCTGACAGTGAAGCACTCCCTCAGTACTGACCCTTTGACAGTGCAGCACTCCCTCAGTACTGACCCTTTGACAGAGCAGCACTCCCTCAGTACTGACCCTCTGACAGTGCAGCACTCCCTCAGTACTGACCATCTGACAGTGCAGCACTCCCTCAGTACTGACCCTCTGACAGTGCAGCACTCCCTCAGTACTGACCCTCTGACAGTGCAGCACTCCCTCAGTACTGACCCTCTGACAGTGCAGCACTCCCTCAGTACTGGCCCTTTGACAGAGCAGCACTCCCTCAGTACTGACCCCCTGACAGTGCAGCACTCCCTCAGTACTGACCCTCTGACAGTGCAACACTCCCTCAGTACTGACCCTCTGACAGTGCAGCACTCCCTCAAAACTGGCCCTTTGACAGAGCAGCACTCCCTCAATACTGACCCTTTGACAGTGCAGCACTCCCTCCGTACTGACCCTCTGACAGTGGAGCACTCCCTCAATACTGACCCTCTGACAGTGCAGCACTCCCTCAGTACTGACCATCTGACAGTGCAGCACTCCCTCAGTACTGACCATCTGACAGTGCAGCACTCCCTCAGTACTGACCCTCTGACAGTGCAGCACTCCCTCAGTACTGACCCTTTGACAGAGCAGCACTCCCTCAGTACTGACCCCCTGACAGTGCAGCTCTCCCTCAGTACTGACACTCTGACAGTGCAGCACTCCCTCAGTACTGAACCTCTGACAGTGCAGCACTCCCTCAGTACTGACCCTCTGACAGTGCAGAACTCCCTCAGTACTAACCCTCAGACAGTGGAGCACTACCTCAGTACTGACCCTCTGATAGCGCAGCACTCCCTCAGTACTGAGCCTCTGACAGTGCAGCACGCCCTCGCTACTGACCCTCTGATAGTGCAGCACTCCCTCAGTACTGACACTATGACAGTGCAGCCCTCCCTCAGAACTGACCCTCAGACAGTGCAGCACTCCCTCAGTACTGACCCTCTGACAGTGCAGCACTCCCTCATTTCTGACCCTTGGACAGTGCAGCACTCCCTCAGTACTGACCCTCTGACAGTGCAGCACACCCTCAGTACTGACCCGCTGACTGTGCAGCACTCCCTCAGCACTGACCCTCTGACAGTGCTGCACTGCCTCAGTACTGACCCTCTGACAGTGCAGCACTCCCTCAGTACTGACCCTCTGACAGTGCAGAACTCCCTCAGTACTAACCCTCAGACAGTGGAGCACTCCCTCAGTACTGACCCTCTGATAGCGCAGCACTCCCTCAGTACTGACCCTCTGACAGTGCAGCACGCCCTCGCTACTGACCCTCTGATAGTGCAGCACTCCCTCAGTACTGACACTATGACAGTGCAGCCCTCCCTCAGAACTGACCCTCAGACAGTGCAGCACTCCCTCAGTACTGACCCTCTGACAGTGCAGCACTCCCTCATTTCTGACCCTTTGACAGTGCAGCACTCCCTCAGTACTGACCCTCTGACAGTGCAGCACACCCTGAGTACTGACCCGCTGACTGTGCAGCACTCCCTCAGTACTGACCCTCTGACAGTGCTGCACTGCCTCAGTACTGACCCTCCAACACAGCAGCACTCGCTCAGTACTGACCCTGATAGTCGTTCAGTCCCTCCGTACTAACTCTCTGACAGTGCAGCACTCCCTCAGTACTGACCTTCTGACACCGCTGCACTCCCTCAGTACTGACTCTCTAACAGTGGAGCACTCCCTCAGTACTGACCCTCTGACAGTGAAGCATTCCCTCAGTACTGACCCTCTGACAGTGCGGCACTCCCTCAATACTCAGCCTCTGACAGTGCGGCACTCCCTCAATACTGACCCTCTGACAGTGCAGCACTCCCTCAATACTGCCCCTCTGACGGTGCAGCACTCCCTCAGTACTGACCCTCTGACAGTGCAGCAGTCCCTCAGAACTGACCCTCTGACAGTGCAGCACTCCCACAGGACTGACCCTCTGACAGTGCTGCACTCCCTCAGTACTGACCCTCTGACAGTGCTGCACTCCCTCAGTACTGACCCTCTGACAGTGCAGCACTCCCTCACTACTGACCCTCTGACAATGCAGCACCCCCTCAGTACTGACCCTCTGACAGTGCAGCTCTCCCTCAGTACTGACCTTCTGACAGTGCAGCAAACACTCAGTACTGACCCTCTGACAGTGCAGCACTCCCTCAGTACTGACCCTCCGACAGTGCAGCACTCCCTCAGCACTGACCCTCTGACAGTGCAGCACTCCCTCAGTACTGACCAGCAGACAGTGCAGCACTCCCTCAATACTCAACCTCAGACAGTGCAGCTGTCCCTCAATACTGCCCTTCTGACAGTGCAGCACTCCCTCAGGACTGACCATCTGACAGTGCAGCACTCCCTCAGTATTGACCCTCTGACAGTGCAGCACTCCCTCAGTACTGACCCTCTGACAGTGCAGCACACCCTCAGTACTGACCCTCTGACAGTGCAGCACTCCCTCAGTACTGACCATCTGACAATGCAGCCCTCCCTCAGTACTGACCCTCTGACAGTGCAGCTCTCCCTCAGTACTGACCCTCTGACAGTGCTGCACTCCCTCAGTACTGACCCTCTGACAGTGCAGCAAACACTCAGTACTGACCCTCCGACAGTGCAGCACTCCCTCAGCACTGACCCTCTGACAGTGCAGCACTCCCTCAGTACTGACCAGCAGACAGTGCAGCACTCCCTCAACACTCAACCTCTGACAGTGCAGCTGTCCCTCAATACTGCCCTTCTGACAGTGCAGCACTCCCTCAGTACTGACCCTCTGACAGTGCAGCACTCCCTCAGTATTGACCCTCTGACAGTGCAGCACTCCCTCAGTACTGACCCTCTGACAGTGCAGCACTCCCTCAGTACTGACCCTCTGACAGTGCAACACTTCGTCAATACTGACCCTCTGACAGTGCAGCACTTCGTCAATACTGACCCTCTGACAGTGCAGCAGTCCCTCAGTACTGACCCTCTGACACTGCAGCACTCCCTCAGTACTGACCCTCTGACAGTGCAGCACTCCCTCAGTACTGACCCTCTGACAGTGCGGCACTCCCTCAGTACTGACCATCTGACAGTGCAGCACTCCCTCAGTTCTGACCCTCTGACAGTGCAGCACTCCCTCAGTACTGACCCTCTGACAGTGCAGCACTCCCTCCGTACTGAACCTCTGACACTGCAGCACTCCCTAAGTACTGACCCTTTGACAGTGCAGCACTCCCTCAGTACTGACCTCTGACAGTGCAGCACTCCCTCAGTACTGACCCTCTGACAGTGCAGCACTCCCTCAGTACTGACCCTCTGACAGTGCAGCACTCCCTCAGTACTGACCCTCTGACAGTGCAGCACTCCCTTAATACTGACCCTCTGACAGTGCAGCACTCCCTCAGTACTGACCCTCCGACAGTGCAGCACTCCCTCAGCACTGACCCTCTGACAGTGCAGCACTCCCTCAGTACTGACCAGCAGACAGTGCAGCACTCCCTCAATACTCAACCTCTGACAGTGCAGCACTCCCTCAGTACTGACTCTCTGACAGTGCAGCACTCCCTCAGTACTGACCCTCTGACAGTGCAGCATTCCATCATTACTGACTCTCTGACAGAGCAGCACACCCTCAGTACTGACCCTCTGACAGTGCTGCATTCCCTCAGTACTGATCCTCTGACAGTGCAGCACTCCCTCAGTACTGACCCTCTGACAATGCAGCACTCCCTCAATACTGACCCTCTGGCAGTGCAGCACTCCCTCAGTACTGAACCTCTGACACTGCAGCACTCCCTCAGTACTGACCCTTTGACAGTGCAGCACTCCCTCAGTACTGAACCTCTGACAGTGCAGCACTCCCTCAGTACTGACCCTCTGACAGTGCAGCACTCCCTCAGTACTGACCCTCTGACAGTGCAGCACTCCCTTAATACTGACCCTCTGACAGTGCGGCACTCCCTCAGTACTGACCATCTGACAGTGCAGCACTCCCTCAGTTCTGACCCTCCGACAGTGCAGCACTCCCTCAGCAGTGACCCTCTGACAGTGCAGAAAACCCTCAGTACCGGCTGTCTGACAGTGCAGCACTCCCTCAATACTGACCATCTGACAATGCAGCAATACCTCAGTACTGACCCTCTGACAGTGCAGCACTCCTTCAGTACTGACCCTCTGACAGTGCAGCACTCCCTCAGTCCTGTCCCTCTGACAGTGCAGCACTTCGTCAATACTGACCCTCTGACAGTGCGGCACTCCCTCCGTACTGAACCTCTGACACTGCAGCACTCCCTCAGTACTGACCCTTTGACAGTGCAGCACTCCCTCAGTACTGACCCTCTGACAGTGCAGCACTCCCTCAGTACTGACCCTCTGACAGTGCCGCACTCCCTCAGTACTGACCCTCTGACAGTGCAGCACTCCCTCAGTACTGACCCTCTGACAGTGCAGCACTCCCTTAATACTGACCCTCTGACAGTGCAGCACTCCCTCAGTACTGACCCTCCGACAGTGCAGCACTCCCTCAGCACTGACCCTCTGACAGTGCAGCACACCCTCAGCACTGACCCTCTGAAGGAGCAGCACTCCCTCAGCACTGACCCTCTGACACTGCAGCACTCCCTCTGTACCGACTGTCTGACAGTGCAGCACTCCCTCAGTACTGACCATCCGACAATGCAGCAATACCTCAGTACTGACCCTCCGACAGTGCGGCACTCCCTCAGTACTGACTCACTGACAGTGCAGCACTCCCTCATTACTGACTCTCTGACAGTGCAGCACTCCCTCAGTACTGACTCTCTGACAGTGCAACACTCCCTCAGTACGGACCCTCCGACAGTGCAGCACTCCCTCAGTACTGACCCTCTGACAGTGCAGCTCTCCCTCAATACTGACCTTCTGACAGTGCAGCACTCCTGCAGTACTGACCATTTGACAGTGCAGCACTCCTTCAGTACTGACCCTCTGACAGTGCAGCACTCCTTCAGTACTGACCATCTGAGTGTGCAGCACTCCCTCAGTACTGACCCTCTGACAGAGCAGCACTCCCTCAGTACTGACCCTCTGACAGTGCAGCACTCCCTCAGTACTGACCCTCTGACAGTGCAGCACTCCCTCAGTACTGACCCTCTGACAGTGCAGCACTCCCTCACTACTGACACTCTGACAGTGCTGCACTCCCTCAGTACTGACCCTCTGACAGTGCAGCACTCCCACAGTACTGACCCTCTGACAGTGCACCACTCCCTCAGTACTGACTCTCTGACAGAGCAGCACTCCCTCAGTACTGACCCTCTGACAGTGCTGCACTCCCTCAGTACTGACCCTCTGACAGTGCAGCACTCCCTCATTACTGACCCTCTGACAGTGCAGCACTCCCTCAGTACTGACCCACTGACAGTGATGCACTTCCTCAGTACTGACCCGCAGACAGTGCTGCACTCCCTCAGTACTGACCCTCTGACAGTGCAGCACTCCCTCAGTACTGACCGTCTGACAGTGAAGCATTCCCTCAGTACTGACCCTTTGACAGTGCAGCACTCCCTCAGTACTGACCCTCTGACAGTGGAGCACTCCCTCAGTACTGACTCTCTGACTGTGCAGCACTCCCTCAGTACTGACCCTCTGACAGTGCAGCACTCCCTCAGTACTGACCCTCTGACAGTGCAGCACTCCCTCAGTACTGACCCTCTGACAGTGCAGCACTCCCTCAGTACTGACCCTCTGACAGTGCAGCACTCCTTCAGTACTGACCCTCTGACAGTGCAGCACTCCCTCAGTACTGACCCTCTGACAGTGCAGCACTCCCTCAGCACTGACCCTCTGACAGTGCAGCACTCCCTCAGTACTGACCCTCTGACAGTGATGCACTCCCTCAGTACTGACCCTGTGACAGTGCAGCACTCCCTCAGTACTGACCCTCTGACAGTGCAGCGCTCCCTCAGTACTGACCCTCTGACAGTGCGGCACTCCCTCAGTACTGACTATCTGACAGTGCAGCACTCCCTTAGTACTGACCCTCTGACAGTGCAGCACTCCCTCAGTACTGACCTTCTGACAGTGCAGCACTCCCTCAGTAATCTCCCTCTGACAGTGCAGCACTCCCTCAGTACTGGCCCTTTGACAGAGCAGCACTCCCTCAGTACTGACCCCCTGACAGTGCAGCTCTCCCTCAGTACTGACCCTCTGACAGTGCCGCACTCCCTCAGTACTGACCCCCTGCAGTGCAGCACTCCCTCAGTACTGACCCTCTGACAGTGCAGCATTCCCACAGTACTGACCCTCTGACAGTGCAGCACTCCCTCAGTACTGACCCTCTGACAGTGCCGCACTCCGTCAGTACTGAACCTCTGACAGTGCAGCACTCCCTCAGTACTGACCCTCTGACAGTGCAGCACTCCCTCAGTACTGACCCTCTGACAGTGCGGCACTCCCTCATTACTGACCCTCTGACAGTGCTGCACTCCCTCAGTACTGACCCTCTGACAGTGCAGCACTCACTCAGTACTGACCCTCTGACAGTGCGGCACTCCCTCAGTACTGACCCTCTGACAGTTCGGCACTCCCTCAGTACTGACCCTCTGACAGTTCTGCACTCCCTCAGTTCTGACCCTCTGACAGTGCAGCACTCCCTCAGTACTGACCCTCTGACAGTGCAGCACTCCCTCAGTACTGACCCTCTGACAGTGCAGCACTGCCTCAGTACTGACCCTCCGACAGTGCAGCACTCCCTCAGTACTGACCCTCTGACAGTGCAGCACTCCCTCAGTTCTGACCCTCTGACAGTGCAGCACTCCCTCAGTACTGACCCTCTGACAGTGCAGCACTCCCTCTGTACTGACCCTCTGACAGTGCAGCACTCCCTCAGTACTGACCCTCTGACAGTGCAGCACTCCCTCAGTACTGACTCACTGACTGTGCAGCACTCCCTTAATACTGACCCTCTGACAGTGCAGCACTCCCTCAGTACTGACCCTCCGACAGTGCAGCACTCCCTCAGCAGTGACCCTCTGACAGGGCAGAACTCCCTCAGTACCGAATCTCTGACAGTGCAGCACTCCCTCAGTACTGAACCTCTGACAGTGCAGCACTCCCTCAGTACTGACTCTCTGACAGTGCAGCACTCCCTCAGTCCTGACCCTCTGACAGTGCAGCACTCCCTCAGTACTGACCCTCTGACAGTGCAGCAGTGCCTCAGTACTGACCCTCTGACAGTGCGGCACTCCCTCAGTACTGACCCTCTGACAGTGCAGCACTCCCTCAGTACTGACTCTCTGACTGTGCAGCACTCCCTCAGTACTGACCCTCTGACAGTGCAGCACTCCCTCAGTACTGACCCTGTGACAGTGCAGCACTCCCTCAGTACTGACCCTCTGACAGTGCAGCGCTCCCTCAGTACTGACCCTCTGACAGTGCGGCACTCCCTCAGTACTGACTATCTGACAGTGCAGCACTCCCTTAGTACTGACCCTCTGACAGTGCAGCACTCCCTCAGTACTGACCTTCTGACAGTGCAGCACTCCCTCAGTAATCTCCCTCTGACAGTGCAGCACTCCCTCAGTACTGGCCCTTTGACAGAGCAGCACTCCCTCAGTACTGACCCCCTGACAGTGCAGCTCTCCCTCAGTACTGACCCTCTGACAGTGCCGCACTCCCTCAGTACTGACCCCCTGCAGTGCAGCACTCCCTCAGTACTGACCCTCTGACAGTGCAGCATTCCCACAGTACTGACCCTCTGACAGTGCAGCACTCCCTCAGTACTGACCCTCTGACAGTGCCGCACTCCGTCAGTACTGAACCTCTGACAGTGCAGCACTCCCTCAGTACTGACCCTCTGACAGTGCAGCACTCCCTCAGTACTGACCCTCTGACAGTGCGGCACTCCCTCATTACTGACCCTCTGACAGTGCTGCACTCCCTCAGTACTGACCCTCTGACAGTGCAGCACTCCCTCAGTACTGACCCTCTGACAGTGCGGCACTCCCTCAGTACTGACCCTCTGACAGTTCGGCACTCCCTCAGTACTGACCCTCTGACAGTTCTGCACTCCCTCAATTCTGACCCTCTGACAGTGCAGCACTCCCTCAGTACTGACCCTCTGACAGTGCAGCACTCCCTCAGTACTGACCCTCTGACAGTGCAGCACTGCCTCAGTACTGACCCTCCGACAGTGCAGCACTCCCTCAGTACTGACCCTCTGACAGTGCAGCACTCCCTCAGTTCTGACCCTCTGACAGTGCAGCACTCCCTCAGTACTGACCCTCTGACAGTGCAGCACTCCCTCTGTACTGACCCTCTGACAGTGCAGCACTCCCTCAGTACTGACCCTCTGACAGTGCAGCACTCCCTCAGTACTGACTCTCTGACTGTGCAGCACTCCCTTAATACTGACCCTCTGACAGTGCAGCACTCCCTCAGTACTGACCCTCCGACAGTGCAGCACTCCCTCAGCAGTGACCCTCTGACAGGGCAGAACTCCCTCAGTACCGAATCTCTGACAGTGCAGCACTCCCTCAGTACTGAACCTCTGACAGTGCAGCACTCCCTCAGTACTGACTCTCTGACAGTGCAGCACTCCCTCAGTCCTGACCCTCTGACAGTGCAGCACTCCCTCAGTACTGACCCTCTGACAGTGCAGCAGTGCCTCAGTACTGACCCTCTGACAGTGCGGCACTCCCTCAGTACTGACCCTCTGACAGTGCAGCACTCCCTCAGTACTGACTCTCTGACTGTGCAGCACTCCCTCAGTACTGACCCTCTGACAGTGCAGCACTCCCTCAGTACTGACCCTCCGACAGTGCAGCAGTCCCTCAGCACTGACCCTCTGACTGTGCAGCACTCCCGCAGTACTGACCCTCTGAAGGAGCAGCACTCCCTCAGCACTGACCCTCTGACACTGCAGCACTCCCTCTGTACTGACCATCCGACAATGCAGCACTTCCTCAGTACTGACCCTCTGACAGTGCGGCACACCCTCAGTACTGACCCTCTGACAGTGCGGCACTCCCTCAGTACTGACTCTCTGACAGTGCAGCACTCCCTCAGTACTGACTCTCTGACAGTGCAGCACTCCCTCAGTACTGACTCTCTGACAGTGAAACACTCCCTCTGTACTGACCATCTGACAGTGCAGCACTCCATCAGTACTGACCCTCTGACAGTGCAGCACTCCCTCAGTTCTGACCCTCTGACAGTGCAGCACTCCCTCAGTACTGACCCTCTGACAGTGCAGCACTCCCTCAGTACTGACCCTATGACAGTGCAGCACTCCCTCAGTTCTGACCCTCTGACAGTGCAGCACTCCCTCAGTACTGAACCTCAGACAGTGCAGCATCCCTCCATACTCAGCCACTGGCAGTGCGGCACTCCCTCCATACTATCCCACGACAGTGCAGCATTCCCTCAATACTGACCCTCTGACATTGCAGCACTCCCTCAGTACTGACCCTCTGACAGTGCAGCACTCCATCAGTACTGACCCTCTGACAGTGCAGCACTCCCTCAGTACTGACCCTCTGACAGTGTAGCACTCCCTCAGCACTGACCCTCTGACAGTGCAGCACTCCCTCAGTACTGAACCTCTGACAGTGCAGCACACCCTCAGTACTGACCCTCTGACAGAGCTGCAGTATCTCAGTACTGTCCCTCCAACACAGCAGCACTCGCTGTGTACTGACCATGATAGTCGTTCAGTCCCTCCGTATTTACACTCTGACAGTGCAGCACTCCCTCAGTACTGACCCTCTGACAGTGCAGCACTCCCTCAGTACTAACCCTCTGACAGTGCAGCACTCCCTCAGTACTGACCCTCTGACAGTGCAGCACTCCCTCAGCACTGACCCTCTGACAGTGCGGCACACCGTCAGTACTGACCCTCTGAAAGTGCAGCACTCCCTCAGTACTGACCCTCTGACAGTGCGGCACTCCCTCAGTACTGGCCCTCTGACAGTGAAGTACTCCCTCAGTACTGACACTCTGACAGTGCAGCACTCCCTCAGTACTGACCCTCTGACAGTGAAGCACTCCCTCAGTACTGACCCTCTGACAGTGCAGCACTCCCTCAGTACTGACCCTCAGACAGTGTAGCACTCCCTCAGTACTGACCCTCTGACAGTGCCGCATTCCCTCAGTACTGACCCTCTGACAGTGCCGCACTCCCTCAGTACTGACCCTCTGACAGTGCATCACTCCCTCAGTACTGACCCTCTGACAGTGCAGCACTCCCTCAGTACTGACCCTCAGACAGTGTAGCACTCCCTCAGTACTGACCCTCTGACAGTGCCGCACTCCCTCAGTACTGACCCTCTGGCAGTGCAGCACTCCCTCAGTACCTACCCTCTGACAGTGCAGCACTCCCTCAATACTGACCCTCTGACAGTGCAGCACTCCCTCAGTACCTACCCTCTGACAGTGCAGCATTCCCTTAGTACTGACCCTCTGACAGTGCAGCACTCCCTCAGTACTGACCTTCTGACAGTGCTGCACTCCCTCAGTAATCTCCCTCTGACAGTGCAGCACTCCCTCAGTACTGACCCTTTGACAGAGCAGCACTCCCTCAGTACTGACCCCCTGACAGTGCAGCTCTACCTCAGTACTGACCCTCTGACAGTGCCGCACTCCCACAGTACTGACCCTCTGGCAGTGCAGCACTCCCTCAGTACTGACCCTCTGACAGTGCAGCACTCCCACAGTACTGACCCTCTGACAGTGCAGCACTCCCTCAGTACCGACCCTCTGACAGTGCCGCACTCCCTCAGTACTGAACCTCTGACAGTGCAGCACTCCCTCAGTACTGACCCTCTGACAGTGCAGCACTCCCTCAGTTCTGACCCTCTGACAGTGCGGCACTCCCTCAATACTGACCCTCTGACAGTGCTGCACTCCCTCAGTACTGACCCTCTGACAGTGCAGCACTCCCTCAGTACTGACCCTCTGACAGTGCAGCACTCCCTCAGTACTGACCCTCTGACAGTGCGGCACTCCCTCAGTACTGACCCTCTGACAGTGCTGCACTCCCTCAGTACTGACCCTCTGAAAAAGCAGCACTCCCTCAGTACTGACCCTCTGACAGTGCAGCACTCCCTCAGCACCTACCCTCTGACAGTGCAGCATTCCCTTAGTACTGACCCTCTGACAGTGCAGCACTCCCTCAGTACTGACCTTCTGACAGTGCAGCACTCCCTCAGTAATCTCCCTCTGACAGTGCAGCACTCCCTCAGTACTGGCCCCTTGACAGAGCAGCACTCCCTCAGTACTGACCCCCTGACAGTGCAGCTCTCCCTCAGTACTGACCCTCTGACAGTGCCGCACTCCCTCAGTACTGACCATCTGGCAGTGCAGCACTCCCTCAGTACTGACCCTCTGACAGTGCAGCACTCCCACAGTACTGACCCTCTGACAGTGCAGCACTCCCTCAGTACTGACCCTCTGACAGTGCCGCACTCCCTCAGTACTGAACCTCTGACAGTGCAGCACTCCCTCAGTACTGACCCTCTGACAGTGCAGCACTCCCTCAGTACTGACCCTCTGACAGTGCGGCACTCCCTCAATACTGACCCTCTGACAGTGCTCCACTCCCTCAGTACTGACCCTCTGACAGTGCAGCACTCCCTCAGTACTGACCCTCTGACAGTGCAGCACTCCCTCAATACTGACCCTCTGACAGTGCTCCACTCCCTCAGTACTGACCCTCTGACAGTGCAGCACTCCCTCAGTACTGACCCTCTGACAGTGCAGCACTCCCTCAATACTGACCCTCTGACAGTGCTCCACTCCCTCAGTACTGACCCTCTGACAGTGCAGCACTCCCTCAGTACTGACCCTCTGACAGTGCAGCACTCCCTCAGTACTGACCCTCTGACAGTGCAGCACTCCCTCAGTACTGACCCTCTGACAGTGAAGCACTCCCTCAGTACTGACCCTCTGACAGTGCGGCACTCCCTCACTACTGAACCTCTGACAGTGCAGCACTCCCTCAGTACTGACCCTCTGAAAAAGCAGCACTCCCTCAGTACTGACCCTCTGACAGTGCAGCACTCCCACAGTACTGACCCTCTGACAGTGCAGCACTCCCTCAGTACTGGCCCTTTGACAGTGCAGCACTCCCTCAGTACTGACCCTTTGACAGAGCAGCACTACCTCAGTACTGACCCTCTGACAGTGCGGCACTCCCTCAGTACTGACCCTCTGACAGTGCAGCCCTCCCTCAGTACTGACCCTCTGACAGTGCAGCACTCCCTCAGTACTGACCATCTGACAGTGCAGCACTCCCTCAGTACTGGCCCTTTGACAGAGCAGCACTCCCTCAGCACTGACCCCCTGACAGTGCAGCACTCCCTCAGTACTGACCCTCTGACAGTGCAGCACTCCCTCAGTACTGACCCTCTGACAGTGCAGCACTCCCTCAGTACTGGCCCTTTGACAGAGCAGCACTCCCTCAATACTGGCCCTTTGACAGAGCAGCACTCCCTCAGTACTGACCCCCTGACAGTGCAGCTCTCCCTCAGTACTGACACAGTGACAGAGCAGCACTCCCTCAGTACTGACCCTCTGACAGTGCAGAACTCCCTCAGTACTAACCCTCAGACAGTGGAGCACTCCCTCAGTACTGACCCTCTGATAGCGCAGCACTCCCTCTGTACTGACCCTCTGACAGTGCAGCACGCCCTCGCTACTGACCCTCTGATAGTGCAGCACTCCCTCAGTACTGACACTATGACAGTGCAGCCCTCCCTCAGAACTGATCCTCAGACAGTGCAGCACTCCCTCAGTACTGACCCTCTGACAGTGCAGCACTCCCTCATTTCTGACCTTTGGACAGTGCAGCACTCCCTCAGTACTGACCCTCTGACAGTGCAGCACACCCACAGTACTGACCCGTTGACTGTGCAGCACTCCCTCAGTACTGACCCTCTGACAGTGCTGCACTGCCTCAGTACTGACCCTCTGACAGTGCAGCACTCCCTCAGTACTGACCCTCTGACAGTGCAAAACTCCCTCAGTACTAACCCTCAGACAGTGGAGCACTCCCTCAGTACTGACCCTCTGATAGCGCAGCACTCCCTCAGTACTGAACCTCTGACAGTGCAGCACGCCCTCGCTACTGACCCTCTGATAGTGCAGCACTCCCTCAGTACTGACACTATGACAGTGCAGCCCTCCCTCAGAACTGACCCTCAGACAGTGCAGCACTCCCTCAGTACTGACCCTCTGACAGTGCAGCACTCCCTCATTTCTGACCCTTGGACAGTGCAGCACTCCCTCAGTACTGACCCTCTGACAGTGCAGCACACCCTCAGTACTGACCCGCTGACTGTGCAGCACTCCCTCAGTACTGACGCTCTGACAGTGCTGCACTGCCTCAGTACTGACCCTCCAACACAGCAGCACTCGCTCAGTACTGACCCTGATAGTCGTTCAGTCCCTCCGTACTTACTCTCTGACAGTGCAGCACTCCCTCAGTACTGACCTTCTGACACCGCTGCACTCCCTCAGTACTGACTCTCTAACAGTGGAGCACTCCCTCAGTACTGAGCCTCTGACAGTGCAGCACTCCCTCAGTACTGACTCTCTGACAGTGCAGCAGTCCCTCAGTACTGACCCTCTGACAGTGATGCAGTTCCTCAGTACTGACCCGCAGACAGTGCAACACTCCCTCAATACTCAGCCTCTGACAGTGCAGCTCTCCCTCAATACTGCCCCTCTGACAGTGCACCACTCCCTCAGTACTGACATTCTGACAGTGCAGCACTCCCTCAGTACTGACCCTCTGACAGTGCGGCACTCCCTCAGTACTGACCCTCAGACAGTGGAGCACTCCCTCAGTACAGACCCTCTGACAGTGCAGCACTCCCTCAGTACTGACCCTCTGACAGTGCAGCACTCACTCAGTACTGACCCTCTGACAGTGCAGCACTCCCTCAGTACTGACCCTCTGACAGTGCAGCACTCCCTCAGTACTGACCCTCTGACAGTGCAGCACTCCCTCAGTACTGACCCTCTGACAGTGCAGCACTCCCTCAGTACTGACCCTCTGACAGTGCAGCACTTCGTCAATACTGACCCTCTGACAGTGCAGCACTCCCTCAGTACTGACACTCTGACAGTGCAGCACTCCCTCAGTACTGACCCTCTGACAGTGCAGCACTCCCTCAGTACTGAACCTCTGACAGGGCAGCACTCCCTCAGTACTGACCCTCTGACAGTGCAGCACTCCCTCAGTACTGACCCTCTGACAGTGCAGCACTCCCTTAATACTGACTCTCTGACAGTGCGGCACTCCCTCAGTACTGACCCTCTGACAGTGCAGCACTCCCTCAGTACTGACCCTCTGACAGTGCAGCACTCCCTCAGTACTGACCCTCTGACAGTGCAGCACTCCCTTAATACTGACCCTCTGACAGTGCGGCACTCCCTCAGTACTGACCATCTGACAGTGCAGCACTCCCTCAGTTCTGACCCTCTGACAGTGCAGCACTCCCTCAGTACTGACCCTCTGACAGTGCAGCACTCCCTCAGTACTGACCCTTTGACAGTGCAGCACTCCCTTAATACTGACCCTCTGACAGTGCAGCACTCCCTCAGTACTGACCCTCCGACAGTGCAGCACTCCCTCAGCACTGACCCTCTGACAGTGCAGCACTCCCTCAGTACTGACCATCTGACAGTGGAGCACTCCCTCAATATTGACCCTCTGACAGTGCAGCACTCCCACAGTACTGACCCTCTGACAGTGCACCACTCCCTCAGTACTGACCCTCTGACAGTGCAGCACTCCCTCCGTACTGACCCTCTGACAGTGCAGCACTCACTCAGTACTGACCCTCTGACA
Source organism: Isurus oxyrinchus (assembly GCA_026770705.1). Lineage (NCBI taxonomy): Eukaryota > Metazoa > Chordata > Chondrichthyes > Lamniformes > Lamnidae > Isurus > Isurus oxyrinchus. The sequence goes on from JANJGN010000409.1 coordinate 392,700, forward strand.
GTGCAGCACTCCCTCAGTACTGACCCTCTGACAGTGCAGCACTCCCTCAGTACTGACCCTCTGACAGTGCAGCACTCCCTTAGTACTGACCCTCTGACAGTGCAGCACTCCCTCAGTACTGACCCTCTGACAGTGCAGCACTTCGTCAATACTGACCCTCTGACAGTGCAGCACTCCCTCAGTACTGACACTCTGACAGTGCAGCACTCCCTCAGTACTGACCCTCTGACAGTGCAGCACTCCCTCAGTACTGAACCTCTGACAGTGCAGCACTCCCTCAGTACTGACCCTCTGACAGTGCAGCACTCCCTCAGTACTGACCCTCTGACAGTGCAGCACTCCCTTAATACTGACCCTCTGACAGTGCGGCACTCCCTCAGTACTGACCCTCTGACAGTGCAGCACTCCCTCAGTACTGACCCTCTGACAGTGCAGCACTCCCTCAGTACTGACCCTCTGACAGTGCAGCACTCCCTTAATACTGACCCTCTGACAGTGCGGCACTCCCTCAGTACTGACCATCTGACAGTGCAGCACTCCCTCAGTTCTGACCCTCTGACAGTGCAGCACTCCCTCAGTACTGACCCTTTGACAGTCCAGCACTCCCTCCGTACTGAACCTCTGACAGTGGAGCACTCCTTCAATACTGACCCTCTGACAGTGCAGCACTCCCTCAGTACTGACCCTCTGACAGTGCAGCACTCCCTCAGTACTGACCATCTGACAGTGCAGCACTCCCTCAGTACTGACCCTCTGACAGTGCAGCACTCCCTCAGTACTGGCCCTTTGACAGAGCAGCACTCCCTCAGTACTGACCCCCTGACAGTGCAGCTCTCCCTCAGTACTGACACTCTGACAGTGCAGCACTCCCTCAGTACTGAACCTCTGACAGTGCAGCACTCCCTCAGTACTGACCCTCTGACAGTGCAGAACTCCCTCAGTACTAACCCTCAGACAGTGGAGCACTCCCTCAGTACTGACCCTCTGATAGCGCAGCACTCCCTCTGTACTGACCCTCTGACAGTGCAGCACGCCCTCGCTACTGACCCTCTGATAGTGCAGCACTCCCTCAGTACTGACACTATGACAGTGCAGCCCTCCCTCAGAACTGACCCTCAGACAGTGCAGCACTCCCTCAGTACTGACCCTCTGACAGTGCAGCACTCCCTCATTTCTGACCCTTGGACAGTGCAGCACTCCCTCAGTACTGACCCTCTGACAGTGCAGCACACCCACAGTACTGACCCGCTGACTGTGCAGCACTCCCTCAGTACTGACCCTCTGACAGTGCTGCACTGCCTCAGTACTGACCCTCTGACAGTGCAGCACTCCCTCAGTACTGACCCTCTGACAGTGCAAAACTCACTCAGTACTAACCCTCAGACAGTGGAGCACTCCCTCAGTACTTACCCTCTGATAGCGCAGCACTCCCTCAGTACTGAACCTCTGACAGTGCAGCACGCCCTCGCTACTGACCCTCTGATAGTGCAGCACTCCCTCAGTGCTGACACTATGACAGTGCAGCCCTCCCTCAGAACTGACCCTCAGACAGTGCAGCACTCCCTCAGTACTGACCCTCTGACAGTGCAGCAATCCCTCATTTCTGACCCTTGGACAGTGCAGCACTCCCTCAGTACTGACCCTCTGACAGTGCAGCACACCCTCAGTACTGACACGCTGACTGTGCAGCACTCCCTCAGTACTGACCCTCTGACAGTGCTGCACTGCCTCAGTTCTGACCCTCCAACACAGCAGCACTCGCTCAGTACTGACCCTGATAGTCGTTCAGTCCCTCCGTACTTACTCTCTGACAGTGCAGCACTCCCTCAGTACTGAACTTCTGACACCGCTGCACTCCCTCAGTACTGACCCTCTGACAGTGAAGCATTCCCTCAGCACTGACCCTCTGACAGTGATGCAGTTCCTCAATACTGACCCGCAGACAGTGCAACACTCCCTCAATACTCAGCCTCTGACAGTGCAGCTCTCCCTCAATACTGCCCCTCTGACAGTGCACCACTCCCTCAGTACTGACCCTCTGACAGTGCACCACTCCCTCAGTACTGACATTCTGACAGTGCAGCAGTCCCTCAGTACTGACCCTCTGACAGTGCAGCACTCCCTCAGTACTGACCCTCTGACAGTGCAGCACTCACTCAGTACTGACCCTCTGACAGTGCAGCACTCCCTCAGTTCTGACCCTCTGACAGTGCAGCACTCCGTCAGTACTGACCCTCTGACAGTGCAGCACTCCCTCAGTACTGACCCTCTGACAGTGCAGCACTTCCTCAGTACTGACCCTCTGACAGTGCAGCACTTCGTCAATACTGACCCTCTGACAGTGCAGCACTCCCTCAGTACTGACACTCTGACAGTGCTGCACTCCCTCAGTACTGACCCTCTGACAGTGCAGCACTCCCTCAGTACTGACCCTCTGACAGTGCAGCACTCCCTCAGTACTGACCCTCTGACAGTGCAGCACTCCCTCAGTACTGACCCTCTGACAGTGCAGCACTCCCTCAGTACTGACCCTCTGACAGTGCGGCACTCCCTCAGTACTGACCCTCTGACAGTGCAGCACTCCCTTAATACTGACCCTCTGACAGTGCGGCACTCCCTCAGTACTGACCCTCTGACAGTGCAGCACTCCCTCAGTACTGACCCTCTGACAGTGCAGCACTCCCTCAGTACTGACCCTCTGACAGTGCAGCACTCCCTTAATACTAACCCTCTGACCGTGCGGCACTCCCTCAGTACTGACCATCTGACAGTGCAGCACTCCCTCAGTTCTGACCCTCTGACAGTGCAGCACTCCCTCAGTACTGACCCTCTGACAGTGCAGCACTCCCTCAGTACTGACCCTTTGACAGTGCAGCACTCCCTTAATACTGACCCTCTGACAGTGCAGCACTCCCTCAGTACTGACCCTCCGACAGTGCAGCACTCCCTCAGCACTGAACCTCTGACAGTGCAGCACTCCCTCAGTACTGACCAGCAGACAGTGCAGCATTCCCTCAATACTCAAGCTCTGACAGTGCAGCTGTCCCTCAATACTGCCCTTCTGACAGTGCAGCACTCCCTCAGTACTGACCATCTGACAGTGCAGCACACCCTCAGTACTGACCCTCTGACAGTGCTGCACTCCCTCAGTACTGATCCTCTGACTGTGCAGCACTCCCTCAGTACTGACCCTCTGACAGTGCAGCACTCCCTCAATACTGACCCTCTGACAGTGCAGCACTCCCTCAGTACTGACCCTCTGACAGTGCAGCTCTCCCTCAGTACTGACCTTCTGACAGTGCAGCAAACATTCAGTACTGACCCTCTGACAGTGCAGCACTCCCTCAGTACTGACCATCCGACAATGCAGCACTACCTCAGTACTGACCCTCTGACAGTGCGGCACTCCCTCAGTACTGACTCTCTGACAGTGCAGCACTCCCTCAGTACTGACTCTCTGACAGTGCAACACTCCCTCAGTACGGACCCTCCGACAGTGCAGCACTCCCTCAGTACTGACCCTCTGACAGTGCAGCTCTCCCTCAATACTGACCTTCTGACAGTGCAGCACTCCTGCAGCACTGACCCTCTGACAGTGCAGCACTCCTTCAGTACTGACCATCTGACAGTGCAGCACTCCCTCAGTACTGACCCTCTGACAGAGCAGCACTCCCTCAGTACTGACCCTCTGACAGTGCAGCACTCCCTCAGTACTGACCCTCTGACAGTGCAGCACTCCCTCAGCACTGACCCTCTGACAATGCAGCACTCCCTCACTACTGACACTCTGACAGTGCTGCACTCCCTCAGTACTGACCCTCTGACAGTGCAGCACTCCCACAGTACTGACCCTCTGACAGTGCACCACTCCCTCAGTACTGACTCTCTGACAGAGCAGCACTCCCTCAGTACTGACCCTCTAACAGTGCTGCACTCCCTCATTACTGACCCTCTGACAGTGCAGCATTCCCTCAGTACGGACCCTCTGACAGTGAAGCATTCCCTCAGTACTGACCCTCTGACAGTGATGCACTTCCTCAGTACTGACCCGCAGACAGTGCTGCACTCCCTCAGTACTGACCCTCTGACAGTGCAGCACTCCCTCAGTACTGACCGTCTGACAGTGAAGCATTCCCTCAGCAATGACCCTCTGACAGTGCAGCACTCCCTCAGTACTGACCCTTTGACAGTGCAGCACTCCCTCAGTACTGACCTTCTGACAGTGGAGCACTCCCTCAGTACTGACTCTCTGACTGTGCAGCACTCCCTCAGTACTGACCCTCTGACAGTGCAGCACTCCTTCAGTACTGACCATCTGACAGTGCAGCACTCCCTCAGTACTGACCCTCTGACAGAGCAGCACTCCCTCAGGACTGACCCTCTGACAGTGCGGCACTCCCTCAGTACTGACCCTCTGACAGTGCAGCACTCCCTTAATACTGACCCTCTTACAGTGCGGCACTCCCTCAGTACTGATCCACTGACAGTGCAGCACTCCCTCAGTACTGACCCTCTGACAGTGCAGCACTCCCTCAGTACTGACCCTCTGACAGTGCAGCACTCCCTTAATACTGACCCTCTGACAGTGCGGCACTCCCTCTGTACTGACCATCTGACAGTGCAGCACTCCCTCAGTTCTGACCCTCTGACAGTGCAGCACTCCCTCAGTACTGACCCTCTGACAGTGCAGCACTCCCTCAGTACTGACCCTTTGACAGTGCAGCACTCCCTTAATACTGACCCTCTGACAGTGCAGCACTCCCTCAGTACTGACCCTCCGACAGTGCAGCACTCCCTCAGCACTGAACCTCTGACAGTGCAGCACTCCCTCAGTACTGACCAGCAGACAGTGCAGCACTCCCTCAATACTCAACCTCTGACAGTGCAGCTGTCCCTCAGTACTGACCCTCTGACAGTGCAGCACTCCCTCAGTACTGACCATCTGACAGTGCAGCACTCCCTCAATATTGACCCTCTGACAGCGCACCACTCCCTCAGTACGGACCCTCTGACAGTGCAGCACTCCCTCAGTACTGACCCACTGACAGTGCTGCACTCCCTCAGTACTGATCCTCTGACAGTGCAGCACTCCCTCAGTACTGACCCTCTGACAATGCAGCACTCCCTCAATACTGACCCTCTGACAGTGCAGCACTCCCTCAGTACTGACCCTCTGACAGTGCTGCACTCCCTCAGTACTGATCCTCTGACAGTGCAGCACTCCCTCAGTACTGACCCACTGACAATGCAGCACTCCCTCAATACTGACCCTCTGGCAGTGCAGCACTCCCTCAGTACTGACCCTCTGACAGTGCAGCTCTCCCTCAGTACTGACCTTCTGACAGTGCAGCAAACATTCAGTACTGTCCCTCTGACAGTGCAGCACTCCCTCAGTACTGACCCTCTGACAGTGCAGCACTTCGTCAATACTGACCCTCTGACAGTGCAGCAGTCCCTCAGTACTGAACCTCTGACACTGCAGCACTCCCTCAGTACTGACCCTTTGACAGTGCAGCACTCCCTCAGTACTGAACCTCTGACAGTGCAGCACTCCCTCAGTACTGACCCTCTGACAGTGCAGCACTCCCTCAGTACTGACCCTCTGACTGTGCAGCACTCCCTCATTACTGAACCTCTGACAGTGCAGCACTCCCTTAATACTGACCCTCTGACAGTGCGGCACTCCCTCAGTACTGACCATCTGACAGTGCAGCACTCCCTCAGTACTGAACCTCTGACAGTGCAGCACTCCCTTAATACTGACCCTCTGACAGTGAAGCATTCCCTCAGTACTGACCCTCTGACAGTGCAGCCCTCCCTCAGTACTGACCCTCTGACAGCGTGGCACTCCCTCAGTACTGACCCTTTGACAGTGCAGCACTCCCTCAGTACTGACCCTCTGACAGTGCAGCACTCTCTCAGTACTGACCCTCTGACAGTGCAACAGTCCCTCAGTACTGACCCTCTGACAGTGCTGCACTCCCTCATTACTGACACTCTGACAGTGCAGCACTCCCTCAGTACTGACCCTCTGACAGTGCAGCACTCCCTCAGTACTGACCCTCTGACAGTGCAGCACTCCCTTAATACTGACCCTCTGACAGTGCAGCACTCCCTCAGTACTGACCCTCCGACAGTGCAGCACTCCCTCAGCAATGACCCTCTGACAGTGCAGCACTCCGTCAGTACTGACCCTCTGACAGTGCGGCACTCCCTCCGTACTGAACTTCTGACACTGCAGCACTCCCTCAGTACTGACCCTTTGACAGTGCAGCACTCCCTCAGTACTGACCCTCTGACAGTGCAGCACTCCCTCAGTACTGACCCTCTGACAGTGCAGCACTCCCTCAGTACTGACCCTCTGACAGTGCAGCACTCCCTTAATACTGACCCTCTGAAAGTGCAGCACTCCCTCAGTACTGACCCTCCGACAGTGCAGCACTCCCTCAGCACTGACCCTCTGACAGTGCAGCACTCCCTCAGCACTGACCCTCTGAAGGAGCAGCACTCCCTCAGCACTGACCCTCTGACACTGCAGCACTCCCTCTGTACCGACTGTCTGACAGTGCAGCACTCCCTCAGTACTGACCATCCGACAATGCAGCACTACCTCAGTACTTACCCTCTGACAGTGCGGCACTCCCTCAGTACTGACTCTCTGACAGTGCAGCACTCCCTCAGTACTGACTCTCTGGCAGTGCAACACTCCCTCAGGACGGACCCTCCGACAGTGCAGCACTCCCTCAGTACTGACCCTCTGACAGTGCAGCTCTCCCTCAATACTGACCTTCTGACAGTGCAGCACTCCTGCAGTACTGACCCTCTGACAGTGCAGCACTCCCTCAGTACTGACCATCTGACAGTGCAGCACTCCCTCAGTACTGACCCTCTGACAGAGCAGCACTCCCTCAGTACTGACCCTCTGACAGTGCAGCACTCCCTCAGTACTGACCCTCTGACAGTGCAGCACTCCCTCAGTACTGACCCTCTGACAATGCTGCACTCCCTCACTACTGACACTCTGACAGTGCTGCACTCCCTCAGTACTGACCATCTAACAGTGCAGCACTCCCACAGTACTGACCCTCTGACAGTGCACCACTCCCTCAGTACTGACTCTCTGACAGAGCAGCACTCCCTCAGTACTGACCCACTGACAGTGCTGCACTCCCTCATTACTGACCCTCTGACAGTGCAGCACTCCCTCAGTACGGACCCTCTGACAGTGAAGCATTCCCTCAGTACTGACCCTCTGACAGTGATGCACTTCCTCAGTACTGACCCGCAGACAGTGCTGCACTCCCTCAGTACTGACCCTCTGACAGTGCAGCACTCCCTCAGTACTGACCGTCTGACAGTGAAGCATTCCCTCAGCACTGACCCTCTGACAGTGCAGCACTCCCTCAGTACTGACCCTTTGACAGTGCAGCACTCCCTCAGTACTGACCATCTGACAGTGGAGCACTCCCTCAGTACTGACTCTCTGACTGTGCAGCACTCCCTCAGTACTGACCCTCTGACAGTGCTGCACTCCCTCAGTACTGACCCTCTGACAGTGCAGCACTCCCTCAGTACTGACCCTCTGACAGAGCAGCACTCCCTCAGTACTGACCCTCTGACAGTGCGGCACTCCCTCAGTACTGACCCTCTGACAGTGCTGCACTCCCTCAGTACTGACCCTCTGACAGTGCAGCACTCCCACAGTACTGAACCTCTGCAGTGCACCACTCCCTCAGTACTGACTCTCTGACAGAGCAGCACTCCCTCAGTACTCACCCTCTGACAGTGCTGCACTCCCTCAGTACTGACCCTCTGACAGTGCAGCACTCCCTCAGTACTGACCCTCTGACAGTGCAGCACTCCCTCAGTACTGACCCTATGACAGTGCAAATCTCCCTCAGTACTGACCCTCTGACAGTGCAAATCTCCCTCAGTATTGACCCTATGACAGTGCAGCACTCCCTCTGTACTGACCCTCTGACAGTACAGCACTCCCTCAGTACTGTCCCTCTGACAGTGCAGCACACCCTCAGTACTGACCCTCCAACAGAGCAGCACTCCCTCAGTACTGACCCTCTGACAATGCTGCACTCCCTCAGTACTGACCCTCTGACATTGCAGCACTCCCTCAGTACTGACCCTCTGACAGTGCAGCACTCCCTCAGTACTGACCCTCTGACAGTGCTGCACTCCCTCAGTACTGACCCTCTGACAGTGCTGCACTCACTCAGTACTGACCCTCTGACAGTGCAGCACTCCCTCAGTACTGACCCTCTGACAGTGCTGCAGCCCCTCAGTACTGACCCTCTGACAGTGCAGCACTCCCTCAGTACAGACCCTCTGACAGTGCAGCGCTCCCTCAGTACTGATCCTCTGACAGTGCTGCACTCCCTCAGTACTTACCCTCTGACAGTGCAGCACTCCCTCAGTACTGACCCTCTGACAGTGCAGCACTCACTCAGTACTGACCCTCTGACAGTGCAGCACTCCTTCAGTACAGACACTCTGGCAGTGCAGCATTCCTTCAGTACTGACCCTCTGACAGTGCAGCACTCCCTCAGTACTGACCCTCTGACAGTGCAGCAATCCCTCAGTACTGACCCTCTGACAGTGCAGCACTCCCTCAGTACTGACCCTCTGACAGTGCAGCACTCCCTCAGTACTGACCCTCTGACAGAGCAGCACTCCCTCAGAACTGACCCTATGACAGTGCAGCAATCCCTCAGTACTGACCCTCTGAGAGTAAAGCACTCCCTCAGTACTGAGCCTCAGACAGTGCAGCACTCCCTCAGTACTGACGCTCTGACAGAGCAGCACTCCCTCAGTTCTGAACCTCTGACAGTGCAGCACTGCCTAAGTACTGACACTCTGACCAGTGCAGCACTCCCTCAGTAATGTCCCTCTGACAGTGCAGCACTCCCTCAGTACTGACCCTCTGACTGTGCAGCACTCCCTCAGTACTGAACCTCTGACAGTGCAGCACTCCCTCAGTACTGACCCTCTGACAGTGCAGCACTCCCTCAGTACTGACCCTCTGACAGTGCAGCACTCCCTCAGTACTGACCCTCGGACAGTGCAGCACTCCGTCAGTACTGACCCTCAGACTGTGCAGCACTCCCTCAGTACTGACCTTCGGACAGTGCAGCACTCCCTCAATACTGACCCTCTGACGGTGCAGCACTCCCTCAGTACTGACCCTCTGACACTACAGCACTCTCTCAGTACTGACCCTCTGACAGTGCCGGACTCCCTCAGTACAGACCCTCTGACAGTGCAGCGCTCCCTCAGTACTGACCCTCCGACAGTGCAGCACACCCTAAGTACTGACCCTATGACGGTGCAGCAATCCCTCAGTAATACCGCTGACAGTGCAGCACTCCCTCAGTAATGACCCTCTGACAGTGCATCACTCCCACATTACTGACCCTCTGACAGTGCAGCACTCCCTCAGTACTGACCCTCTGACACTACAGCACTCCCACAGTACTGACCCTCTGACAGTGCAGCACACCCTCAGTACTGACCCTCTGACACTACAGCACTCCCTCAGTACTGACCCTCTGACAGTGCAGCACTCCCTCAGTACTGACCCACTGACACTACAGCACTCCCTCAGTACTGACCCTCTGACAGTGCAGCACTCCCTCATTACTGACCCTCTGACAGTGCAGCATTGCCTCAGTACTGACCCTCTGACAGTGCAGCACTCCCTCAGTACTGACCCTCTGACAGTGCAGCACTCCCTCAGTACTGACCGTCTGACAGTGAAGCATTCCCTCAGCACTGACCCTCTGACAGTGCAGCACTCCCTCAGTACTGACCCTTTGACAGTGCAGCACTCCCTCAGTACTGACCCTCTGACAGTGGAGCACTCCCTCAGTACTGACTCTCTGACTGTGCAGCACTCCCTCAATACTGACCCTCTGACAGTGCAGCACTCCCTCAGTACTGACCCTCTGACAGTGCAGCACTCCTTCAGTACTGACCATCTGACAGTGCAGCACTCCCTCAGTACTGACCCTCTGACAGAGCAGCACTCCCTCAGTACTAACCCTCTGACAGTGCGGCACTCCCTCAGTACTGACCCTCTGACAGTGCTGCACTCCCTCAGTACTGACCCTCTGACAGTGCAGCACTCCCACAGTACTGACCCTCTGACAGTGCACCACTCCCTCAGTACTGACTCTCTGACAGAGCAGCACTCCCTCAGTACTCACCCTCTGACAGTGCTGCACTCTCTCAGTACTGACCCTCTTACAGTGCAGCACTCCCTCAGAACTGACCCTCTGACAGTGCAGCACTCTCTCAGTACTGACCCTCTGACAGTGCAGCACTCCCTCAGTACTGACCCTCTGACAGTGCAGCACTCTCTCAGTACTGACCCTCTGACAGTGCAGCACTCCCTCAGTACTGACCCTCTGACATTGAAGCATTCCCTCATTACTGACCCTCTGACAGTGCAGCACTCCCTCAGTACTGACCCACTGACAGTTCAGCACTCCCTCAGTACTGACCCTCTGACAGTGCTGCAGTCCCTCAGTACTGACCCTCTGACAGTGCAGCACGCCCTCAGTATTGACACTCTGACAGTGCAGCACTCCCTCAGTACTGACACTCTGACAGTGCAGCACTCCCTCAGTACTGACCCTCTGACAGTGAAGCATTCCCTCAGTACTGACCCTCTGACAGTGCAGCCCTCCCTCAGTACTGACCCTCTGACAGCGTGGCACTCCCTCAGTACTGACCCTTTGACAGTGCAGCACTCCCTCAGTACTGACCCTCTGACAGTGCAGCACTCTCTCAGTACTGACCCTCTGACAGTGCAACAGTCCCTCAGTACTGACCCTCTGACAGTGCTGCACTCCCTCATTACTGACACTCTGACAGTGCAGCACTCCCTCAGTACTGACCCTCTGACAGTGCAGCACTCCCTCAGTACTGACCCTCTGACAGTGCAGCACTCCCTTAATACTGACCCTCTGACAGTGCAGCACTCCCTCAGTACTGACCCTCCGACAGTGCAGCACTCCCTCAGCAATGACCCTCTGACAGTGCAGCACTCCCTCAGTACTGACCCTCTGAAGGAGCAGCACTCCCTCAGTACTGACTCTCTGACAGTGCAACACTCCCTCAGTACTGACCATCTGACAGTGCAGCACTCCCTCAGAAAAGAGCATCCGAGATTGCAGCACTCCCTCAGTACTGACCCTATGACAGTGCAGCACTCCCTCAGTTCTGACCCTCTGACAGTGCTGCACTCCCTCAATACTGACCCTCTGACAGTGCAACAGTCCCTAAGTACTGACCCTCTGACAGTGCAGCACTCCCTCAGTACTGACCCTCTGACAGTGCAGGACTCCCTCAATACTGACCCTCTGACAGTGCAGCTCTCCCTCAGTACTGACCTTCTGACAGTGCAGCAAACACTCAGTACTGACCCTGTGACTGTGCAGCTCTCCCTCAGTACTGACCCTCTGACAGTGCAGCACTCCCTCAGTACTGACCCTCTGACAGTGCAGCACTTCGTCAATACTGACCCTCTGACAGTGCAGCAGTCCCTCAGTACTGAACCTCTGACACTGCAGCACTCCCTCAGTACTGACCCTCTGACAGTGCAGCATTCCCTCAGTACTGAACCTCTGACAGTGCAGCACTCCCTCAGTACTGACCCTCTGACAGTGCAGCACTCCCTCTGCAGTGACCCTCTGACAGTGCAGAACTCCCTCAGTACCGACTGTCTGACAGTGCAGCACTCCCTCAGTACTGACCATCTGACAATGCAGCACTTCCTCAGTACTGACCCTCTGACAGTGCAGCACTCCCTCATTACTGACCCTCTGACTGTGCAGCACTCCCTCAGTACTGACCCTCTGACAGTGCAGCACTCCCTCAGTACTGACCCTCTGACAGTGCAGCACTCCCTCAGTACTGACCCTCTGACAGTGCAGCACTCCCTCAGTACTGACCCTCTGACAGTGCAGCACTCCCTTAATACTGACCCTCTGACAGGGCAGCACTCCCTCAGTACTGACCCTCCGACAGTGCAGCACTCCCTCAGCACTGACCCTCTGACAGTGCAGCACTCCCTCAGTACTGACCCTCTGAAGGAGCAGCACTCCCTCAGCACTGACCCTCTGACACTGCAGCACTCCCTCTGTACCGACTGTCTGACAGTGCAGCACTCCCTCAGTACTGACCATCCGACAATGCAGCACTACCTCAGTACTGACCCTCTGACAGTGCAGCACACCCTCAGTACTGACCCTCTGACAGTGCAGCACTCCCTCAGTACTGACTCTCTGACAGTGGAGCACTCCCTCAGTACGGACCCTCTGACAGTGAAGCACTCCCTCAGTACTGACCCTCTGACAGTGATGCACTCCCTCAGTACAGACCCGCAGACAGTGCAGCACTCCCTCAATACTCAACCTCTGACAGAGCAGCTGTCCCTCAGTACTGACCCTCTGACAGTGCAGCACTCCCTCAGTACTGACCCTCAAACAGTGCAGCTCACTCTCATTACTGACCATCCGACAGTGCAGCACTCCCTCAGTGCTGACCATTTGACAGTGCAGCACTCCCTCAGTACTGACCCTATGACAGTGCAAATCTCCCTCAGTACTGTCCCTCTGACAGTGCAGCACTCCCTCAGTACTGACCCTATGACAGTGCAAATCTCCCTCAGTACTGTCCCTCTGACAGTGCAAATCTCCCTCAGTATTGACCCTATGACAGTGCAGCAATCCCTCAGTACTGTCCCTCTGACAGTGCAGCACTCCCTCAGTACTGACCCTCCAACAGAGCAGCACTCCCTCAGTACTGACCCTCTGACAGTGCTGCACTCCCTCAGTACTGACCCTCTGACAGTGCTGCACTCACTCAGTACTGACCCTCTGACAGTGCAGCACTCCCTCAGTACTGACCCTCTGACAGTGCTGCAGCCCCTCAGTACTGACCCTCTGACAGTGCAGCAAACCCTCAGTACAGACCCTCTGACAGTGCAGCGCTCCCTCAGTACTGATCCTCTGACAGTGCTGCACTCCCTCAGTACTGACCCTCTGACAGTGCAGCACTCCCTCAGTACTGACCCTCTGACAGTGCAGCACTCACTCAGTACTGACCCTCTGACAGTGCAGCACTCCTTCAGTACTGACCCTCTGACAGTGCGGCACTCCCTCAGTACTGACACTCTGGCAGTGCAGCACTCCTTCAGTACTGACCCTCTGACAGTGCGGCACTCCCTCAGTACTGACACTCTGGCAGTGCAGCACTCCTTCAGTACTGACCCTCTGACAGTGCAGCACTCCCTCAGTACTGACCCTCTGACAGTGCAGCAATCCCTCAGTACTGACCCTCTGACAGTGCAGCACTCCCTCAGTACTGAACCTCTGACAGAGCAGCACTCCCTCAGAACTGACCCTATGACAGTGCAGCAATCCCTCAGTACTGACCCTTTGAGAGTACAGCACTCCCTCAGTACTGAGCCTCAGACAGTGCAGCACTCCCTCAGTACTGACGCTCTGACAGAGCAGCACTCCCTCAGTTCTGAACCTCTGACAGTGCAGCACTCCCTCAGTACTGACCCTCTGACAGTGCAGCACTCCCTCAGTACTGACGCTCTGACTGTGCAGCACTCCCTCAGTACTGAACCTCTGACAGTGCAGCACTCCCTCAGTACTGACCCTCTGACAGTGCAGCACTCCCTCAGTAGTGACCCTCTGACAGTGCAGCACTCCCTCAGTACTGACCCTCTGACAGTGCAGCACTCCGTCAGTACTGACCCTCAGACTGTGCAGCACTCCCTCAGTACTGACCTTCGGACAGTGCAGCACTCCCTCAATACTGACCCTCTGACGGTGCAGCACTCCCTCAGTACTGACCCTCTGACACTACAGCACTCTCTCAGTACTGACCCTCTGACAGTGCCGGACTCCCTCAGTACAGACCCTCTGACAGTGCAGCGCTCCCTCAGTACTGAACCTCTGACAGAGCAGCACTCCCTCAGAACTGACCCTATGACAGTGCAGCAATCCCTCAGTACTGACCCTCTGAGAGTACAGCACTCCCTCAGTACTGAGCCTCAGACAGTGCAGCACTCCCTCAGTACTGACGCTCTGACAGAGCAGCACTCCCTCAGTTCTGAACCTCTGACAGTGCAGCACTCCCTCAGTACTGACCCTCTGACAGTGCAGCACTCCCTCAGTACTGACGCTCTGACTGTGCAGCACTCCCTCAGTACTGAACCTCTGACAGTGCAGCACTCCCTCAGTACTGACCCTCTGACAGTGCAGCACTCCCTCAGTAGTGACCCTCTGACAGTGCAGCACTCCCTCAGTACTGACCCTCTGACAGTGCAGCACTCCGTCAGTACTGACCCTCAGACTGTGCAGCACTCCCTCAGTACTGACCTTCGGACAGTGCAGCACTCCCTCAATACTGACCCTCTGACGGTGCAGCACTCCCTCAGTACTGACCCTCTGACACTACAGCACTCTCTCAGTACTGACCCTCTGACAGTGCCGGACTCCCTCAGTACAGACCCTCTGACAGTGCAGCGCTCCCTCAGTACTGACCCTCTGACAGTGCAGCACTCCCTCAGTACTGACCCTCTGACAGTGCAGCACTCCCACAGTACTGACCCTCTGACAGTGCAGCACTCCCTCAGTACTGACCCTCTGACACTACAGCACTCCCACAGTACTGACCCTCTGACAGTGCAGCACACCCTCAGTACTGACCTTCTGACACTACAGCACTCCCTCAGTACTGACCCTCTGACAGTGCAGCACTCCCTCAGTACTGACCCACTGACACTACAGCACTCCCTCAGTACTGACCCTCTGACAGTGCAGCACTCCCTCATTACTGACCCTCTGACAGTGCAGCATTGCCTCAGTACTGACCCTCTGACAGTGCGGCACTCCCTTGTTACTGACCCTCTGTCAGTGCAGCACTCCCTCAGTACTGACCCTCTGACAGTGCAGCACTCCCTCAGTACTGACCCTCTAACAGTGCAGCACTGCCTCACAACTGACCCTCTGACAGTGCTGCACTCCCTCTGTACAGACCCTCTGACAATGCAGCACTCCCTCAGTACTGACCCACTGACAGTGCAGCACTCCCTCAGTACTGACCCTCTGACAATGCAGCACTCTCTCAGTACTGACCCTCTGACAGTGCAGCACTCCCTCAGTACTGACCCTCTGACAGTGCAGCACTCCCTCAGTACTGACCCTCTGACAGTGCAGCACTCCCTCAGTACTGACCCTCTAACAGTGCTGCACTCCCTCAGTACTGACCCTCTGACAGTGCTGCACTCCCTCAGCACTGAACCTCTGACAGTGCAGCACTCCCTCAGTTCGGACACTCTGACAGTGCAGCACTCCCTCAGTACTGACAATCTGAACACTACAGCACTCCCTCAGTAATGTCCCTCTGACAGTGCAGCACTCCCTCAGTACTGAGCCTCTGACAGTGCAACCCTCCCTCAGTACTGACCCTCTGACAGTGCAGCACTCCCTCAGTACTGACACTCTGACAGTGCAGCACTCCCTCAGTACTGACCCTCTGACAGTGCAGCACTCCCTCAGTACTGACCCACTGACAGTGCAGCACTCCCTCAGTACTGACACTCTGACAGTGCAGCACTCCCTCAGTACTGACCCTCTGACAGTGCAGCACTCCCTCAGTACTGACCCTCTGACAGTGCAGCACTCCCTCAGAACTGAACCTGTGACAGTGCAGCACTCGCTCAGTACTGACCCTCTGACAGTGCAGCTCTCCCTCAATACTGACCCTATGACAGTGCAGCATTCCCTCAGTACTGACCCTCTGACAGTGCAGCACTTCCTCAGTACTGACCCTATGACAGTGCAGCCCTCCCTCAGTACGGACGCTCTGACAGTGCAGCACTCCCTCAGTCCTGACCCTCTGACAGTGCAGCACTCCCTCAGTACTGACCCTCTGACAGTGCAGCACTCCCTCAGTACTGACCCTCTGACAGTGCAGCACTCCCTCAGTACTGACCCTCTGACAGTGCAGCACTCCCTCAGTACTGACCCTCTGACAGTGCAGCACTCCCTTAATACTGACCCTCTGACAGTGCAGCACTCCCTCAGTACTGACCCTCCGACAGTGCAGCACTCCCTCAGCACTGACCCTCTGACTGTGCAGCACTCCCTCAGTACTGACCCTCTGAAGGAGCAGCACTCCCTCAGCACTGACCCTCTGACACTGCAGCACTCCCTCTGTACCGACTGTCTGACAGTGCAGCACTCCCTCAGTACTGACCATCCGACAATGCAGCACTCCCTCAGTACGGACCCTCTGACAGTGAAGCACTCCCTCAGTACTGACCCTCTGACAGTGATGCACTCCCTCAGTACAGACCCGCAGACAGTGCAGCACTCCCTCAATACTCAACCTCTGACAGAGCAGCTGTCCCTCAGTACTGACCCTCTGACAGTGCAGCACTCCCTCAGTACTGACCCTCAGACAGTGCAGCTCACTCTCATTACTGACCATCCGACAGTGCAGCACTCCCTCAGTGCTGACCATTTGACAGTGCAGCACTCCCTCAGTACTGACCCTATGACAGTGCAAATCTCCCTCAGTACTGTCCCTCTGACAGTGCAGCACTCCCTCAGTACTGACCCTATGACAGTGCAAATCTCCCTCAGTACTGTCCCTCTGACAGTGCAAATCTCCCTCAGTATTGACCCTATGACAGTGCAGCAATCCCTCAGTACTGTCCCTCTGACAGTGCAGCACTCCCTCAGTACTGACCCTCCAACAGAGCAGCACTCCCTCAGTACTGACCCTCTGACAGTGCTGCACTCCCTCAGTACTGACCCTCTGACAGTGCTGCACTCACTCAGTACTGACCCTCTGACAGTGCAGCACTCCCTCAGTACTGACCCTCTGACAGTGCTGCAGCCCCTCAGTACTGACCCTCTGACAGTGCAGCAAACCCTCAGTACAGACCCTCTGACAGTGCAGCGCTCCCTCAGTACTGATCCTCTGACAGTGCTGCACTCCCTCAGTACTGACCCTCTGACAGTGCAGCACTCCTTCAGTACTGACCCTCTGACAGTGCGGCACTCCCTCAGTACTGACACTCTGGCAGTGCAGCACTCCTTCAGTACTGACCCTCTGACAGTGCAGCACTCCCTCAGTACTGACCCTCTGACAGTGCAGCAATCCCTCAGTACTGACCCTCTGACAGTGCAGCACTCCCTCAGTACTGAACCTCTGACAGAGCAGCACTCCCTCAGAACTGACCCTATGACAGTGCAGCAATCCCTCAGTACTGACCCTCTGAGAGTACAGCACTCCCTCAGTACTGAGCCTCAGACAGTGCAGCACTCCCTCAGTACTGACGCTCTGACAGAGCAGCACTCCCTCAGTTCTGAACCTCTGACAGTGCAGCACTCCCTCAGTACTGACCCTCTGACAGTGCAGCACTCCCTCAGTACTGACGCTCTGACTGTGCAGCACTCCCTCAGTACTGAACCTCTGACAGTGCAGCACTCCCTCAGTACTGACCCTCTGACAGTGCAGCACTCCCTCAGTAGTGACCCTCTGACAGTGCAGCACTCCCTCAGTACTGACCCTCTGACAGTGCAGCACTCCGTCAGTACTGACCCTCAGACTGTGCAGCACTCCCTCAGTACTGACCTTCGGACAGTGCAGCACTCCCTCAATACTGACCCTCTGACGGTGCAGCACTCCCTCAGTACTGACCCTCTGACACTACAGCACTCTCTCAGTACTGACCCTCTGACAGTGCCGGACTCCCTCAGTACAGACCCTCTGACAGTGCAGCGCTCCCTCAGTACTGAACCTCTGACAGAGCAGCACTCCCTCAGAACTGACCCTATGACAGTGCAGCAATCCCTCAGTACTGACCCTCTGAGAGTACAGCACTCCCTCAGTACTGAGCCTCAGACAGTGCAGCACTCCCTCAGTACTGACGCTCTGACAGAGCAGCACTCCCTCAGTTCTGAACCTCTGACAGTGCAGCACTCCCTCAGTACTGACCCTCTGACAGTGCAGCACTCCCTCAGTACTGACGCTCTGACTGTGCAGCACTCCCTCAGTACTGACCATCTAACAGTGCAGCACTCCCACAGTACTGACCCTCTGACAGTGCACCACTCCCTCAGTACTGACTCTCTGACAGAGCAGCACTCCCTCAGTACTGACCCACTGACAGTGCTGCACTCCCTCATTACTGACCCTCTGACAGTGCAGCACTCCCTCAGTACGGACCCTCTGACAGTGAAGCATTCCCTCAGTACTGACCCTCTGACAGTGATGCACTTCCTCAGTACTGACCCGCAGACAGTGCTGCACTCCCTCAGTACTGACCCTCTGACAGTGCAGCACTCCCTCAGTACTGACCGTCTGACAGTGAAGCATTCCCTCAGCACTGACCCTCTGACAGTGCAGCACTCCCTCAGTACTAACCCTTTGACAGTGCAGCACTCCCTCAGTACTGACCATCTGACAGTGGAGCACTCCCTCAGTACTGACTCTCTGACTGTGCAGCACTCCCTCAGTACTGACCCTCTGACAGTGCTGCACTCCCTCAGTACTGACCCTCTGACAGTGCAGCACTCCCTCAGTACTGACCCTCTGACAGAGCAGCACTCCCTCAGTACTGACCCTCTGACAGTGCGGCACTCCCTCAGTACTGACCCTCTGACAGTGCTGCACTCCCTCAGTACTGTCCCTCTGACAGTGCAGCACTCCCACAGTACTGAACCTCTGACAGTGCACCACTCCCTCAGTACTGACTCTCTGACAGAGCAGCACTCCCTCAGTACTCACCCTCTGACAGTGCTGCACTCCCTCAGTACTGACCCTCTGACAGTGCAGCACTCCCTCAGTACTGACCCTCTGACAGTGCAGCACTCCCTCAGTACTGACCCTATGACAGTGCAAATCTCCCTCAGTACTGACCCTCTGACAGTGCAAATCTCCCTCAGTATTGACCCTATGACAGTGCAGCACTCCCTCTGTACTGACCCTCTGACAGTACAGCACTCCCTCAGTACTGTCCCTCTGACAGTGCAGCACACCCTCAGTACTGACCCTCCAACAGAGCAGCACTCCCTCAGTACTGACCCTCTGACAATGCTGCACTCCCTCAGTACTGACCCTCTGACATTGCAGCACTCCCTCAGTACTGACCCTCTGACAGTGCAGCACTCCCTCAGTACTGACCCTCTGACAGTGCTGCACTCCCTCAGTACTGACCCTCTGACAGTGCTGCACTCACTCAGTACTGACCCTCTGACAGTGCAGCACTCCCTCAGTACTGACCCTCTGACAGTGCTGCAGCCCCTCAGTACTGACCCTCTGACAGTGCAGCACTCCCTCAGTACAGACCCTCTGACAGTGCAGCGCTCCCTCAGTACTGATCCTCTGACAGTGCTGCACTCCCTCAGTACTTACCCTCTGACAGTGCAGCACTCCCTCAGTACTGACCCTCTGACAGTGCAGCACTCACTCGGTACTGACCCTCTGACAGTGCAGCACTCCTTCAGTACAGACACTCTGGCAGTGCAGCATTCCTTCAGTACTGACCCTCTGACAGTGCAGCACTCCCTCAGTACTGACCCTCTGACAGTGCAGCAATCCCTCAGTACTGACCCTCTGACAGTGCAGCACTCCCTCAGTACTGACCCTCTGACAGTGCAGCACTCCCTCAGTACTGACCCTCTGACAGAGCAGCACTCCCTCAGAACTGACCCTATGACAGTGCAGCAATCCCTCAGTACGGACCCTCTGAGAGTAAAGCACTCCCTCAGTACTGAGCCTCAGACAGTGCAGCACTCCCTCAGTACTGACGCTCTGACAGAGCAGCACTCCCTCAGTTCTGAACCTCTGACAGTGCAGCACTGCCTAAGTACTGACACTCTGACCAGTGCAGCACTCCCTCAGTAATGTCCCTCTGACAGTGCAGCACTCCCTCAGTACTGACCCTCTGACTGTGCAGCACTCCCTCAGTACTGAACCTCTGACAGTGCAGCACTCCCTCAGTACTGACCCTCTGACAGTGCAGCACTCCCTCAGTACTGACCCTCTGACAGTGCAGCACTCCCTCAGTACTGACCCTCGGACAGTGCAGCACTCCGTCAGTACTGACCCTCAGACTGTGCAGCACTCCCTCAGTACTGACCTTCGGACAGTGCAGCACTCCCTCAATACTGACCCTCTGACGGTGCAGCACTCCCTCAGTACTGACCCTCTGACACTACAGCACTCTCTCAGTACTGACCCTCTGACAGTGCCGGACTCCCTCAGTACAGACCCTCTGACAGTGCAGCGCTCCCTCAGTACTGACCCTCCGACAGTGCAGCACACCCTAAGTACTGACCCTATGACGGTGCAGCAATCCCTCAGTAATACCGCTGACAGTGCAGCACTCCCTCAGTAATGACCCTCTGACAGTGCATCACTCCCACATTACTGACCCTCTGACAGTGCAGCACTCCCTCAGTACTGACCCTCTGACACTACAGCACTCCCACAGTACTGACCCTCTGACAGTGCAGCACACCCTCAGTACTGACCCTCTGACACTACAGCACTCCCTCAGTACTGACCCTCTGACAGTGCAGCACTCCCTCAGTACTGACCCACTGACACTACAGCACTCCCTCAGTACTGACCCTCTGACAGTGCAGCACTCCCTCATTACTGACCCTCTGACAGTGCAGCATTGCCTCAGTACTGACCCTCTGACAGTGCAGCACTCCCTCAGTACTGACCCTCTGACAGTGCAGCACTCCCTCAGTACTGACCGTCTGACAGTGAAGCATTCCCTCAGCACTGACCCTCTGACAGTGCAGCACTCCCTCAGTACTGACCCTTTGACAGTGCAGCACTCCCTCAGTACTGACCCTCTGACAGTGGAGCACTCCCTCAGTACTGACTCTCTGACTGTGCAGCACTCCCTCAATACTGACCCTCTGACAGTGCAGCACTCCCTCAGTACTGACCCTCTGACAGTGCAGCACTCCTTCAGTACTGACCATCTGACAGTGCAGCACTCCCTCAGTACTGACCCTCTGACAGAGCAGCACTCCCTCAGTACTAACCCTCTGACAGTGCGGCACTCCCTCAGTACTGACCCTCTGACAGTGCTGCACTCCCTCAGTACTGACCCTCTGACAGTGCAGCACTCCCACAGTACTGACCCTCTGACAGTGCACCACTCCCTCAGTACTGACTCTCTGACAGAGCAGCACTCCCTCAGTACTCACCCTCTGACAGTGCTGCACTCCCTCAGTACTGACCCTCTGACAGTGCAGCACTCCCTCAGAACTGACCCTCTGACAGTGCAGCACTCTCTCAGTACTGACCCTCTGACAGTGCAGCACTCCCTCAGTACTGACCCTCTGACAGTGCAGCACTCTCTCAGTACTGACCCTCTGACAGTGCAGCACTCCCTCAGTACTGACCCTCTGACATTGAAGCATTCCCTCAGTACTGACCCTCTGACAGTGCAGCACTCCCTCAGTACTGACCCACTGACAGTTCAGCACTCCCTCAGTACTGACCCTCTGACAGTGCTGCAGTCCCTCAGTACTGACCCTCTGACAGTGCAGCACGCCCTCAGTATTGACACTCTGACAGTGCAGCACTCCCTCAGTACTGACACTCTGACAGTGCAGCACTCCCTCAGTACTGACCCTCTGACAGTGAAGCATTCCCTCAGTACTGACCCTCTGACAGTGCAGCCCTCCCTCAGTACTGACCCTCTGACAGCGTGGCACTCCCTCAGTACTGACCCTTTGACAGTGCAGCACTCCCTCAGTACTGACCCTCTGACAGTGCAGCACTCTCTCAGTACTGACCCTCTGACAGTGCAACAGTCCCTCAGTACTGACCCTCTGACAGTGCTGCACTCCCTCATTACTGACACTCTGACAGTGCAGCACTCCCTCAGTACTGACCCTCTGACAGTGCAGCACTCCCTCAGTACTGACCCTCTGACAGTGCAGCACTCCCTTAATACTGACCCTCTGACAGTGCAGCACTCCCTCAGTACTGACCCTCCGACAGTGCAGCACTCCCTCAGCAATGACCCTCTGACAGTGCAGCACTCCCTCAGTACTGACCCTCTGAAGGAGCAGCACTCCCTCAGTACTGACTCTCTGACAGTGCAACACTCCCTCAGTACTGACCATCTGACAGTGCAGCACTCCCTCAGAAAAGAGCATCCGAGATTGCAGCACTCCCTCAGTACTGACCCTATGACAGTGCAGCACTCCCCCAGTTCTGACCCTCTGACAGTGCTGCACTCCCTCAATACTGACCCTCTGACAGTGCAACAGTCCCTAAGTACTGACCCTCTGACAGTGCAGCACTCCCTCAGTACTGACCCTCTGACAGTGCAGGACTCCCTCAATACTGACCCTCTGACAGTGCAGCTCTCCCTCAGTACTGACCTTCTGACAGTGCAGCAAACACTCAGTACTGACCCTGTGACTGTGCAGCTCTCCCTCAGTACTGACCCTCTGACAGTGCAGCACTCCCTCAGTACTGACCCTCTGACAGTGCAGCACTTCGTCAATACTGACCCTCTGACAGTGCAGCAGTCCCTCAGTACTGAACCTCTGACACTGCAGCACTCCCTCAGTACTGACCCTCTGACAGTGCAGCATTCCCTCAGTACTGAACCTCTGACAGTGCAGCACTCCCTCAGTACTGACCCTCTGACAGTGCAGCACTCCCTCTGCAGTGACCCTCTGACAGTGCAGAACTCCCTCAGTACCGACTGTCTGACAGTGCAGCACTCCCTCAGTACTGACCATCTGACAATGCAGCACTTCCTCAGTACTGACCCTCTGACAGTGCAGCACTCCCTCATTACTGACCCTCTGACTGTGCAGCACTCCCTCAGTACTGACCCTCTGACAGTGCAGCACTCCCTCAGTACTGACCCTCTGACAGTGCAGCACTCCCTCAGTACTGACCCTCTGACAGTGCAGCACTCCCTCAGTACTGACCCTCTGACAGTGCAGCACTCCCTTAATACTGACCCTCTGACAGTGCAGCACTCCCTCAGTACTGACCCTCCGACAGTGCAGCACTCCCTCAGCACTGACCCTCTGACAGTGCAGCACTCCCTCAGTACTGACCCTCTGAAGGAGCAGCACTCCCTCAGCACTGACCCTCTGACACTGCAGCACTCCCTCTGTACCGACTGTCTGACAGTGCAGCACTCCCTCAGTACTGACCATCCGACAATGCAGCACTACCTCAGTACTGACCCTCTGACAGTGCAGCACACCCTCAGTACTGACCCTCTGACAGTGCAGCACTCCCTCAGTACTGACTCTCTGACAGTGGAGCACTCCCTCAGTACGGACCCTCTGACAGTGAAGCACTCCCTCAGTACTGACCCTCTGACAGTGATGCACTCCCTCAGTACAGACCCGCAGACAGTGCAGCACTCCCTCAATACTCAACCTCTGACAGAGCAGCTGTCCCTCAGTACTGACCCTCAGACAGTGCAGCTCACTCTCATTACTGACCATCCGACAGTGCAGCACTCCCTCAGTGCTGACCATTTGACAGTGCAGCACTCCCTCAGTACTGACCCTATGACAGTGCAAATCTCCCTCAGTACTGTCCCTCTGACAGTGCAGCACTCCCTCAGTACTGACCCTATGACAGTGCAAATCTCCCTCAGTACTGTCCCTCTGACAGTGCAAATCTCCCTCAGTATTGACCCTATGACAGTGCAGCAATCCCTCAGTACTGTCCCTCTGACAGTGCAGCACTCCCTCAGTACTGACCCTCCAACAGAGCAGCACTCCCTCAGTACTGACCCTCTGACAGTGCTGCACTCCCTCAGTACTGACCCTCTGACAGTGCTGCACTCACTCAGTACTGACCCTCTGACAGTGCAGCACTCCCTCAGTACTTACCCTCTGACAGTGCTGCAGCCCCTCAGTACTGACCCTCTGACAGTGCAGCAAACCCTCATTACAGACCCTCTGACAGTGCAGCGCTCCCTCAGTACTGATCCTCTGACAGTGCTGCACTCCCTCAGTACTGACCCTCTGACAGTGCAGCACTCCCTCAGTACTGACCCTCTGACAGTGCAGCACTCACTCAGTACTGACCCTCTGACAGTGCAGCACTCCTTCAGTACTGACCCTCTGACAGTGCGGCACTCCCTCAGTACTGACACTCTGGCAGTGCAGCACTCCTTCAGTACTGACCCTCTGACAGTGCAGCACTCCCTCAGTACTGACCCTCTGACAGTGCAGCAATCCCTCAGTACTGACCCTCTGACAGTGCAGCACTCCCTCAGTACTGAACCTCTGACAGAGCAGCACTCCCTCAGAACTGACCCTATGACAGTGCAGCAATCCCTCAGTACTGACCCTCTGAGAGTACAGCACTCCCTCAGTACTGAGCCTCAGACAGTGCAGCACTCCCTCAGTACTGACGCTCTGACAGAGCAGCACTCCCTCAGTTCTGAACCTCTGACAGTGCAGCACTCCCTCAGTACTGACCCTCTGACAGTGCAGCACTCCCTCAGTACTGACGCTCTGACTGTGCAGCACTCCCTCAGTACTGAACCTCTGACAGTGCAGCACTCCCTCAGTACTGACCCTCTGACAGTGCAGCACTCCCTCAGTAGTGACCCTCTGACAGTGCAGCACTCCCTCAGTACTGACCCTCTGACAGTGCAGCACTCCGTCAGTACTGACCCTCAGACTGTGCAGCACTCCCTCAGTACTGACCTTCGGACAGTGCAGCACTCCCTCAATACTGACCCTCTGACGGTGCAGCACTCCCTCAGTACTGACCCTCTGACACTACAGCACTCTCTCAGTACTGACCCTCTGACAGTGCCGGACTCCCTCAGTACAGACCCTCTGACAGTGCAGCGCTCCCTCAGTACTGAAGCTCTGACAGAGCAGCACTCCCTCAGAACTGACCCTATGAAAGTGCAGCAATCCCTCAGTACTGACCCTCTGAGAGTACAGCACTCCCTCAGTACTGAGCCTCAGACAGTGCAGCACTCCCTCAGTACTGACGCTCTGACAGAGCAGCACTCCCTCAGTTCTGAACCTCTGACAGTGCAGCACTCCCTCAGTACTGACCCTCTGACAGTGCAGCACTCCCTCAGTACTGACGCTCTGACTGTGCAGCACTCCCTCAGTACTGAACCTCTGACAGTGCAGCACTCCCTCAGTACTGACCCTCTGACAGTGCAGCACTCCCTCAGTAGTGACCCTCTGACAGTGCAGCACTCCCTCAGTACTGACCCTCTGACAGTGCAGCACTCCGTCAGTACTGACCCTCAGACTGTGCAGCACTCCCTCAGTACTGACCTTCGGACAGTGCAGCACTCCCTCAATACTGACCCTCTGACGGTGCAGCACTCCCTCAGTACTGACCCTCTGACACTACAGCACTCTCTCAGTACTGACCCTCTGACAGTGCCGGACTCCCTCAGTACAGACCCTCTGACAGTGCAGCGCTCCCTCAGTACTGACCCTCTGACAGTGCAGCACTCCCTCAGTACTGACCCTCTGACAGTGCAGCACTCCCACAGTACTGACCCTCTGACAGTGCAGCACTCCCTCAGTACTGACCCTCTGACACTACAGCACTCCCACAGTACTGACCCTCTGACAGTGCAGCACACCCTCAGTACTGACCTTCTGACACTACAGCACTCCCTCAGTACTGACCCTCTGACAGTGCAGCACTCCCTCAGTACTGACCCACTGACACTACAGCACTCCCTCAGTACTGACCCTCTGACAGTGCAGCACTCCCTCATTACTGACCCTCTGACAGTGCAGCATTGCCTCAGTACTGACCCTCTGACAGTGCGGCACTCCCTTGTTACTGACCCTCTGTCAGTGCAGCACTCCCTCAGTACTGACCCTCTGACAGTGCAGCACTCCCTCAGTACTGACCCTCTAACAGTGCAGCACTGCCTCACAACTGACTCTCTGACAGTGCTGCACTCCCTCTGTACAGACCCTCTGACAATGCAGCACTCCCTCAGTACTGACCCACTGACAGTGCAGCACTCCCTCAGTACTGACCCTCTGACAATGCAGCACTCTCTCAGTACTGACCCTCTGACAGTGCAGCACTCCCTCAGTACTGACCCTCTGACAGTGCAGCACTCCCTCAGTACTGACCCTCTGACAGTGCAGCACTCCCTCAGTACTGACCCTCTAACAGTGCTGCACTCCCTCAGTACTGACCCTCTGACAGTGCTGCACTCCCTCAGCACTGAACCTCTGACAGTGCAGCACTCCCTCAGTTCGGACACTCTGACAGTGCAGCACTCCCTCAGTACTGACAATCTGAACACTGCAGCACTCCCTCAGTAATGTCCCTCTGACAGTGCAGCACTCCCTCAGTACTGAGCCTCTGACAGTGCAACCCTCCCTCAGTACTGACCCTCTGACAGTGCAGCACTCCCTCAGTACTGACACTCTGACAGTGCAGCACTCCCTCAGTACTGACCCTCTGACAGTGCAGCACTCCCTCAGTACTGACCCACTGACAGTGCAGCACTCCCTCAGTACTGACACTCTGACAGTGCAGCACTCCCTCAGTACTGACCCTCTGACAGTGCAGCACTCCCTCAGTACTGACCCTCTGACAGTGCAGCACTCCCTCAGAACTGAACCTGTGACAGTGCAGCACTCGCTCAGTACTGACCCTCTGACAGTGCAGCTCTCCCTCAATACTGACCCTATGACAGTGCAGCATTCCCTCAGTACTGACCCTCTGACAGTGCAGCACTTCCTCAGTACTGACCCTATGACAGTGCAGCCCTCCCTCAGTACGGACGCTCTGACAGTGCAGCACTCCCTCAGTCCTGACCCTCTGACAGTGCAGCACTCCCTCAGTACTGACCCTCTGACAGTGCAGCACTCCCTCAGTACTGACCCTCTGACAGTGCAGCACTCCCTCAGTACTGACCCTCTGACAGTGCAGCACTCCCTCAGTACTGACCCTCTGACAGTGCAGCACTCCCTTAATACTGACCCTCTGACAGTGCAGCACTCCCTCAGTACTGACCCTCCGACAGTGCAGCACTCCCTCAGCACTGACCCTCTGACTGTGCAGCACTCCCTCAGTACTGACCCTCTGAAGGAGCAGCACTCCCTCAGCACTGACCCTCTGACACTGCAGCACTCCCTCTGTACCGACTGTCTGACAGTGCAGCACTCCCTCAGTACTGACCATCCGACAATGCAGCACTCCCTCAGTACGGACCCTCTGAAAGTGAAGCACTCCCTCAGTACTGACCCTCTGACAGTGATGCACTCCCTCAGTACAGACCCGCAGACAGTGCAGCACTCCCTCAATACTCAACCTCTGACAGAGCAGCTGTCCCTCAGTACTGACCCTCTGACAGTGCAGCACTCCCTCAGTACTGACCCTCAGACAGTGCAGCTCACTCTCATTACTGACCATCCGACAGTGCAGCACTCCCTCAGTGCTGACCATTTGACAGTGCAGCACTCCCTCAGTACTGACCCTATGACAGTGCAAATCTCCCTCAGTACTGTCCCTCTGACAGTGCAGCACTCCCTCAGTACTGACCCTATGACAGTGCAAATCTCCCTCAGTACTGTCCCTCTGACAGTGCAAATCTCCCTCAGTATTGACCCTATGACAGTGCAGCAATCCCTCAGTACTGTCCCTCTGACAGTGCAGCACTCCCTCAGTACTGACCCTCCAACAGAGCAGCACTCCCTCAGTACTGACCCTCTGACAGTGCTGCACTCCCTCAGTACTGACCCTCTGACAGTGCTGCACTCACTCAGTACTGACCCTCTGACAGTGCAGCACTCCCTCAGTACTGACCCTCTGACAGTGCTGCAGCCCCTCAGTACTGACCCTCTGACAGTGCAGCAAACCCTCAGTACAGACCCTCTGACAGTGCAGCGCTCCCTCAGTACTGATCCTCTGACAGTGCTGCACTCCCTCAGTACTGACCCTCTGACAGTGCAGCACTCCTTCAGTACTGACCCTCTGACAGTGCGGCACTCCCTCAGTACTGACACTCTGGCAGTGCAGCACTCCTTCAGTACTGACCCTCTGACAGTGCAGCACTCCCTCAGTACTGACCCTCTGACAGTGCAGCAATCCCTCAGTACTGACCCTCTGACAGTGCAGCACTCCCTCAGTACTGAACCTCTGACAGAGCAGCACTCCCTCAGAACTGACCCTATGACAGTGCAGCAATCCCTCAGTACTGACCCTCTGAGAGTACAGCACTCCCTCAGTACTGAGCCTCAGACAGTGCAGCACTCCCTCAGTACTGACGCTCTGACAGAGCAGCACTCCCTCAGTTCTGAACCTCTGACAGTGCAGCACTCCCTCAGTACTGACCCTCTGACAGTGCAGCACTCCCTCAGTACTGACGCTCTGACTGTGCAGCACTCCCTCAGTACTGAACCTCTGACAGTGCAGCACTCCCTCAGTACTGACCCTCTGACAGTGCAGCACTCCCTCAGTAGTGACCCTCTGACAGTGCAGCACTCCCTCAGTACTGACCCTCTGACAGTGCAGCACTCCGTCAGTACTGACCCTCAGACTGTGCAGCACTCCCTCAGTACTGACCTTCGGACAGTGCAGCACTCCCTCAATACTGACCCTCTGACGGTGCAGCACTCCCTCAGTACTGACCCTCTGACACTACAGCACTCTCTCAGTACTGACCCTCTGACAGTGCCGGACTCCCTCAGTACAGACCCTCTGACAGTGCAGCGCTCCCTCAGTACTGAACCTCTGACAGAGCAGCACTCCCTCAGAACTGACCCTATGACAGTGCAGCAATCCCTCAGTACTGACCCTCTGAGAGTACAGCACTCCCTCAGTACTGAGCCTCAGACAGTGCAGCACTCCCTCAGTACTGACGCTCTGACAGAGCAGCACTCCCTCAGTTCTGAACCTCTGACAGTGCAGCACTCCCTCAGTACTGACCCTCTGACAGTGCAGCACTCCCTCAGTACTGACGCTCTGACTGTGCAGCACTCCCTCAGTACTGAACCTCTGACAGTGCAGCACTCCCTCAGTACTGACCCTCTGACAGTGCAGCACTCCCTCAGTAGTGACCCTCTGACAGTGCAGCACTCCCTCAGTACTGACCCTCTGACAGTGCAGCACTCCGTCAGTACTGACCCTCAGACTGTGCAGCACTCCCTCAGTACTGACCTTCGGACAGTGCAGCACTCCCTCAATACTGACCCTCTGACGGTGAAGCACTCCCTCAGTACTGACCCTCTGACACTACAGCACTCTCTCAGTACTGACCCTCTGACAGTGCCGGACTCCCTCAGTAGTGACCCTCTGACAGTGCAGCACTCCCTCAGTACTGACCCTCTGACAGTGCAGCACTCCGTCAGTACTGACCCTCAGACTGTGCAGCACTCCCTCAGTACTGACCTTCGGACAGTGCAGCACTCCCTCAATACTGACCCTCTGACGGTGCAGCACTCCCTCAGTACTGACCCTCTGACACTACAGCACTCTCTCAGTACTGACCCTCTGACAGTGCCGGACTCCCTCAGTACAGACCCTCTGACAGTGCAGCGCTCCCTCAGTACTGACCCTCTGACAGTGCAGCACTCCCTCAGTACTGACCCTCTGACAGTGCAGCACTCCCACAGTACTGACCCTCTGACAGTGCAGCACTCCCTCAGTACTGACCCTCTGACACTACAGCACTCCCACAGTACTGACCATCCGACAGTGCAGCACTCCCTCAGTGCTGACCATTTGACAGTGCAGCACTCCCTCAGTACTGACCCTATGACAGTGCAAATCTCCCTCAGTACTGTCCCTCTGACAGTGCAGCACTCCCTCAGTACTGACCCTATGACAGTGCAAATCTCCCTCAGTACTGTCCCTCTGACAGTGCAAATCTCCCTCAGTATTGACCCTATGACAGTGCAGCAATCCCTCAGTACTGTCCCTCTGACAGTGCAGCACTCCCTCAGTACTGACCCTCCAACAGAGCAGCACTCCCTCAGTACTGACCCTCTGACAGTGCTGCACTCCCTCAGTACTGACCCTCTGACAGTGCTGCACTCACTCAGTACTGACCCTCTGACAGTGCAGCACTCCCTCAGTACTGACCCTCTGACAGTGCTGCAGCCCCTCAGTACTGACCCTCTGACAGTGCAGCAAACCCTCAGTACAGACCCTCTGACAGTGCAGCGCTCCCTCAGTACTGATCCTCTGACAGTGCTGCACTCCCTCAGTACTGACCCTCTGACAGTGCAGCACTCCTTCAGTACTGACCCTCTGACAGTGCGGCACTCCCTCAGTACTGACACTCTGGCAGTGCAGCACTCCTTCAGTACTGACCCTCTGACAGTGCAGCACTCCCTCAGTACTGACCCTCTGACAGTGCAGCAATCCCTCAGTACTGACCCTCTGACAGTGCAGCACTCCCTCAGTACTGAACCTCTGACAGAGCAGCACTCCCTCAGAACTGACCCTATGACAGTGCAGCAATCCCTCAGTACTGACCCTCTGAGAGTACAGCACTCCCTCAGTACTGAGCCTCAGACAGTGCAGCACTCCCTCAGTACTGACGCTCTGACAGAGCAGCACTCCCTCAGTTCTGAACCTCTGACAGTGCAGCACTCCCTCAGTACTGACCCTCTGACAGTGCAGCACTCCCTCAGTACTGACGCTCTGACTGTGCAGCACTCCCTCAGTACTGAACCTCTGACAGTGCAGCACTCCCTCAGTACTGACCCTCTGACAGTGCAGCACTCCCTCAGTAGTGACCCTCTGACAGTGCAGCACTCCCTCAGTACTGACCCTCTGACAGTGCAGCACTCCGTCAGTACTGACCCTCAGACTGTGCAGCACTCCCTCAGTACTGACCTTCGGACAGTGCAGCACTCCCTCAATACTGACCCTCTGACGGTGCAGCACTCCCTCAGTACTGACCCTCTGACACTACAGCACTCTCTCAGTACTGACCCTCTGACAGTGCCGGACTCCCTCAGTACAGACCCTCTGACAGTGCAGCGCTCCCTCAGTACTGAACCTCTGACAGAGCAGCACTCCCTCAGAACTGACCCTATGACAGTGCAGCAATCCCTCAGTACTGACCCTCTGAGAGTACAGCACTCCCTCAGTACTGAGCCTCAGACAGTGCAGCACTCCCTCAGTACTGACGCTCTGACAGAGCAGCACTCCCTCAGTTCTGAACCTCTGACAGTGCAGCACTCCCTCAGTACTGACCCTCTGACAGTGCAGCACTCCCTCAGTACTGACGCTCTGACTGTGCAGCACTCCCTCAGTACTGAACCTCTGACAGTGCAGCACTCCCTCAGTACTGACCCTCTGACAGTGCAGCACTCCCTCAGTAGTGACCCTCTGACAGTGCAGCACTCCCTCAGTACTGACCCTCTGACAGTGCAGCACTCCGTCAGTACTGACCCTCAGACTGTGCAGCACTCCCTCAGTACTGACCTTCGGACAGTGCAGCACTCCCTCAATACTGACCCTCTGACGGTGAAGCACTCCCTCAGTACTGACCCTCTGACACTACAGCACTCTCTCAGTACTGACCCTCTGACAGTGCCGGACTCCCTCAGTAGTGACCCTCTGACAGTGCAGCACTCCCTCAGTACTGACCCTCTGACAGTGCAGCACTCCGTCAGTACTGACCCTCAGACTGTGCAGCACTCCCTCAGTACTGACCTTCGGACAGTGCAGCACTCCCTCAATACTGACCCTCTGACGGTGCAGCACTCCCTCAGTACTGACCCTCTGACACTACAGCACTCTCTCAGTACTGACCCTCTGACAGTGCCGGACTCCCTCAGTACAGACCCTCTGACAGTGCAGCGCTCCCTCAGTACTGACCCTCTGACAGTGCAGCACTCCCTCAGTACTGACCCTCTGACAGTGCAGCACTCCCACAGTACTGACCCTCTGACAGTGCAGCACTCCCTCAGTACTGACCCTCTGACACTACAGCACTCCCACAGTACTGACCCTCTGACAGTGCAGCACACCCTCAGTACTGACCTTCTGACACTACAGCACTCCCTCAGTACTGACCCTCTGACAGTGCAGCACTCCCTCAGTACTGACCCACTGACACTACAGCACTCCCTCAGTACTGACCCTCTGACAGTGCAGCACTCCCTCATTACTGACCCTCTGACAGTGCAGCATTGCCTCAGTACTGACCCTCTGACAGTGCGGCACTCCCTTGTTACTGACCCTCTGTCAGTGCAGCACTCCCTCAGTACTGACCCTCTGACAGTGCAGCACTCCCTCAGTACTGACCCTCTAACAGTGCAGCACTGCCTCACAACTGACTCTCTGACAGTGCTGCACTCCCTCTGTACAGACCCTCTGACAATGCAGCACTCCCTCAGTACTGACCCACTGACAGTGCAGCACTCCCTCAGTACTGACCCTCTGACAATGCAGCACTCTCTCAGTACTGACCCTCTGACAGTGCAGCACTCCCTCAGTACTGACCCTCTGACAGTGCAGCACTCCCTCAGTACTGACCCTCTGACAGTGCAGCACTCCCTCAGTACTGACCCTCTAACAGTGCTGCACTCCCTCAGTACTGACCCTCTGACAGTGCTGCACTCCCTCAGCACTGAACCTCTGACAGTGCAGCACTCCCTCAGTTCGGACACTCTGACAGTGCAGCACTCCCTCAGTACTGACAATCTGAACACTGCAGCACTCCCTCAGTAATGTCCCTCTGACAGTGCAGCACTCCCTCAGTACTGAGCCTCTGACAGTGCAACCCTCCCTCAGTACTGACCCTCTGACAGTGCAGCACTCCCTCAGTACTGACACTCTGACAGTGCAGCACTCCCTCAGTACTGACCCTCTGACAGTGCAGCACTCCCTCAGTACTGACCCACTGACAGTGCAGCACTCCCTCAGTACTGACACTCTGACAGTGCAGCACTCCCTCAGTACTGACCCTCTGACAGTGCAGCACTCCCTCAGTACTGACCCTCTGACAGTGCAGCACTCCCTCAGAACTGAACCTGTGACAGTGCAGCACTCGCTCAGTACTGACCCTCTGACAGTGCAGCTCTCCCTCAATACTGACCCTATGACAGTGCAGCATTCCCTCAGTACTGACCCTCTGACAGTGCAGCACTTCCTCAGTACTGACCCTATGACAGTGCAGCCCTCCCTCAGTACGGACGCTCTGACAGTGCAGCACTCCCTCAGTCCTGACCCTCTGACAGTGCAGCACTCCCTCAGTACTGACCCTCTGACAGTGCAGCACTCCCTCAGTACTGACCCTCTGACAGTGCAGCACTCCCTCAGTACTGACCCTCTGACAGTGCAGCACTCCCTCAGTACTGACCCTCTGACAGTGCAGCACTCCCTTAATACTGACCCTCTGACAGTGCAGCACTCCCTCAGTACTGACCCACCGACAGTGCAGCACTCCCTCAGCACTGACCCTCTGACTGTGCAGCACTCCCTCAGTACTGACCCTCTGAAGGAGCAGCACTCCCTCAGCACTGACCCTCTGACACTGCAGCACTCCCTCTGTACCGACTGTCTGACAGTGCAGCACTCCCTCAGTACTGACCATCCGACAATGCAGCACTCCCTCAGTACGGACCCTCTGACAGTGAAGCACTCCCTCAGTACTGACCCTCTGACAGTGATGCACTCCCTCAGTACAGACCCGCAGACAGTGCAGCACTCCCTCAATACTCAACCTCTGACAGAGCAGCTGTCCCTCAGTACTGACCCTCTGACAGTGCAGCACTCCCTCAGTACTGACCCTCAGACAGTGCAGCTCACTCTCATTACTGACCATCCGACAGTGCAGCACTCCCTCAGTGCTGACCATTTGACAGTGCAGCACTCCCTCAGTACTGACCCTATGACAGTGCAAATCTCCCTCAGTACTGTCCCTCTGACAGTGCAGCACTCCCTCAGTACTGACCCTATGACAGTGCAAATCTCCCTCAGTACTGTCCCTCTGACAGTGCAAATCTCCCTCAGTATTGACCCTATGACAGTGCAGCAATCCCTCAGTACTGTCCCTCTGACAGTGCAGCACTCCCTCAGTACTGACCCTCCAACAGAGCAGCACTCCCTCAGTACTGACCCTCTGACAGTGCTGCACTCCCTCAGTACTGACCCTCTGACAGTGCTGCACTCACTCAGTACTGACCCTCTGACAGTGCAGCACTCCCTCAGTACTGACCCTCTGACAGTGCTGCAGCCCCTCAGTACTGACCCTCTGACAGTGCAGCAAACCCTCAGTACAGACCCTCTGACAGTGCAGCGCTCCCTCAGTACTGATCCTCTGACAGTGCTGCACTCCCTCAGTACTGACCCTCTGACAGTGCAGCACTCCTTCAGTACTGACCCTCTGACAGTGCGGCACTCCCTCAGTACTGACACTCTGGCAGTGCAGCACTCCTTCAGTACTGACCCTCTGACAGTGCAGCACTCCCTCAGTACTGACCCTCTGACAGTGCAGCAATCCCTCAGTACTGACCCTCTGACAGTGCAGCACTCCCTCAGTACTGAACCTCTGACAGAGCAGCACTCCCTCAGAACTGACCCTATGACAGTGCAGCAATCCCTCAGTACTGACCCTCTGAGAGTACAGCACTCCCTCAGTACTGAGCCTCAGACAGTGCAACACTCCCTCAGTACTGACGCTCTGACAGAGCAGCACTCCCTCAGTTCTGAACCTCTGACAGTGCAGCACTCCCTCAGTACTGACCCTCTGACAGTGCAGCACTCCCTCAGTACTGACGCTCTGACTGTGCAGCACTCCCTCAGTACTGAACCTCTGACAGTGCAGCACTCCCTCAGTACTGACCCTCTGACAGTGCAGCACTCCCTCAGTAGTGACCCTCTGACAGTGCAGCACTCCCTCAGTACTGACCCTCTGACAGTGCAGCACTCCGTCAGTACTGACCCTCAGACTGTGCAGCACTCCCTCAGTACTGACCTTCGGACAGTGCAGCACTCCCTCAATACTGACCCTCTGACGGTGCAGCACTCCCTCAGTACTGACCCTCTGACACTACAGCACTCTCTCAGTACTGACCCTCTGACAGTGCCGGACTCCCTCAGTACAGACCCTCTGACAGTGCAGCGCTCCCTCAGTACTGAACCTCTGACAGAGCAGCACTCCCTCAGAACTGACCCTATGACAGTGCAGCAATCCCTCAGTACTGACCCTCTGAGAGTACAGCACTCCCTCAGTACTGAGCCTCAGACAGTGCAGCACTCCCTCAGTACTGACGCTCTGACAGAGCAGCACTCCCTCAGTTCTGAACCTCTGACAGTGCAGCACTCCCTCAGTACTGACCCTCTGACAGTGCAGCACACCCTCAGTACTGACGCTCTGACTGTGCAGCACTCCCTCAGTACTGAACCTCTGACAGTGCAGCACTCCCTCAGTACTGACCCTCTGACAGTGCAGCACTCCCTCAGTAGTGACCCTCTGACAGTGCAGCACTCCCTCAGTACTGACCCTCTGACAGTGCAGCACTCCGTCAGTACTGACCCTCAGACTGTGCAGCACTCCCTCAGTACTGACCTTCGGACAGTGCAGCACTCCCTCAATACTGACCCTCTGACGGAGAAGCACTCCCTCAGTACTGACCCTCTGACACTACAGCACTCTCTCAGTACTGACCCTCTGACAGTGCCGGACTCCCTCAGTACAGACCCTCTGACAGTGCAGCGCTCCCTCAGTACTGACCCTCTGACAGTGCAGCACTCCCTCAGTACTGACCCTCTGACAGTGCAGCACTCCCACAGTACTGACCCTCTGACAGTGCAGCACTCCCTCAGTACTGACCCTCTGACACTACAGCACTCCCACAGTACTGACCCTCTGACAGTGCAGCACACCCTCAGTACTGACCTTCTGACACTACAGCACTCCCTCAGTACTGACCCTCTGACAGTGCAGCACTCCCTCAGTACTGACCCACTGACACTACAGCACTCCCTCAGTACTGACCCTCTGACAGTGCAGCACTCCCTCATTACTGACCCTCTGACAGTGCAGCATTGCCTCAGTACTGACCCTCTGACAGTGCGGCACTCCCTTGTTACTGACCCTCTGTCAGTGCAGCACTCCCTCAGTACTGACCCTCTGACAGTGCAGCACTCCCTCAGTACTGACCCTCTAACAGTGCAGCACTGCCTCACAACTGACCCTCTGACAGTGCTGCACTCCCTCTGTACAGACCCTCTGACAATGCAGCACTCCCTCAGTACTGACCCTCTGACAGTGCAGCACTCCCTCAGTACTGACCCTCTGACAATGCAGCACTCCCTCAGTACTGACCCTCTGACAGTGCAGCACTCTCTCAGTACTGACCCTCTGACAGTGCAGCACTCCCTCAGTACTGACCCTCTGACAGTGCAGCACTCCCTCAGTACTGACCCTCTGACAGTGCAGCACTCCCTCAGTACTGACCCTCTAACAGTGCTGCACTCCCTCAGTACTGACCCTCTGACAGTGCAGCACTCCCTCAGCACTGAACCTCTGACAGTGCAGCACTCCCTCAGTTCGGACACTCTGACAGTGCAGCACTCCCTCAGTACTGACAATCTGAACACTGCAGCACTCCCTCAGTAATGTCCCTCTGACAGTGCAGCACTCCCTCAGTACTGAGCCTCTGACAGTGCAACCCTCCCTCAGTACTGACCCTCTGACAGTGCAGCACTCCCTCAGTACTGACACTCTGACAGTGCAGCACTCCCTCAGTACTGACCCTCTGACAGTGCAGCACTCCCTCAGTACTGACCCACTGACAGTGCAGCACTCCCTCAGTACTGACACTCTGACAGTGCAGCACTCCCTCAGTACTGACCCTCTGACAGTGCAGCACTCCCTCAGTACTGACCCTCTGACAGTGCAGCACTCCCTCAGAACTGAACCTGTGACAGTGCAGCACTCGCTCAGTACTGACCCTCTGACAGTGCAGCTCTCCCTCAATACTGACCCTATGACAGTGCAGCATTCCCTCAGTACTGACCCTCTGACAGTGCAGCACTTCCTCAGTACTGACCCTATGACAGTGCAGCCCTCCCTCAGTACGGACGCTCTGACAGTGCAGCACTCCCTCAGTCCTGACCCTCTGACAGTGCAGCACTCCCTCAGTACTGAACCTCTGACAGTGCAGCACTCCCTCAGTACTGACCCTCTGACAGTGCAGCACTCCCTCAGTACTGACCGTCTGACAGTGCAGCAATCCCTCAGTACTGACCCTCTGACAATGCGGCACTCCCTCAGTACTGACCCTCTGACAGTGCAGCACTCCATCAGTACTGACCCTCTGACAGTGCCGTACTCCCTCAGTAATTACCCTCTGACAGTGCAGCAGTCTCTCAGTACTGACCCTCTGCCAGTGGAGCACTCCCTCAGTACTGAGCCTCTGACAATGCTGCACTCCCTCAGTACTGAACCTCTGACAATGCTGCACTCCCTCAGTACAGACCCACTGGCAGTGCAGCACTCCCTCAGTACAGACCCTCTGACAATGCTGCACTCCCTCAGTACTGACCATCTGGCAGTGCAGCAGTCCCTCAGTACTGACCCTCTGAAAGTGCAGCACTCCCTCAGTACTGACCCTCTGACAGTGCAGCACTCCCTCAGTACTGACCCTCTGACAGTGCAGTATTCCATCAGTACTGACACTCTGAGAGTGCAGCACTCGCTCAGTACTGACCCTCTGACAATGCTGCACTCCCTCAATACTGACCCTCTGGCAGTGCAGTACTCCCTCAGTACTGACCCTCTGACAGTGCAACACTCTCGCTGTACTGACCCTCTGACAGTGCAGCTCTCCCTCAGTACTGACCCTCTGACAGTGCGGCACTCCCCCAGTTCTGACCCTCTGACAGTGCAGCACTCCCTCAGTACTGACCCTCTAACAGTGCAGCACTCCCTCCTTACTGACCCTCTAACAGTGCAGCACTCCCTCAGTACTGACCCTCTGACAGTGCAGCACTCCATCAGCACTGACCCTCTGACAGTGCGGCAATTCCTCAGTGCTGACCCTCTGACAGTGCAGCACTCCCTCAGTACTGACCCTCTGACAATGCTGCAGTCCCTCAGTACAGACCCTCTGGTAGTGCAGCACTCCCTCAGTACTGACCCTCTGACAATGCTGCACTCCCTCACTACTGACCCTCTGACAGTGCAGCACTCCCTCAGTACTGACCATCTGACAGTGCAGCACTCCCACAGTA
Source organism: Isurus oxyrinchus (assembly GCA_026770705.1). Taxonomy (NCBI): domain Eukaryota; kingdom Metazoa; phylum Chordata; class Chondrichthyes; order Lamniformes; family Lamnidae; genus Isurus; species Isurus oxyrinchus. Next base: position 430,965 of record JANJGN010000409.1, read on the forward strand.
CTGACCCTCTAACAGTGCACCACTCCCTCAGTACTGACCCTCTGACAGTGCAGCACTCCTTCAGTACTGACCCTCTGAAAGTGCAGCACTCCCTCAGTACTGACGCTCTGGCAGTGCAGCACTCCCTCATTAATGACCCTCTGACAGTACAGCACTCCCTCAGTACCTACCCTCTGAAAGTCCAGCACTCCCTCAGTACTAACCCTCTGACAGTGCAGCACTCCCTCAGTACTGACCCTCTGACAATGCTGCACTCCCTCAATACTGACCCTCTGGCAGTGCAGCACTCCCTCAGTACTGACCCTCTGACAGTGCCGCACTCCCTCAGTACTGACCCTCTGACAGTGCATCAATGCCTCAATACTGACCCTCTGACAGTGCGGCACTCCCTCAGTACTGAACCTCTGACAATGCAGCATTTCCTCTGTACTGACCCACATACACTGCTGCACTCCCTCAGTACTGACCATATGACAATGCAGCATTCCCACTGTACTGACCCACATACAGTGCGGCACTCCCACAGTACTGACCCTCTGACAGTGCAGCACCCCCTCAGTACTGACCCTCTGACAGAGCAGCACTCCCGCTGTACTGACCCTCTCTCAGTGCAAGTCTCCCTCAGTACTGACCCTCTGACAGTGCGGCAATCCCTCAATACTGACCCTCTGACAGTGCAGCACTCCCTCAGTACTGACCCTCTAACAGTGCAGCACTCCCTCAGTCCTGTCCCTCTAACAGTGCAGCACTCCCTCAGTAATGACCCTCTGACAGTGCAGCACTCCCTCAGCACTGATCCTCTGACAGATCAGCACTCCCTCAGTACTGACCCTCTGATAGTGCAGCACTCCCTCAGTAGTGACCCTCTGACAGTGCTGCACTACATCAGCACTGACCCTCTGACATTGCAGCACTCCCTCAGTACTGATCCTCCGACAATGGAGCAACCACTCAGTACTGACCCTCTCACAGTGCGGCACTCCCTGAGTACTAACCCTCTGAAACTGCAGCACTCCCTCAGTACTGACCCTCTGACAGTGCAGCACTCCCTCAGTACTGACCCTCTGACAGTGCAGCACTCCCTCAGTACTGACCCTCTGACAGTGCTGCACACCATCAGCACTGACCCTCTGACAGATCAGCACTCCCTCAGTACCGACCCTCTGACAGTGCAGCACTCCCTCAGTACTGACCCTCTGACAGTTCTGCAGTCCCTCAGTAATGACCCTCTGACAGTGCAGCACTCCCTCAGTACTGACCCTCTGACAGTGCTGCACACCATCAGCACTGACCCTCTGACAGTGCAGAATTCCCTCTGTACAGACCCTCTGACTGTGCAGCAATCCCTCAGTACTGACGGTGTGAAAGTGCTGTACTCCCTCAGTACTGACCCTCTGACAGTGCGGCACTCACTCAGTACTGACACTCTGACAATGCTGCAGTCCCTCAGGACTGACCCTCTGACAGTGCAGCACTCCCTCATTACTGACCCTCTGACAGTGCAGCACTCCCTCTGTACTGTCCCACATACAGTGCTGCACTCCCTCAGTACTGATCCTCTGACAGTGCAACTCTCCCTCAGTACTGACCCTCTGACAGTGCGGCACTCCCTCAGTACTGACCCTCTGACAGTGCAGCACTCCCTCAGTACTGACCCTCTGACAGTGCGGCAGTCCCTCAGTACTGACCCTCTGACAGTGCCGCACTCCCTCAGTACTTATCCTCTGACAATGCAGCAACCACTCATTACTGACCCTCTGACAGTGGAGCACTCCCTCAGTACTGACCCTCTGAAAATGCAGCACTCCCTCAGTACTGACCCTCTGACAGTGCAGCACTCCCCCAGTACTGACTCTCTGACAGTGCAGCACTCCCTCAGTACTGACCCTCTGACAGTGCTGCACTCCCTCAGTACTGACCCTCTGACAGTGCAGCACTCTCTCAGTACTGACCCTCTGACAGTGCAGCACTCCCTCAGTACTGACCCTCTGACAGTGCAGCACTCCCTCAGAACTGACCCTCTGACAGTTCACCACTACCTCAGTACTGACCCTCTGAGAGTGCAGCAGTCCCTCAGTACTGACCCTCTGACAGTTCACCTCTACCTCAGTACTGACCCTCCGACAGTGCAGCAGTCCCTCAGTACTGACCCTCTGACATTGCAGCACTCCCTCCGTTCTGACCCTCTGACAGTGCAGAACTCCCTCAGTACTGACCCTCTGACAGAGCAGCACTCCCGCTGTACTGACCCTCTCTCAGTGCAACTCTCCCTCAGTACTGACCCTCTGACAGTGCAGCACTCCCTCAGTACTGACCCTCTGACAGTGCGGCACTCCCTCAGTACTGACCCTCTGACAGTGCAGCACTCCCTCAGTACTAACCCTCTCACAGTGCAGCACTCCCTCAGACCTGACCCTCTAACAGTGCAGCACTCCCTCAATACTGACCCTCTGACAGTGCAGCACTCCATCAGCACTGACCCTCTGACAGATCAGCACTCCCTCAGTACTGACCCTCTGACAGTGCAGCACTCCCTCAGTACTGACCCTCTGACAGTGCAGCACACCCTCAGTACTGACCCTGTGACAGTGCTGCACTCCATCAGCACTCACCTCTGACAGTGCAGCACTCCCTCAGTACTGTGCCTCTGGCAGTGCAGAATTCCCTCTGAACCGACCCTCTGACTGTGCAGCAATCCCTCAGTACTGACGGTGTTAAAGTGCTGCACTCCCTCAGTACTGACCCTCTGACAGTGCAGCACGCCCTCAGTACTGACCCTCTGACAGTGCGGCACTCCCTCAGTACTAACCCTCTGAAAATGCAGCACTCCCTCAGTACTGCCCTCTGACAGAGCAGCACTCCCGCTGTACTGACCGTCTCTCAGTGCAACTCTCCCTCAGTACTGACCCTCTGACAGTGCAGCACTCCCTCAGTACTGACCCTCTGACAGTGCGGCACTCCCTCAGTACTGACCCTCTGACAGTGCAGCACTCCCTCAGTACTAACCCTCTCACAGTGCAGCACTCCCTCAGACCTGACCCTCTAACAGTGCAGCACTCCCTCAATACTGACCCTCTGACAGTGCAGCACTCCATCAGCACTGACCCTCTGACAGATCAGCACTCCCTCAGTACTGACCCTTTGACAGTGCAGAACTCCCTCAGTAATGACCCTCTGACAGTGCAGCACTCCCTCAGTACTGACCCTCTGACAGTGCAGCACTCCCTCAGTACTGACCCTCTGACAGTGCAGCACACACTCAGTACTGACCCTGTCACAGTGCTGCACTCCATCAGCACTCACCTCTGACAGTGCAGCACTCCCTCAGTATTGACCCTCTGACAATGCTGCAACCACTCAGTACTGACCCTCTGACAGTGCGGCACTCCCTGAGTACTAACCCTCTGAAATTGCAGCACTCCCTCAGTTCTGACCCTTTGACAGTGCAGCACTCCTTCAGTACTGACCCTCTGACAGTGCAGCACTCCCTCAGTACTGACCCTCTGACAGTGCAGCACTCCCTCAGTACTGACCCTCTGACAGTTCACCACTACCTCAGTACACACCCTTTGACAGTGCAGCACTCCCTCAGTACTGACCCTCTAACAGTGCGGCACTCCCTGAGTACTTACCCTCTGACACTGCAGCACTCGCTTAGTACTGACCCTCTGACAGAGCAGCACTCCCTCAGTACTGACCCTCTGAAAGTGCAGCGCTCCCTCAGTACTGACACTCTGACAGTGCAGCACTCCTTCGGTATTGACCCTCTGAAAGCGCAGCACTCACTCAGTACTGACCATCTGACAGTGCAGCACTCCTCAGTACTGACCCTCTGACAGTGCAGCACTCCCTCAGTACTGACCCTCTGACAGTGCAGCACTCCCTCAGTACTGACCCTCTGACAGTGCAGCACTCCCTCAGTACTGACCCTCTGACAGTGCAGTACTCCCTCAGTACTGACCCTCTGACTGTCCGGCAAATCCCTCAGTACTGACCCTCTGACAGAGCAGCACTCCCTCAGTACTGACCCTCTAACAGCGCAGCACTCACTCAGTACTGACCATCTGACAGTGCAGCACTCCCTCAGTACTGACCCTCTGACAGTGCAGCACTCCCTCAGTACAGACCCTCTGACAGTGCAGCACTCCCTCAGTACTGACCCTCTGACTGTCCAGCAAATCCCTCAGTACTTACCCACTGACAGGACAGCAATCCCTAAGTACAGAACTTCTGACAGTGCGGCACTCCCTCAGTACTGACCCACTGACAGTGCAGCACTCCCTCAGTACTGAACCTCCCACAGTGCAGCACTCCCTCAGTACTGACCCTCAGACAGTGCAGCACACCCTCAGGACTGACCCTCTGAAAGAGCATCGTTCCCTCAGTAATGACCCTCTGACAGTGCAGCACTCCCTCAGTACTGACCCTCTGACAGTGCAGCACTCCCTCAGTACTGACCCTCTGACAGTGCAGCAGACCCTCAGTACTGTCCCTCTGACAGTGCAGCACTCCCTCAGTACTGACCCTCTGACAGTGCAGGAGACCCTCAGTACTGAACCCTCTGACAGTGCAGCACTCCCTCAGTACTGACCTTATGACAGTGCAGCACTCCCTCAGTACTGACCCTCTGACAGAGCAGCACTCCCTCAGTACTGTCCCTCTGACAGTGCAGCTCTCCCTCAGTACTGACCCTCTGACAGTGCAGCACTCCCTCAGTACTGACACAGTGACAGTGCAGCACTCCCTCAGTACTGACCCTCTGACAGTGCAGCACTCTCTCAGTACTGACCCACTGACAGTGCAGCACTCCCTCTGTACTGAGCCTCTGACAGTGCAGCACTCCCTCAGTACTGACCCTCTGACAGTGCTGCACTCCCTCAGTACTGACACTCTGACAGTGCAGCACTCCTTCGGTATTGACCCTCTGAAAGCGCAGCACTCCCTCAGTACTGACCCTCAGAAAGTGCAGCACTCCCTCAGTACTGACCATCTGAAATTGCATCAGGCCTTCATTACCAAGCATCTGACCTTGCGGCACACCTTCAGTACTGACCCTCTGACAGTGCAGCACTCCCTCAGGACTGACCCTCTGACAGTGCTGCACTCCCTCAGTACTGACACTCTGACAGTGCAGCACTCCTTCGGTATTGACCCTCTGAATGCGCAGCACTCACTCAGTACTGACCATCTGACAGTGCAGCACTCCCTCAGTACTGACCCTCCCACAGTGCAGCACTCCCTCAGTACTGACCCTCAGACAGTGCAGCACTCCCTCAGTACTGATCCTCTGACAGTGCGGCACTCCCTCAGTACTGACCCTCTGACAGTGCAGCACTCCCTCAATACTGACCCTCTGCCAGTGCAGCACTCCCTCAGTACTGACCCTCTGACAGTGCAGCAGACCCTCAGTACTGTCCCTCTGACAGTGCAGCACTCCCTCAGTACTGACCCTCTGACAGTGCAGCAGACCCTCAGTACTGACCCTCTGACAGTGCAGCACTCCCTCAGTACTGACCTTATGACAGTGCAGCACTCCCTCAGTACTGACCCTCTGACAGAGCAGCACTCCCTCAGTACTGTCCCTCTGACAGTGCAGCACTCCCTCAGTACTGTCCCTCTGACAGTGCAGCTCTCCCTCAGTACTGACCCTCTGACAGTGCAGCACTCCCTCAGTACTGACACAGTGACAGTGCAGCACTCCCTCAGTACTGACCCTCTGACAGTGCAGAATTCCCTCAGTACTGACCCTCTGATAGTGCAGCGCTCCCCCAGTACTCACCCTCTGATAGTGCTGCACTCCATCAGTACTGACCCTCTGACAGTGCAGCACTCCCTCAGTACTGACCCTCCCACAGTGCAGCACTCCCTCAGTAAAGACCCTCAGACAGTGCAGCACTCCCTCAGTACTGACCCTCTGAAAGAGCATCGTTCCCTCAGTAATGACCCTCTGACAGTGCAGCACTCCCTCAGTACTGACCCTCTGACAGTGCAGCACTCCCTCAGTACTGACCCTCAGACAGTGCGGCACTCCCTCAGTACTGACCCTCTGACAGTGCGCCACTCCCTCAGTACTTACCCTCTGACAGTGCAGCACTCCCTCAGTACTGACTTCAGACAGTGCGGCACTCCCTCAGTACTGACCCTCTGACAGTGCGCCACTCCCTCAGTACTGACCCTCTGACAGTGCAGCACTCCCTCAGTACTGACCCTCTGACAGTGCAGCACTCCCTCAGTACTGACCCTCTGACAATGCAGCACTCCCTCAGTACTGACCCTCTGACAGTCAAGCACTCCCTCAGTACTGACCCTCTGACAGCGCAGCACTCCCTCAGTACTAACCCTCAGACAGTGAAGCACTCCCTCAGTACTGACCCTCTGACAGTGCAGCACTCCCTCAGTACTGAACCTCTGACAGTGCAGAACTCCCTCAGTACTGACCCTCTGACAGTGCAGCATTCCCTCAGCACTGACCCTCCCACAGTGCAGCACTCCCTCAGTACTGACCCTCTGACAGTGCAGCACTCCCTCAGTACTGACCCTCTGACAGTGCTGCACTCCCTCAGTGCTGACCCTCTGACAGTGCAGCACTCCCTCAGTACTGACCCTCTGACAGTGCAGCACTCCCTCAGTAATGTCCCTCTGACAGTGCAGCACTCCCTCAGTACTGACCCTCTGACAGTGCAGCACTCCCTCAGTACTGACCCTCTGACAGTGCAGCAATCCGACAGCACTGTCCGTGTGACAGTGCAGAACTCCCTCAGTACTGACCCTCTGACAGTGCAGCACTCCCTCAGTACTGACCCTCTGACCGTGCAGCACTCCCTCAGCACTGACCCTCTGAAAGTGCAGCTCTCCCTCAGTACTGACCCTCTGACAGTGCAGCACTCCCTCAGTACTGACCCTCTGACAGTGTAGCACTCCCTCAGTACTGACCCTCTGACAGTGCAGCACTCCCTCAGTACTGACCCTCTGACAGTGCAGCACTCCCTCAGTACTGACCCTCTGACAGTGCAGCACTCCCTCAATACTGACCCTCTGCCAGTGCAGCACTCCCTCTGTGCTGAACCTCTGACAGTGCAGCACTCCCTCAGTACTGACTCTCTGACAGTGCAGCACTCCCTCAGTACTGAACCTCTGACCGTGCAGCAGACCCTCAGTACTGACCATCTGACAGTGCGGCACTCCCTCAGTACTGACCCTCTGACAGTGCGACACTCCCTCAGTACTTACCCTCTGACAGTGCAGCAATCCCTAAGTACTGACTTTCTGACAGTACTGCTCTCCCTCAATTCTGTCCCACTGACAGCGCACCACTCCCTCAGAACTTATCCTGTGTCAGTGCAGCACTCCCTCAGTACTGACCCTCTGACAGTGCAGCACTCCCTCAGTACTGACCCTCTGACAGTGCAGCACGCCCTCAGTAATGACCCTCTGACAGTGCACCACTCCCTCAGAACTTACGCTCTGACAGTGCTGCACTCGCTCTGTACTGACCCTCTGACAGTGCAGCACTCCCTCAGTACTGACACTGGGACAGTGCAGCAATCCCTCAGTACTGACCCTCTGACAGTGCAGCACTCCCTCAGTACTGACCCTCTACAGTGCGGCACTCCCTCAGTTCTGACCCTCTGACAGTGCAGCACACCCTGAATTCTGACCCCTGACAGTGCAGCACTCCCAGTACTGACCCTCTGACATTGCAACACGCCCTCAGTACTGACCCTCTGACAGTGCAGCACTCCCTCAGTACTGACCCTCTGTCAGTGCAGCAAACCTCAGTACTGACCCTCTACAGTGCAGCACTCCCTCAGTTCTGACCCTCTATCAGTGCAGCACTCCCTCAGCACTGACCTTCTGACAGTGCAGCACTCACTCTTTACTGACCCTCTGACAGTGCAGCACTCCCTCAGAACTTACGCTCTGACAGTGCTGCACTCCCTCAGTACTGACCCTCTGACAGTGCAGAACTCCCTCAGTACTGACCCTCTGACAGTGCAGCACTCCCTCAGTACTGACCCTCTGACAGTGCAGCACTCCCTTTTTACTGACCCTCTGACAGTGCAGCACTCCCTCAGTACTGACCCTCCAACAGTGCAGCTCTCCCTCATTACTGACATCAGACAGTGCAGCACTCTCTCAGTACTGACCCTCTCACAGTGCAGCACTCTCTCAGTACTGACCCACTGACAGTGCAGCACTCCCTCAGGACTGACCCTCTGACAGTGCAGCACTCCCTCAGTACTGACCCTCTGACAGTGCAGCACTCCCTCAGTACTGACCCTCTGACAGTGCAGCACTCCCTCAGTACTGACCCTCTGACAGTGCGGCACTCCCTCAGTACTGATCCTCTGACAGTGCAGCACTCCCTCAGTACTGAATCTCAGACATTGCAGCACTCCCTCAGTACTGACACTCTGACAGTGCAGCACTCCTCAGTACTGTCCCTGTGACAGTGCGGCACTCCCTCAGTACTGACCCTCTGACAGTGCAGCACTCCCTCAGTACTGACCCTCTGACAGTGCAGCACTCCCTCAGAACTTACGCTCTGACAGTGCAGCACTCCCTCTGTACTGACCCTCTGACAGTGCAGCACTCCCTCAGTACTGACACTGGGACAGTGCAGCAATCCCTCATTAATGACCCTCTGACAGTGCAGCACTCCCTCAGTACTGACCCTCTGACAGTGCAGCACTCCCTCATTAATGACCCTCTGACAGTGCAGCACTCCCTCAGTACTGACCCTCTGACAGTGCAGCACTCCCTCAGTACTGACCCTCTGACAGTCAAGCACTCCCTCAGTACTGACCCTCTGACAGCGCAGCACTCCCTCAGTACTAACCCTCAGACAGTGAAGCACTCCCTCAGTACTGACCCTCTGACAGTGCAGCACTCCCTCAGTACTGAACCTCTGACAGTGCAGAACTCCCTCAGTACTGACCCTCTGACAGTGCAGCATTCCCTCAGCACTGACCCTCCCACAGTGCAGCACTCCCTCAGTACTGACCCTCTGACAGTGCAGCACTCCCTCAGTACTGACCCTCTGACAGTGCTGCACTCCCTCAGTGCTGACCCTCTGACAGTGCAGCACTCCCTCAGTACTGACCCTCTGACAGTGCAGCACTCCCTCAGTAATGTCCCTCTGACAGTGCAGCACTCCCTCAGTACTGACCCTCTGACAGTGCAGCACTCCCTCAGTACTGACCCTCTGACAGTGCAGCAATCCGACAGCACTGTCCGTGTGACAGTGCAGCACTCCCTCAGTACTGACCCTCTGACAGTGCAGCACTCCCTCAGTACTGACCCTCTGACCGTGCAGCACTCCCTCAGCACTGACCCTCTGAAAGTGCAGCTCTCCCTCAGTACTGACCCTCTGACAGTGCAGCACTCCCTCAGTACTGACCCTCTGACAGTGTAGCACTCCCTCAGTACTGACCCTCTGACAGTGCAGCACTCCCTCAGTACTGACCCTCTGACAGTGCAGCACTCCCTCAGTACTGACCCTCTGACAGTGCAGCACTCCCTCAATACTGACCCTCTGCCAGTGCAGCACTCCCTCTGTGCTGAACCTCTGACAGTGCAGCACTCCCTCAGTACTGACTCTCTGACAGTGCAGCACTCCCTCAGTACTGAACCTCTGACCGTGCAGCAGACCCTCAGTACTGACCATCTGACAGTGCGGCACTCCCTCAGTACTGACCCTCTGACAGTGCGACACTCCCTCAGTACTTACCCTCTGACAGTGCAGCAATCCCTAAGTACTGACTTTCTGACAGTACTGCTCTCCCTCAATTCTGTCCCACTGACAGCGCACCACTCCCTCAGAACTTATCCTGTGTCAGTGCAGCACTCCCTCAGTACTGACCCTCTGACAGTGCAGCACTCCCTCAGTACTGACCCTCTGACAGTGCAGCACGCCCTCAGTAATGACCCTCTGACAGTGCACCACTCCCTCAGAACTTACGCTCTGACAGTGCTGCACTCGCTCTGTACTGACCCTCTGACAGTGCAGCACTCCCTCAGTACTGACACTGGGACAGTGCAGCAATCCCTCAGTACTGACCCTCTGACAGTGCAGCACTCCCTCAGTACTGACCCTCTACAGTGCGGCACTCCCTCAGTTCTGACCCTCTGACAGTGCAGCACACCCTGAATTCTGACCCCTGACAGTGCAGCACTCCCAGTACTGACCCTCTGACATTGCAACACGCCCTCAGTACTGACCCTCTGACAGTGCAGCACTCCCTCAGTACTGACCCTCTGTCAGTGCAGCAAACCTCAGTACTGACCCTCTACAGTGCAGCACTCCCTCAGTTCTGACCCTCTATCAGTGCAGCACTCCCTCAGCACTGACCTTCTGACAGTGCAGCACTCACTCTTTACTGACCCTCTGACAGTGCAGCACTCCCTCAGAACTTACGCTCTGACAGTGCTGCACTCCCTCAGTACTGACCCTCTGACAGTGCAGAACTCCCTCAGTACTGACCCTCTGACAGTGCAGCACTCCCTCAGTACTGACCCTCTGACAGTGCAGCACTCCCTTTTTACTGACCCTCTGACAGTGCAGCACTCCCTCAGTACTGACCCTCCAACAGTGCAGCTCTCCCTCATTACTGACATCAGACAGTGCAGCACTCTCTCAGTACTGACCCTCTCACAGTGCAGCACTCTCTCAGTACTGACCCACTGACAGTGCAGCACTCCCTCAGGACTGACCCTCTGACAGTGCAGCACTCCCTCAGTACTGACCCTCTGACAGTGCAGCACTCCCTCAGTACTGACCCTCTGACAGTGCAGCACTCCCTCAGTACTGACCCTCTGACAGTGCGGCACTCCCTCAGTACTGATCCTCTGACAGTGCAGCACTCCCTCAGTACTGAATCTCAGACATTGCAGCACTCCCTCAGTACTGACACTCTGACAGTGCAGCACTCCTCAGTACTGTCCCTGTGACAGTGCGGCACTCCCTCAGTACTGACCCTCTGACAGTGCAGCACTCCCTCAGTACTGACCCTCTGACAGTGCAGCACTCCCTCAGAACTTACGCTCTGACAGTGCAGCACTCCCTCTGTACTGACCCTCTGACAGTGCAGCACTCCCTCAGTACTGACACTGGGACAGTGCAGCAATCCCTCATTAATGACCCTCTGACAGTGCAGCACTCCCTCAGTACTGACCCTCTGACAGTGCAGCACTCCCTCATTAATGACCCTCTGACAGTGCAGCACTCCCTCAGTACTGACCCTCTGACAGTGCAGCACTCCCTCAGTACTGACCCTCTGACAGTGCACCACTCCCTCAGTACTGACCCTCTGACAGTGCAGCACTCCCTCAGTACTGACGCTCTGACAGTGCAGCACTCCCTCAGTACTGACCATCTGACATTTCAGCTCTCCCTCAGTACTGACCCTCTGACAGTGCAGCAGTCCCTCAGTACTGATCCTCTGACAGTGCAGCACTCCCTCAGTACTGAATCTCAGACATTGCAGCACTCCCTCAGTACTGACCCTCTGACAGTGCAGCACTCCCTCAGTACTGACCCTGTGACAGTGCAGCACTCCCTCAGTACTGACCATCTGACATTTCAGCTCTCCCTCAGTACTGACCCTCTGACAGTGCAGCAGTCCCTCAGTACTGACCCTCTGACAGTGCAGCACTCCCTCAGTACTGACCCTCTGACTGTGCAGCAGTCCCTCAGTACTGACCCTCTGACAGTGCAGCACTCCCTCAGTCCTGACCCTCTGACAGTGCAGCACTCCCTCAGAACATACGTTCTGACAGTGCTGCACTCCCTCTGTACTGACCCTCTGACAGTGCAGCACTCCCTCAGTACAGACACTGGGACAGTGCAGCAATCCCTCAGTACTGACCCTCTGACAGTGCAGCACTCCCTCAGTCCTGACCATCAGACAGTGCAGCACTCCCTCATTAATGACCCTCTGACAGTGCAGCACTCCCTCAGTACTGACCCTCTGACAGTGCAGCACTCCCTCAGTACTGACCCTCTGAAGTGCAGCACTCCCTCAGTACTGACCCTCTGACAGTGCAGCTCTCCCTCAGTACTGACCCTCTGACAGTGCAGCACTCCCTCTGTACTGACCCTCTGACAGCGCTGCATTCCCTCATTACTGACCCTCTGACAGTGAAGCACTCCCTCAGTACTGACCCTCTGACAGTGCTGCACTCCCTCAGAACTGACCCTCTGACTGTGCGGCACTCCCTCAGTACTGACTCTCTGACAGTGCAGCACTCCCTCAGTACCGACCCTCAGACAGTCAAGCTCTCCCTCAGTTCTGACCCTCTGACAGTTCAGCTCTCCCTCAGTACTGACCCTCTGACAGTGCAGCAGTCCCTCAGTACTGACCCTCTGACAGTGCAGCACTCCCTCAGTACTGACCCTCTGACAGTTCAGCTCTCCTTCAGTAAAGACCCTCTGACAGTGCAGCACTCCCTCAGTCCTGACCCTCTGACAGTGCAGCACTCCCTCAGAACTTACGCTCTGACAGCGCTGCACTCCCTCTGTACTGAACCTCTGACAGTGCAGCACTCCCTCAGTACAGACACTGGGACAGTGCAGCAATCCCTCAGTACTGCCCCTCTGACAGTGCAGCACTCCCTCAGTCCTGACCATCAGACAGTGCAGCACTCCCTCATTAATGACCCTCTGACAGTGCAGCACTCCCTCAGTACTGACCCTCTGACAGTGCAGCACTCCCTCAGTACTGACCCTCTGACAAGGCGGCACTCCCTCTGTACTGACCCTCTGACAGTGCGCCACTCCCTCAGTACTGACCCTCTGACAGTGCGCCACTCCCTCAGTACTGACCCTCTGACAGTGCAGCACTCCATCAGTACTGACCCTCTGACAGTGCAGCACTCCCTCAGTACTGACCCTCTGACAGTGCAGCACTCCATCAGTACTGACCCTCTGACAGGGCAGAACTCACTCAGTACTGACCCTCTGACAGTGCAGCACTCCCTCAGTACTGACCCTCTGACAGTGCAGCACACCCTCAGTACTGACCCTCTGACAGTGCAGCACTCCCTCAGTACTGACCCTCTGACAGTGCAGCACACCCTCAGTACTGACTCTCTGACAGTGCAGCACTCCCTCAGTACTGACCCTCTGACAGTGCGGCACTCCCTCAGTACTGACCCTCTACAGTGCGGCACTCCCTCAGTTCTGACCCTCTGACAGTGCAGCACACCCTGAATTCTGACCCTCTGACAGTGCAGCACTCCCAGTACTGACCCTCTGACATTGCAACACGCCCTCAGTACTGACCCTCTGACAGTGCAGCACTCCCTCAGTACTGACCCTCTGACAGTGCAGCACTCCCTCAGTACTGACCCTCTGACAGTGCAGCACACCCTCAGTATTGACCCTCTGAAGGTGCAGAACTCCCTCACTACTGACCCTCTGGCAGTGCAGCAAACCTCAGTACTGACCGTCTACAGTGTGGCACTCCCTCAGTTCTGTCCCTCTGACAGCGCAGCACTCCCTCAGCACTGACCTTCTGACAGTGCAGCACTCCCTCTTTACTGACCCTCTGACAGTGCAGCACTCCCTCAGAACTTACGCTCTGACAGTGCAGCACTCCCTCAGTACTGACCCTCTGACAGTGCAGCACTCCCTTTTTACTGACTCTCTGACAGTGCAGCACTCCCTCAGTACTGACCCTCTGACAGTGCAGCACTCCCTCAGTACTGACCCTCCAACAGTGCAGCACTCCCTCAGTACTGACCCTCTGACAGTGCAGCACTCCCTCAGTACTGACCCTCTGACAGTGCTGCACTCCCTCAGTACTGACCCTCTGACAGTGCAGCACTCCCTCAGTACTGTCCCTCTGACAGTGCTGCACTCCCTCAGTACTGACCCTCTGACAGTGCAGCACTCCCTCAGTACTGACCCTCTGACAGTGCAGCACTCCCTTTTTACTGACTCTCTGACAGTGCAGCACTCCCTCAGTACTGACCCTCTGACAGTGCAGCACTCCCTCAGTACTGACCCTCCAACAGTGCAGCACTCCCTCAGTACTGACCCTCTGATAGTGCAGCACTCCCTCAGTATTGACCCTCTGACACTGCAGCACTCCCTCAGTACTGACCCACTGACAGTGCAGCACTCCCTCAGCACTGACCCTCTGACAGTGCAGCACTCCCTCAGTACTGACCCTCTGACAGTGCAGCACTCCCTCAGTACTGACCCTCTGACAGTGCAGCACTCCCTCAGTACTGACCCACTGACAGTGCAGCAATCCCTCAGTACTGACCCACTGACAGTGCAGCACTCCCTCAGCACTGACCCTCTGACAGTGCAGCACTCCCTCAGTACTGATCCTCTGACAGTGCAGCACTCCCTCAGTACTGACCCTCTGACAGTGCAGCACTCACTCAGTACTGACCCTCTGACAGTGCAGCACTCCCTTAGTACTGAACATCTGACAGTGCAGCACTCCCTCAGTACTGACCCTCTGACAGTGCGGCACTCCCTCAGTACTGTCCCACTGACAGTGCAGCACTCCCTCAGTACTGACCCTCTGACAGTGCAGAACTCAATCAGTACTGACTTTCTGAGAGTGCAGCACTCCCTCAGTACTGACCCTCTGACAGTGCAGCACTCCCTCAGTACTGACTTTCTGAGAGTGCAGCACTCCCTCAGTACTGACACTCTGACAGTGCAGCACTCCCTCAGTACTGACCCTCAGACAAGGCGGCACTCCCTCTGTACTGACCCTCTGACAGTGCGCCACTCCCTCAGTACTGACCCTCTGACAGTGCGCCACTCCCTCAGTACTGACCCTCTGACAGTGCAGCACTCCATCAGTACTGACCCTCTGACAGTGCAGCACTCCCTCAGTACTGACCCTCTGACAGTGCAGCACTCCATCAGTACTGACCCTCTGACAGGGCAGAACTCACTCAGTACTGACCCTCTGACAGTGCAGCACTCCCTCAGTACTGACCCTCTGACAGTGCAGCACACCCTCAGTACTGACCCTCTGACAGTGCAGCACTCCCTCAGTACTGACCCTCTGACAGTGCAGCACACCCTCAGTACTGACTCTCTGACAGTGCAGCACTCCCTCAGTACTGACCCTCTGACAGTGCGGCACTCCCTCAGTACTGACCCTCTACAGTGCGGCACTGCCTCAGTTCTGACCCTCTGACAGTGCAGCACACCCTGAATTCTGACCCTCTGACAGTGCAGCACTCCCAGTACTGACCCTCTGACATTGCAACACGCCCTCAGTACTGACCCTCTGACAGTGCAGCACTCCCTCAGTACTGACCCTCTGACAGTGCAGCACTCCCTCAGTACTGACCCTCTGACAGTGCAGCACACCCTCAGTACTGACCGTCTACAGTGTGGCACTCCCTCAGTTCTGTCCCTCTGACAGCGCAGCACTCCCTCAGCACTGACCTTCTGACAGTGCAGCACTCCCTCTTTACTGACCCTCTGACAGTGCAGCACTCCCTCAGAACTTACGCTCTGACAGTGCAGCACTCCCTCAGTACTGACCCTCTGACAGTGCAGCACTCCCTTTTTACTGACTCTCTGACAGTGCAGCACTCCCTCAGTACTGACCCTCTGACAGTGCAGCACTCCCTCAGTACTGACCCTCCAACAGTGCAGCACTCCCTCAGTACTGACCCTCTGACAGTGCAGCACTCCCTCAGTACTGACCCTCTGACAGTGCTGCACTCCCTCAGTACTGACCCTCTGACAGTGCAGCACTCCCTCAGTACTGTCCCTCTGACAGTGCTGCACTCCCTCAGTACTGACCCTCTGACAGTGCAGCACTCCCTCAGTACTGACCCTCTGACAGTGCAGCACTCACTTTTTACTGACTCTCTGACAGTGCAGCACTCCCTCAGTACTGACCCTCTGACAGTGCAGCACTCCCTCAGTACTGACCCTCCAACAGTGCAGCACTCCCTCAGTACTGACCCTCTGATAGTGCAGCACTCCCTCAGTATTGACCCTCTGACACTGCAGCACTCCCTCAGTACTGACCCACTGACAGTGCAGCACTCCCTCAGCACTGACCCTCTGACAGTGCAGCACTCCCTCAGTACTGACCCTCTGACAGTGCAGCAATCCCTCAGCACTGACCCTCTGACAGTGCAGCACTCCCTCAGTACTGACCCACTGACAGTGCAGCAATCCCTCAGTACTGACCCACTGACAGTGCAGCACTCCCTCAGCACTGACCCTCTGACAGTGCAGCACTCCCTCAGTACTGATCCTCTGACAGTGCAGCACTCCCTCAGTACTGACCCTCTGACAGTGCAGCACTCACTCAGTACTGACCCTCTGACAGTGCAGCACTCCCTTAGTACTGAACATCTGACAGTGCAGCACTCCCTCAGTACTGACCCTCTGACAGTGCAGCACTCCCTCAGTACTGACCCTCCAACAGTGCAGCACTCCCTCAGTACTGACCCTCTGATAGTGCAGCACTCCCTCAGCATTGACCCTCTGACACTGCAGCACTCCCTGAGTACTGACCCACCTGACAGTGCTGCACAGCCTCAGTACTGACCCTCTGACAGTGCAGCACTCCCTCAGTACTGACCCTCTGACTGTGCAGCACTCCCTCAGTACTGATCCTCCGACAGTGCAGCACTCCCTCAGTACTGACCCTCTGACAGTGCAGCACTCCCTCAGAACTGACCCTTTGACAGTGCAGTACACCCTCAGTACTGATCCTCTGACAGTGCAGCACTCCCTCAGTACTGACCCACTGACAGTGCAGCACTCCCTCAGTTCTGACCCTCTGACAGTGCAGCACTCCCTCAGTACTGACGCTCTGACAGTGCAGCACTCCCTCAGTACTGACCCTCTGACAGTGCAGCACTCCCTCAGTACTGACCCTCTGACAGTGCAGCACTCCCTCAGTACTGACCCTCTGACAGTGCAGCACTCCCTCAGTACTGATCCTCTGACAGTGCAGCACTCCCTCATTACTGACCCTCTGACAGTGCAGCGCTCCCTCAGTACTGACCCTCTGACAGTGCAGCACTCCCTCAGTACTGTCCCTCTGACAGTACTGCTCTCCCTCAAGTCTGACCCTCTGACAGTGCACCACTCCCTCAGTACTGTCCCACTGACAGCGCACCACTCCCTCAGAACTTATCCTGTGTCAGTGCAGCACTCCCTCAGTACTGACCCTCTGACAGTGCAGCACTCGCTCAGTACTGACCATCTGACAGTGCAGCACGCCCTCAGTACGGACCCTCTGACAGTGCAGCACTCCCTCAGTACTGACACTCTGACAGTGCAGCACTCCCTCAGTACTGAGCCTCTGACAGTTCAGCACTCCCTCAGTACTGACCCTCTGACAGTGCAGCACTCCCTCAGTACTGTCCCTCTGACAGTGCAGCACTCCGTCAGTACTGACCCTCTAACAGTTCAGCTCTCCTTCAGTACTGACCCTCTGACAGTGCAGCACTCCCTCAGTACTGACACTGGGACAGTGCAGCAATCCCTCAGTACTGACCCTCTGACAGTGCAGCACTCCCTCAGTACTGACCCTCTACAGTGCGGCACTCCCTCAGTTCTGACCCTCTGACAGTGCAGCACACCCTGAATTCTGACCCACTGACAGTGCAGCACTCCCAGTACTGACCCTCTGACATTGCAACACGCCCTCAGTACTGACCCTCTGACAGTGCAGCACTCCCTCAGTACTGACCCTCTGTCAGTGCAGCACTCCCTCAGTACAGTCCCTCTGACAGTGCAGTACACCCTCAGTTCTGACCCTCTATCAGTGCAGCACTCCCTCAGCACTGACCTTCTGACAGTGCAGCACTCACTCTTTACTGACCCTCTGACAGTGCAGCACTCCCTCAGAACTTACGCTCTGACAGTGCTGCACTCCCTCAGTACTGACCCTCTGACAGTGCAGAACTCCCTCAGTACTGACCCTCTGACAGTGCAGCACTCCCTCAGTACTGACCCTCTGACAGTGCAGCACTCCCTTTTTACTGACCCTCTGACAGTGCAGCACTCCCTCAGTACTGACCCTCTGACAGTGCAGCACTCCCTCAGTACTGACCCTCCAACAGTGCAGCTCTCCCTCATTACTGACATCAGACAGTGCAGCACTCTCTCAGTACTGACCCTCTGACAGTGCAGCACTCTCTCAGTACTGACCCACTGACAGTGCAGCACTCCCTCAGCACTGACCCTCTGACAGTGCAGCACTCCCTCAGTACTGACCCTCTGACAGTGCAGCACTCCCTCAGTACTGACCCTCTGACAGTGCAGCACTCCCTCAGTACTGACCCTCTGACAGTGCGGCACTCCCTCAGTACTGATCCTCTGACAGTGCAGCACTCCCTCAGTACTGAATCTCAGACATTGCAGCACTCCCTCAGTACTGACACTCTGACAGTGCAGCACTCCCTCAGTACTGTCCCTGTGACAGTGCAGCACTCCCTCAGTACTGACCCTCTGACAGTTCAGCTCTCCCTCAGTACTGACCCTCTGACAGTGCAGCAGTCCCTCAGTACTGACCCTCTGACAGTGCAGCACTCCCTCAGTACTGACCCTCTGACAGTGCGGCACTCCCTCAGTACTGACCCTCTGACAGTGCAGCACTCCCTCAGTACTGACCCTCTGACAGTGCAGCACTCCCTCAGTACAGACACTGGGACAGTGCAGCAATCCCTCATTAATGACCCTCTGACAGTGCAGCACTCCCTCAGTACTGACCCTCTGACAGTGCAGCACTCCCTCATTAATGACCCTCTGACAGTGCAGCACTCCCGCAGTACTGACCCTCTGACAGTGCAGCACTCCCTCAGTACTGACCCTCTGACAGTGCACCACTCCCTCAGTACTGACCCTATGACAGTGCAGCACTCCCTCAGTACTGACCCTCTGACAGTGCAGCACTCCCTCAGCACTGACCCTCTGACAGCGCTGCATTCCCTCATTACTGACCCTCTGACAGTGAAGCACTCCCTCAGTACCGACCCTCAGACAGTCAAGCTCTCCCTCAGTTCTGACCCTCTGACAGTCCTGCACTCGCTCAGTACTGACCCGCTGACAGTGCAGCACTCCCTCAGTACTGACCCTCTGACAGTGCAGCACTCCCTCAGTACTGACCCTCTGACAGTGCAGCACTCCCTCAGTACTGACCCTCTGACAGTGCAGCACTCCCTCAGTACTGACACTCTGACAGTACAGCACTCCCTCAGTACTGACCCTCTGACAGTGCAGCACTCCCTCAGTACTGACCCTCTGACAGTGCAGCACTCACTCTTTACTGACCCACTGACAGTGCAGCACTCCCTCAGTACTGACCCACTGACAGTGCAGCACTCCCTCAGCACTGACCCTCTGACAGTGCAGCACTCCCTCAGTACTGATCCTCTGACAGTGCAGCACTCCCTCAGTACTGACCCTCTGACTGTGCGGCACTCCCTCAGTACTGATCCTCTGACAGTGCAGCACTCCCTCAGTACTGAATCTCAGACATTGCAGCACTCCCTCAGTACTGACCCTCTGACAGTGCAGCACTCCCTCAGTACTGACCCTGTGACAGTGCAGCACTCCCTCAGTACTGACCATCTGACATTTCAGCTCTCCCTCAGTACTGACCCTCTGACAGTGCAGCAGTCCCTCAGTACTGACCCTCTGACAGTGCAGCACTCCCTCAGTACTGACCCTCTGACAGTTCAGCTCTCCTTCAGTAAAGACCCTCTGACAGTGCAGCACTCCCTCAGTCCTGACCCTCTGACAGTGCAGCACTCCCTCAGAACTTACGCTCTGACAGTGCTGCACTCCCTCTGTACTGACCCTCTGACAGTGCAGCACTCCCTCAGTACAGACACTGGGACAGTGCAGCAATCCCTCAGTACTGACCCTCTGACAGTGCAGCACTCCCTCAGTCCTGACCATCAGACAGTGCAGCACTCCCTCATTAATGACCCTCTGACAGTGCAGCACTCCCTCAGTACTGACCCTCTGACAGTGCAGCACTCCCTCAGTACTGACCCTCTGACAGTGCAGCACTCCCTCAGTACTGACCCTCTGACAGTGCAGCTCTCCCTCAGTACTGACCCTCTGACAGTGCAGCACTCCCTCAGTACTGACACTCTGACAGTGCGGCACTCCCTCAGTACTGACCCTCTGACAGTGCAGCACTCCCTAAGTACTGACCCTCTGACAGCACTGCATTCCCTCATTACTGACCCTCTGACAGTGAAGCACTCCCTCAGTACTGACCCTCTGACAGTGCAGCACTCCCTCAGTACTGCCCCTCTGACAGTGCAGCACTCCCTCAGTACTGACCCTCCGACAGTGCTGCACTCCCTCAGAACTGACCCTCTGACTGTGCGGCACTCCCTCAGTACTGACTCTCTGACAGTGCAGCACTCCCTCAGTACCGACCCTCAGACAGTCAAGCTCTCCCTCAGTTCTGACCCTCTGACAGTTCAGCTCTCCCTCAGTACTGACCCTCTGACAGTGCAGCAGTCCCTCAGTACTGACCCTCTGACAGTGCAGCACTCCCTCAGTACTGACCCTCTGACAGTTCAGCTCTCCTTCAGTAAAGACCCTCTGACAGTGCAGCACTCCCTCAGTCCTGACCCTCTGACAGTGCAGCACTCCCTCAGAACTTACGCTCTGACAGTGCTGCACTCCCTCTGTACTGACCCTCTGACAGTGCAGCACTCCCTCAGTACAGACACTGGGACAGTGCAGCAATCCCTCAGTACTGACCCTCTGACAGTGCGGCACTCCCTCAGTACTGACCCTCTGACAGTGCAGCACTCCCTCAGTCCTGACCATCAGACAGTGCAGCACTCCCTCAGTACTGACCCTCTGACAGTGCAGCACTCCCTCAGTACTGACCCTCTGACAGTGCAGCACTCCCTCAGTACTGACCCTCTGACAGTGCAGCACTCC
The DNA here is from genome assembly GCA_026770705.1 of Isurus oxyrinchus. NCBI lineage: Eukaryota > Metazoa > Chordata > Chondrichthyes > Lamniformes > Lamnidae > Isurus > Isurus oxyrinchus. The sequence continues at coordinate 451,882 of JANJGN010000409.1, forward strand.
CTCAGTACTGACCCTCTGACAGTGCAGCTCTCCCTCAGTACTGACCCTCTGACAGTGCAGCACTCCCTCAGTACTGACCCTCTGACAGTGCAGCACTCCCTAAGTACTGACCCTCTGACAGTGCAGCACTCCCTCAGTACTGACACTCTGACAGTGCAGCACTCCCTCAGTACTGACCCTCAGACAAGGCGGCACTCCCTCTGTACTGACCCTCTGACAGTGCGCCACTCCCTCAGTACTGACCCTCTGACAGTGCGCCACTCCCTCAGTACTGACCCTCTGACAGTGCAGCACTCCATCAGTACTGACCCTCTGACAGTGCAGCACTCCCTCAGTACTGACCCTCTGACAGTGCAGCACTCCATCAGTACTGACCCTCTGACAGGGCAGAACTCACTCAGTACTGACCCTCTGACAGTGCAGCACTCCCTCAGTACTGATCCTCTGACAGTGCAGCACACCCTCAGTACTGACCCTCTGACAGTGCAGCACTCCCTCAGTACTGACCCTCTGACAGTGCAGCACACCCTCAGTACTGACTCTCTGACAGTGCAGCACTCCCTCAGTACTGACCCTCTGACAGTGCGGCACTCCCTCAGTACTGACCCTCTGACAGTGCGGCACTCCCTCAGTTCTGACCCTCTGACAGTGCAGCACACCCTGAATTCTGACCCTCTGACAGTGCAGCACTCCCAGTACTGACCCTCTGACATTGCAACACGCCCTCAGTACTGACCCTCTGACAATGCAGCACTCCCTCAGTACTGACCCTCTGACAGTGCAGCACTCCCTCAGTACTGACCCTCTGACAGTGCAGCAGACCCTCAGTATTGACCCTCTGAAGGTGCAGAACTCCCTCACTACTGACCCTCTGGCAGTGCAGCAAACCTCAGTACTGACCGTCTACAGTGTGGCACTCCCTCAGTTCTGTCCCTCTGACAGTGCAGCACTCCCTCAGCACTGACCTTCTGACAGTGCAGCACTCCCTCTTTACTGACCCTCTGACAGTGCAGCACTCCCTCAGAACTTACGCTCTGACAGTGCTGCACTCCCTCAGTACTGACCCTCTGACAGTGCAGCACTCCCTCAGTACTGACCCTCTGACAGTGCAGCACTCCCTTTTTACTGACTCTCTGACAGTGCAGCACTCCCTCAGTACTGAACCTCTGACAGTGCAGCACTCCCTCAGTACTGACCCTCTGACAGTGCAGCACTCCCTCAGTACTGACCCTCTGACAGTGCAGCACTCCCTCAGTACTGACCCTCCAACAGTGCAGCACTCCCTCAGTATTGACCCTCTGACAGTGCAGCACTCCCTCAGTATTGACCCTCTGACACTGCAGCACTCCCTCAGTACTGACCCACTGACAGTGCAGCACTCCCTCAGCACTGACCCTCTGACAGTGCAGCACTCCCTCAGTACTGACCCTCTGACAGTGCAGCACTCCCTCAGCACTGACCCTCTGACAGTGCAGCACTCCCTCAGTACTGACCCACTGACAGTGCAGCACTCCCTCAGTACTGACCCACTGACAGTGCAGCACTCCCTCAGCACTGACCCTCTGACAGTGCAGCACTCCCTCAGTACTGATCCTCTGACAGTGCAGCACTCCCTCAGTACTGACCCTCTGACAGTGCAGCACTCACTCAGTACTGACCCTCTGACAGTGCAGCACTCCCTTAGTACTGAACATCTGACAGTGCAGCACTCCCTGAGTACTGACCCTCTGACAGTGCTGCACAGCCTCAGTACTGACCCTCTGACAGTGCAGCACTCCCTCAGTACAGACACTGGGACAGTGCAGCAATCCCTCATTAATGACCCTCTGACAGTGCAGCACTCCCTCAGTACTGACCCTCTGACAGTGCAGCACTCCCTCATTAATGACCCTCTGACAGTGCAGCACTCCCGCAGTACTGACCCTCTGACAGTGCAGCACTCCCTCAGTACTGACCCTCTGACAGTGCACCACTCCCTCAGTACTGACCCTATGACAGTGCAGCACTCCCTCAGTACTGACCCTCTGACAGTGCAGCACTCCCTCAGCACTGACCCTCTGACAGCGCTGCATTCCCTCATTACTGACCCTCTGACAGTGAAGCACTCCCTCAGTACCGACCCTCAGACAGTCAAGCTCTCCCTCAGTTCTGACCCTCTGACAGTCCTGCACTCGCTCAGTACTGACCCGCTGACAGTGCAGCACTCCCTCAGTACTGACCCTCTGACAGTGCAGCACTCCCTCAGTACTGACCCTCTGACAGTGCAGCACTCCCTCAGTACTGACCCTCTGACAGTGCAGCACTCCCTCAGTACTGACACTCTGACAGTACAGCACTCCCTCAGTACTGACCCTCTGACAGTGCAGCACTCCCTCAGTACTGACCCTCTGACAGTGCAGCACTCACTCTTTACTGACCCACTGACAGTGCAGCACTCCCTCAGTACTGACCCACTGACAGTGCAGCACTCCCTCAGCACTGACCCTCTGACAGTGCAGCACTCCCTCAGTACTGATCCTCTGACAGTGCAGCACTCCCTCAGTACTGACCCTCTGACTGTGCGGCACTCCCTCAGTACTGATCCTCTGACAGTGCAGCACTCCCTCAGTACTGAATCTCAGACATTGCAGCACTCCCTCAGTACTGACCCTCTGACAGTGCAGCACTCCCTCAGTACTGACCCTGTGACAGTGCAGCACTCCCTCAGTACTGACCATCTGACATTTCAGCTCTCCCTCAGTACTGACCCTCTGACAGTGCAGCAGTCCCTCAGTACTGACCCTCTGACAGTGCAGCACTCCCTCAGTACTGACCCTCTGACAGTTCAGCTCTCCTTCAGTAAAGACCCTCTGACAGTGCAGCACTCCCTCAGTCCTGACCCTCTGACAGTGCAGCACTCCCTCAGAACTTACGCTCTGACAGTGCTGCACTCCCTCTGTACTGACCCTCTGACAGTGCAGCACTCCCTCAGTACAGACACTGGGACAGTGCAGCAATCCCTCAGTACTGACCCTCTGACAGTGCAGCACTCCCTCAGTCCTGACCATCAGACAGTGCAGCACTCCCTCATTAATGACCCTCTGACAGTGCAGCACTCCCTCAGTACTGACCCTCTGACAGTGCAGCACTCCCTCAGTACTGACCCTCTGACAGTGCAGCACTCCCTCAGTACTGACCCTCTGACAGTGCAGCTCTCCCTCAGTACTGACCCTCTGACAGTGCAGCACTCCCTCAGTACTGACACTCTGACAGTGCGGCACTCCCTCAGTACTGACCCTCTGACAGTGCAGCACTCCCTAAGTACTGACCCTCTGACAGCACTGCATTCCCTCATTACTGACCCTCTGACAGTGAAGCACTCCCTCAGTACTGACCCTCTGACAGTGCAGCACTCCCTCAGTACTGCCCCTCTGACAGTGCAGCACTCCCTCAGTACTGACCCTCCGACAGTGCTGCACTCCCTCAGAACTGACCCTCTGACTGTGCGGCACTCCCTCAGTACTGACTCTCTGACAGTGCAGCACTCCCTCAGTACCGACCCTCAGACAGTCAAGCTCTCCCTCAGTTCTGACCCTCTGACAGTTCAGCTCTCCCTCAGTACTGACCCTCTGACAGTGCAGCAGTCCCTCAGTACTGACCCTCTGACAGTGCAGCACTCCCTCAGTACTGACCCTCTGACAGTTCAGCTCTCCTTCAGTAAAGACCCTCTGACAGTGCAGCACTCCCTCAGTCCTGACCCTCTGACAGTGCAGCACTCCCTCAGAACTTACGCTCTGACAGTGCTGCACTCCCTCTGTACTGACCCTCTGACAGTGCAGCACTCCCTCAGTACAGACACTGGGACAGTGCAGCAATCCCTCAGTACTGACCCTCTGACAGTGCGGCACTCCCTCAGTACTGACCCTCTGACAGTGCAGCACTCCCTCAGTCCTGACCATCAGACAGTGCAGCACTCCCTCAGTACTGACCCTCTGACAGTGCAGCACTCCCTCAGTACTGACCCTCTGACAGTGCAGCACTCCCTCAGTACTGACCCTCTGACAGTGCAGCACTCCCTCAGTACTGACCCTCTGACAGTGCAGCTCTCCCTCAGTACTGACCCTCTGACAGTGCAGCACTCCCTCAGTACTGACCCTCTGACAGTGCAGCACTCCCTAAGTACTGACCCTCTGACAGTGCAGCACTCCCTCAGTACTGACACTCTGACAGTGCAGCACTCCCTCAGTACTGACCCTCAGACAAGGCGGCACTCCCTCTGTACTGACCCTCTGACAGTGCGCCACTCCCTCAGTACTGACCCTCTGACAGTGCGCCACTCCCTCAGTACTGACCCTCTGACAGTGCAGCACTCCATCAGTACTGACCCTCTGACAGTGCAGCACTCCCTCAGTACTGACCCTCTGACAGTGCAGCACTCCATCAGTACTGACCCTCTGACAGGGCAGAACTCACTCAGTACTGACCCTCTGACAGTGCAGCACTCCCTCAGTACTGATCCTCTGACAGTGCAGCACACCCTCAGTACTGACCCTCTGACAGTGCAGCACTCCCTCAGTACTGACCCTCTGACAGTGCAGCACACCCTCAGTACTGACTCTCTGACAGTGCAGCACTCCCTCAGTACTGACCCTCTGACAGTGCGGCACTCCCTCAGTACTGACCCTCTGACAGTGCGGCACTCCCTCAGTTCTGACCCTCTGACAGTGCAGCACACCCTGAATTCTGACCCTCTGACAGTGCAGCACTCCCAGTACTGACCCTCTGACATTGCAACACGCCCTCAGTACTGACCCTCTGACAATGCAGCACTCCCTCAGTACTGACCCTCTGACAGTGCAGCACTCCCTCAGTACTGACCCTCTGACAGTGCAGCAGACCCTCAGTATTGACCCTCTGAAGGTGCAGAACTCCCTCACTACTGACCCTCTGGCAGTGCAGCAAACCTCAGTACTGACCGTCTACAGTGTGGCACTCCCTCAGTTCTGTCCCTCTGACAGTGCAGCACTCCCTCAGCACTGACCTTCTGACAGTGCAGCACTCCCTCTTTACTGACCCTCTGACAGTGCAGCACTCCCTCAGAACTTACGCTCTGACAGTGCTGCACTCCCTCAGTACTGACCCTCTGACAGTGCAGCACTCCCTCAGTACTGACCCTCTGACAGTGCAGCACTCCCTTTTTACTGACTCTCTGACAGTGCAGCACTCCCTCAGTACTGAACCTCTGACAGTGCAGCACTCCCTCAGTACTGACCCTCTGACAGTGCAGCACTCCCTCAGTACTGACCCTCTGACAGTGCAGCACTCCCTCAGTACTGACCCTCCAACAGTGCAGCACTCCCTCAGTATTGACCCTCTGACAGTGCAGCACTCCCTCAGTATTGACCCTCTGACACTGCAGCACTCCCTCAGTACTGACCCACTGACAGTGCAGCACTCCCTCAGCACTGACCCTCTGACAGTGCAGCACTCCCTCAGTACTGACCCTCTGACAGTGCAGCACTCCCTCAGCACTGACCCTCTGACAGTGCAGCACTCCCTCAGTACTGACCCACTGACAGTGCAGCACTCCCTCAGTACTGACCCACTGACAGTGCAGCACTCCCTCAGCACTGACCCTCTGACAGTGCAGCACTCCCTCAGTACTGATCCTCTGACAGTGCAGCACTCCCTCAGTACTGACCCTCTGACAGTGCAGCACTCACTCAGTACTGACCCTCTGACAGTGCAGCACTCCCTTAGTACTGAACATCTGACAGTGCAGCACTCCCTGAGTACTGACCCTCTGACAGTGCTGCACAGCCTCAGTACTGACCCTCTGACAGTGCAGCACTCCCTCAGTACTGACCCTCTGACTGTGCAGCACTCCCTCAGTACTGATCCTCCGACAGTGCAGCACTCCCTCAGTACTGACCCTCTGACAGTGCAGCACTCCCTCAGTACTGACCCTCTGACAGTGCAGTACACCCTCAGTACTGATCCTCTGACAGTGCAGCACTCCCTCAGTACTGACCCACTGACAGTGCAGCACTCCCTCAGTTCTGACCCTCTGACAGTGCAGCACTCCCTCAGTACTGACGCTCTGACAGTGCTGCACTCCCTCAGTACTGACCCTCTGACAGTGCAGGGCTCCCTCAGTACTGACCCTCTGACAGTGCAGCACTCCCTCAGTACTGATCCTCTGACAGTGCAGCACTCCCTCAGTACTGACCCTCTGACAGTGCAGCACTCCCTCAGTACTGATCCTCTGACAGTGCAGCACTCCCTCATTACTGACCCTCTGACAGTGCAGCGCTCCCTTAGTACTGACCCTCTGACAGTGCAGCACTCCCTCAGCACTGACCCTCTGAAAGTGCAGCACTTCCTCAGTACTGACCCTCTCACAGTGCAGCATTCCCTCAGTACTGACCATCCGACAGCGCAGCACTCCCTCAGTACTGACCCTCTGACAGTGCAGCACTCCCTCAGTACTGACCCTCTGACAGTGCAGCACTCCCTCAGTACTGACCCTCTGACAGTGCAGCACTCCCTCTGTACTGACCCTCTCACAGTGCAGCATTCCCTCAGTACTGACCCTCTGACAGTGCAGCACTCCCTCAGTACTGACCCTCTGACAGTGCAGCACTCCCTCAGTACTGACCCTCTGACAGTGCAGTACACCCTCAGTACTGATCCTCTGACAGTGCAGCACTCCCTCAGTACTGACCCACTGACAGTGCAGCACTCCCTCAGTTCTGACCCTCTGACAGTGCAGCACTCCCTCAGTACTGACGCTCTGACAGTGCTGCACTCCCTCAGTACTGACCCTCTGACAGTGCAGGGCTCCCTCAGTACTGACCCTCTGACAGTGCAGCACTCCCTCAGTACTGATCCTCTGACAGTGCAGCACTCCCTCAGTACTGACCCTCTGACAGTGCAGCACTCCCTCAGTACTGATCCTCTGACAGTGCAGCACTCCCTCATTACTGACCCTCTGACAGTGCAGCGCTCCCTTAGTACTGACCCTCTGACAGTGCAGCACTCCCTCAGCACTGACCCTCTGAAAGTGCAGCACTTCCTCAGTACTGACCCTCTCACAGTGCAGCATTCCCTCAGTACTGACCATCCGACAGCGCAGCACTCCCTCAGTACTGACCCTCTGACATTGCAGCACTCCCTCAGTACTGACCCTCTGACAGTGCAGCACTCCCTCAGTACTGACCCTCTGACAGTGCAGCACTCCCTCTGTACTGACCCTCTCACAGTGCAGCATTCCCTCAGTACTGACCCTCTGACAGTGCAGCACTCCCTCAGTACTGACACTCTGATAGTGCAGCACTGCCTCAGTACTGAAAATGACTTATCAAGTTTTAATGGCACTTAGAGTGTTTAAAAGGGGCTGAGAGGGTTTAAAGGGGCTGAGAGGGTTTTAAAGGGACTGAGAGTGTTTAAAGGGGCTGAGAGGGTTTTAAAGGGACTGAGAGGGTTTTAAATGGACTGAGAGGGTTTAAAGGGGCTGAGAGTGCTTAAAGGGGCTGAGAGGTTTTTGAAGGGGCTCAGAGGGTATTGAAGGGGCTGAGAGGGTTTTAAAGGGGCTGAGAGAGTGTTTAAAGGGGCCGAAATTTTTTTAAATGGACTGAGAGTGTTTTAAAGGGACTGAGAGGGTGTTTAAAGGGTCTGAGAGGGTTTTAAAGGGGCTGAGAGGGTGTTTAAATGGACTGAAATTTTTTAAAATGGACTGAGGGGGTTTTAAATGGACTGAGAGGGTGTTTAAAGGGGCTGAGAGAGTTTAAAAGGGACTGAGAGTGTTTTAAGGGGCTGAGAGTTGTTGAAAGGGACTGAGAGAGTTTTAAATGTCTGAGAGAGTTTTAAAGGGACTGAGAGTGTTTAAAGGGGCTGAGAGGATTTTAAAGGGACTGAGAGGGTTTTAAAGGGACTGAGAGTGTTTAAAGGGACTGAGAGTGTTTTAAAGGGACTGAGAGTGTTTGAAGGGACTGAGAGTGTTTAAAGGGGCTGAGAGGGTTTTAAAGGGACTGAGAGTTTTTAAAGGGACTGAGAGGCTTTTAAAGGGACTGAGAGTGTTTTAAAGGGACTGAGAGTGTTTAAAGGGACTGAGAGTGTTTAAAGGGACTGAGAGTGTTTAAAGGGGCTGAGAGTGTTTAAAGGGGCTGAGAGGGTTTTAAATGGGCTGAGAGGGTTTAAAGGGGCTGAGAGGGTTTAAAGGGACTGAGAGGGTTTTAAAGGGACTGAGAGGGTTTTAAAGGGACTGAGAGTGTTTAAAGGGACTAAGAGGTTTTTAAAGGGACTGAGAGTGTTTAAAGAGGCTGAGAGGGTTTTAAAGGGGCTGAGAGTGTTTTAAAGGGACTGAGAGTGTTTAAAGGGACTTAGAGGGTTTTAAAGGGACTGAGAGTGTTTAAAGGGGCTGAGAGGTTTTTAAAGGGACTGAGAGTGTTTAAAGGGACTGAGAGTGTTTAAAGGGGCTGAGAGGGTTTTAAAGGGGCTGGGAGGGTTTAAAGGGACTGAGAGGGTTTTAAAGGGACTGAGAGGGTTTAAAGGGGCTGAGAGAGTTTTTAAAGGGGCTGAGAGGGTTTTAAGGGAGCTGGGAGGGTTTAAAGGGACTGAGAGAGTTTTAAAGGGACTGAGAGTGTTTAAAGGGGCTGAGAGGTTTTGAAAGGGGCTGGGAGTGTTTAAAGGGACTGAGAGGGTTTTAAAGGGACTGAGAGTGTTTAAAGGGATGAGAGGGTTTAAAGGGGCTGAGAGAGTTTTTTAAGGGGCTGAGAGGGTTTTAAAGGAGCTGAGAGGGTTTTAAAGGGACTGAGAGTGTTTAAAGGGGCTGAGAGAGTTTTTAAAGGGGCTGAGAGGGTTTTAAAGGGGCTGGGAGTGTTTAAAGGGACTGAGAGGGTTTTAAAGGGACTGAGAGTGTTTAAAGGGATGAGAGGGTTTAAAGGGGCTGAGAGTATTTAAAGGGACTGTGAGTGTTTAAAGGGGCTGAGAGGGTTTTAAAGGGGCTGGGAGGGTTTAAAGGGACTGATAGGGTTTTAAAGGGACTGAGAGTGTTTAAAGGGACAAAGAAGGTTTTAAAGGTGCTGAGAGGGTTTTAAGGGGGCTGAAGGTGTTTTAAAGGGGCTGGGAGGGTTTAAAGGGACTGAGAGTGTTTAAAGGGGCTGAGAGTGTTTAAAGGGGCTGAGAGGGTTTTAAAGGGACTGAGAGTGTTTAAAGGGGCTGAGAGGTTTTTAAAGGGGCTGGGAGTGTTTAAAGGGACTGAGAGGGTTTTAAAGGGACTGAGAGTGTTTAAAGAGATGAGAGGGTTTAAAGGGGCTGAGAGTATTTAAAGGGACTGTGAGTGTTTAAAGGGGCTGAGAGGGTTTTAAAGGGGCTGGGAGGGTTTAAAGGGACTGAGAGGGTTTTAAAGGAACTGAGAGTGTTTAAAGGGACTGAGAAGGTTTTAAAGGTGCTGAGAGGGTTTTAAAGGGGCTGAAGGTGTTTTAAAGGGGCTGGGAGGGTTTAAAGGGACTGAGAGTGTTTAAAGGGGCTGAGAGTGTTTAAAGGGGCTGAGAGGGTTTTAAAGGGGCTGGGAGGGTTTAAAGGGACTGAGAGGGTTTAAAGGGACTGAGATGGTTTAAAATTGACTGAGAGTGTTTAAAGGGGCTGTGAGGGTTTAAAGGGACTGAGAGTGTTTAACCGGATTGAGATTGTTTAAAGGGGCTGAGAGCATTCAAAGGGGCTGAGAGTGTTTTAAAGTGGCTGATCGGGTTTTAAAGGGACTGAGAGTGTTTAAAGGGACTGAGAGTGTTTAAAGTGGCTGAGAGGGTTTTAAAGGTGCTGAGAGGGTTTTAAAGGGACTGAGAGGGTTTTAAAGGGACTGAGAGTGTTTAAAGTGGCTGAGAGGGTTTTAAAGGGGCTGAGAGGGTTTTAAAGGGACTGAGAGGGTTTTAAAGGGACTGAGAGTGTTTAAAGTGGCTGAGAGGGTTTTAAAGGGACTGAGAGGGTTTTTAAGGAACAGAGAGGGTTTTAAAGGGGCTGAGATTGTGTTAAAGGGACTGAGAGCGTTTAAAGGGACTGAGAGCGCTTTAAAGGGGCTGACAGGGTTTAAAGGGACTGAGAGGGTTTAAAGGGGCTGAGAGGTTTTTAAAGTGGCTGACAGGGTTTTTAAAGGGACTGAGAGTGTTTTAAAGGGACTGAGAGGGTTTTAACGGGGCTGAGGGGGTTTTAAAGGGGCTGAGAGTGTTTTAAAGGGACTGAGAGGGTTTTAAAGGGGCTGAGAGGGTTTTAAAAGGACTGAGAGGGTTTTAAAGGTGCTGAGAGGGGTTTAAAGGGACTGAGGGGGTTTTAAATGGACTGAGAGGGTTTTAAAGGGACTGAGTGGGTTTTAAAGGGGCTGAGAGGGTTTTAAAGGGGCTGAGAGTGTTTTAAAGGGGCTGAGGGGTTTTTAAAGGGGCTGAGAGTGTTTTAAAGGGGCTGAGGGGGTTTTAAAGGGACTGAGAGTGTTTAAAGGGGCTGAGAGGGTTTTAAAGGGGCTGGGAGGGTTTAAAGGGACTGAGAGGGTTTTAAAGGGACTGAGAGTGTTTAAAGGGGCTGAGAGAGTTTTTAAAGGGGCTGAGAGGGTTTTAAAGGGGCTGGGAGGGTTTAAAGGGACTGAGAGGGTTTTAAAGGGACTGAGTGTGTTTAAATGGGCTGAGAGGGTTTTAAAGGGGCTGGGAGTCTTTAAAGGGACAGAGAGGGTTTTAAAGGGACTGAGAGTGTTTAAAGGGACTGAGAGGTTTTTAAAGGGACTGAGAGGGTTTTAAAGGGACTGAGAGTGTTTAAAGGGACTGAGAGTGTTTAAAGGGGCTGAGAGGCTTTTAAAGGGGCTGGGAGGGTTTAAAGGGACTGAGAGGGTTTTAAAGGGACTGAGAGGTTTTTAAAGGGACTGAGAGTGTTTAAAGGGACTGAGAGGCTTTTAAAGGGACTGAGAGGTTTTTAAAGGGACTGAGAGTGTTTAAAGGGGCTGAGAGGGTTTTAAAGGGGCTGAGAGTGTTTAAAGGGACTGAGAGTGTTTAAAGGGACTGAGAGGCTTTAAAGGGACTGAGATGTTTTAAAATTGACTGAGAGTGTTTAAAGGGGCTGTGAGTGTTTAAAGGGACTGAGAGTGTTTAAGGGGCTGAGAGGTTTTTAAAGTGGCTGAGAGGGTTTTAAAGGGACTGAGAGTGTTTAAAGGGACTGAGAGGGTTTTAAAGGTGCTGAGAGGGTTTTAAAGGACTGAGAGTGTTTTAAAGGGGCTGGGAGGGTTTTAAAGGGACTGAGAGAGTTTTAAAAGGGGCTGAGAGTGTTTAAAGGCACTGAGAGGGTTTAAAGGGACTGATAGTGTTTAAAGGGGCTGAGAGGGTTTAAAGGGACTGAGAGGTGTTTAAAGGCACTGAGAGGGTTTAAAGGGACTGATAGTGTTTAAAGGGGCTGAGAGGGTTTGAAAGGGGATGAGAGGGTTTTAAAGGGGATGAGAGTGTTTTAAAGGGGCTGATAGTGTTTAAAGGGGCTGAGAGGGTTTTAAAGGGACTGAGAGTGTTTTCAAGGGACTGAGAGTGTTTAAAGGGGCTGAGAGTGTTTAAAGGGGCTGAGAGTGTTTTAAAGGGGCTGAGAGGGTTTAAAGGGACTGAGAGTGTTTAAAGGGACTGAGAGTGTTTAAAGGGGCTGAGAGGGTTTTAAAGGGGCTGAGAGGGTTTAAAGGGACTGAGAGGGTTTTAAAGGGGCTGAGAGTGTTTAAAGGGGCTGAGAGGGTTTAAAAGGGGCTGAAGGTGTTTTAAAGGGGATGAGAGCGTTTTAAAGGGGATGAGAGGGTTTTAAAGGGGCTGATAGTGTTTAAAGGGGCTGAGAGGGTTTTTAAAGGGGCTGAGTGGGTTTTAAAGGGACTGAGAGGGTTTTAAAGGGGCTGGGAGGGTTTAAAGGGACTGAGAGGGTTTTAAAGGGACTGAGAGTGTTTAAAGGGACTGAGAAGGTTTTAAAGGTGCTGAGAGGGTTTTAAAGGGGCTGAAGGTGTTTTAAAGGGGCTGGGAGGGTTTAAAGGGACTGAGAGTGTTTAAAGGGGCTGAGAGTGCTTAAAGGGGCTGAAAGGGTTTTAAAGGGGCTGGGAGTGTTTAAAGGGGCTGAGAGAGTTTAAAGGGGCTGAGAGTGTTTAAAGGGGCTGAAAGGGTTTTAAAGGGGCTGGGAGGGTTTAAAGGGACTGAGAGTGTTTAAAGGGGCTGAGAGTGTTTAAAGGGGCTGAAAGGGTTTTAAAGGGGCTGGGAGTGTTTAAAGGGGCTGAGAGAGTTTTTAAAGGGGCTGAGAGGGTTTTAAAGGGAGTGTGAGTGTTTAAAGGGATGAGAGGGTTTAAAGGGACTGAGAGTATTTAAAGGGACTGTGAGTGTTTAAAGGGGCTGAGAGGGTTTTAAAGGGGCTGGGAGGGTTTAAAGGGACTGAGAGGGTTTTAAAGGGGCTGGGAGGGTTTAAAGGGACTGAGAGGGTTTTAAAGGGGCTGGGAGGGTTTAAAGGGACTGAGAGTATTTAAAGGGACTGAGAGTGTTTAAAGGGACTGAGAAGGTTTTAAAGGTGCTGAGAGGGTTTTAAAGGGCCTGAAGGTGTTTTAAAGGGGCTGGGAGGGTTTAAAGGGACTGAGAGTGTTTAAAGGGGCTGAGAGTGTTTAAAGGGGCTGAAGGTGTTTTAAAGGGGCTGGGAGGGTTTAAAGGGACTGAGAGGGTTTAAAGGGACTGAGAGTGTTTAAAGGGGCTGAGAGGGTTTTAAAGGGGCTGGGAGGGTTTTAAAGGGGCTGGGAGGGTTTAAAGGGACTGAGAGGGTTTAAAGGGACTGACATGGTTTAAAATTGACTGAGAGTGTTTAAAGGGGCTGAGAGTGTTTAAAGGGACTGAGAGTGTTTAACCGGATTGAGATTGTTTAAAGGGGCTGAGAGCGTTCAAAGGGGCTGATAGGGTTTTAAAGGGACTGAGAGGGTTTTAAAGGGGCTGAGATTGTGTTAAAGGGACTGAGAGCGTTTAAAGGGACTGAGAGCGCTTTAAAGGGGCTGACAGGGTTCAAAGGGACTGAGAGGGTTTAAAGGGGCTGAGAGGTTTTTAAAGTGGCTGAGAGGGTTTTTAAAGGGACTGAGAGGGGTTTAAAGGGACTGAGAGGGTTTAAAGGGGCTGAGAGTGTTTAAAGGGGCTGAGAGGGTTTAAAGGGACTGAGAGGGTTTAAAGGGACTGAGAGGGTTTTTAAAGGGGCTGAGAGAGTTTTAAAGGGACTGAGAGGGTTTTAAAGGGACTGAGAGGGTTTTAAAGGGGCTGGGAGGGTTTAAAGGGACTGAGAGGGTTTTAAAGGGACTGAGAGTGTTTAAAGGGGCTGAGAGAGTTTTTAAAGGGGCTGAGAGGGTTTTAAAGGGGCTGGGAGGGTTTAAAGGGACTGAGAGGGTTTTAAAGGGACTGAGTGTGTTTAAATGGGCTGAGAGGGTTTTAAAGGGGCTGGGAGTCTTTAAAGGGACAGAGAGGGTTTTAAAGGGACTGAGAGTGTTTAAAGGGACTGAGAGGTTTTTAAAGGGACTGAGAGGGTTTTAAAGGGACTGAGAGTGTTTAAAGGGACTGAGAGTGTTTAAAGGGGCTGAGAGGCTTTTAAAGGGGCTGGGAGGGTTTAAAGGGACTGAGAGGGTTTTAAAGGGACTGAGAGGTTTTTAAAGGGACTGAGAGTGTTTAAAGGGACTGAGAGGCTTCTAAAGGGACTGAGAGGTTTTTAAAGGGACTGAGAGTGTTTAAAGGGGCTGAGAGGGTTTTAAAGGGGCTGAGAGTGTTTAAAGGGACTGAGAGTGTTTAAAGGGACTGAGAGGCTTTAAAGGGACTGAGATGTTTTAAAATTGACTGAGAGTGTTTAAAGGGGCTGTGAGTGTTTAAAGGGACTGAGAGTGTTTAAGGGGCTGAGAGGTTTTTAAAGTGGCTGAGAGGGTTTTAAAGGCACTGAGAGTGTTTAAAGGGACTGAGAGGGTTTTAAAGGTGCTGAGAGGGTTTTAAAGGACTGAGAGTGTTTTAAAGGGGCTGGGAGGGTTTTAAAGGGACTGAGAGAGTTTTAAAAGGGGCTGAGAGTGTTTAAAGGCACTGAGAGGGTTTAAAGGGACTGATAGTGTTTAAAGGGGCTGAGAGGGTTTAAAGGGACTGAGAGGTGTTTAAAGGCACTGAGAGGGTTTAAAGGGACTGATAGTGTTTAAAGGGGCTGAGAGGGTTTGAAAGGGGATGAGAGGGTTTTAAAGGGGATGAGAGTGTTTTAAAGGGGCTGATAGTGTTTAAAGGGGCTGAGAGGGTTTTAAAGGGACTGAGAGTGTTTTCAAGGGACTGAGAGTGTTTAAAGGGGCTGAGAGTGTTTAAAGGGGCTGAGAGTGTTTTAAAGGGGCTGAGAGGGTTTAAAGGGACTGAGAGTGTTTAAAGGGACTGAGAGTGTTTAAAGGGGCTGAGAGGGTTTTAAAGGGGCTGAGAGGGTTTAAAGGGACTGAGAGGGTTTTAAAGGGGCTGAGAGTGTTTAAAGGGGCTGAGAGGGTTTAAAAGGGGCTGAAGGTGTTTTAAAGGGGATGAGAGCGTTTTAAAGGGGATGAGAGGGTTTTAAAGGGGCTGATAGTGTTTAAAGGGGCTGAGAGGGTTTTTAAAGGGGCTGAGTGGGTTTTAAAGGGACTGAGAGGGTTTTAAAGGGGCTGGGAGGGTTTAAAGGGACTGAGAGGGTTTTAAAGGGACTGAGAGTGTTTAAAGGGACTGAGAAGGTTTTAAAGGTGCTGAGAGGGTTTTAAAGGGGCTGAAGGTGTTTTAAAGGGGCTGGGAGGGTTTAAAGGGACTGAGAGTGTTTAAAGGGGCTGAGAGTGCTTAAAGGGGCTGAAAGGGTTTTAAAGGGGCTGGGAGTGTTTAAAGGGGCTGAGAGAGTTTAAAGGGGCTGAGAGTGTTTAAAGGGGCTGAAAGGGTTTTAAAGGGGCTGGGAGGGTTTAAAGGGACTGAGAGTGTTTAAAGGGGCTGAGAGTGTTTAAAGGGGCTGAAAGGGTTTTAAAGGGGCTGGGAGTGTTTAAAGGGGCTGAGAGAGTTTTTAAAGGGGCTGAGAGGGTTTTAAAGGGAGTGTGAGTGTTTAAAGGGATGAGAGGGTTTAAAGGGACTGAGAGTATTTAAAGGGACTGTGAGTGTTTAAAGGGGCTGAGAGGGTTTTAAAGGGGCTGGGAGGGTTTAAAGGGACTGAGAGGGTTTTAAAGGGGCTGGGAGGGTTTAAAGGGACTGAGAGGGTTTTAAAGGGGCTGGGAGGGTTTAAAGGGACTGAGAGTATTTAAAGGGACTGAGAGTGTTTAAAGGGACTGAGAAGGTTTTAAAGGTGCTGAGAGGGTTTTAAAGGGCCTGAAGGTGTTTTAAAGGGGCTGGGAGGGTTTAAAGGGACTGAGAGTGTTTAAAGGGGCTGAGAGTGTTTAAAGGGGCTGAAGGTGTTTTAAAGGGGCTGGGAGGGTTTAAAGGGACTGAGAGGGTTTAAAGGGACTGAGAGTGTTTAAAGGGGCTGAGAGGGTTTTAAAGGGGCTGGGAGGGTTTTAAAGGGGCTGGGAGGGTTTAAAGGGACTGAGAGGGTTTAAAGGGACTGACATGGTTTAAAATTGACTGAGAGTGTTTAAAGGGGCTGAGAGTGTTTAAAGGGACTGAGAGTGTTTAACCGGATTGAGATTGTTTAAAGGGGCTGAGAGCGTTCAAAGGGGCTGATAGGGTTTTAAAGGGACTGAGAGGGTTTTAAAGGGGCTGAGATTGTGTTAAAGGGACTGAGAGCGTTTAAAGGGACTGAGAGCGCTTTAAAGGGGCTGACAGGGTTCAAAGGGACTGAGAGGGTTTAAAGGGGCTGAGAGGTTTTTAAAGTGGCTGAGAGGGTTTTTAAAGGGACTGAGAGGGGTTTAAAGGGACTGAGAGGGTTTAAAGGGGCTGAGAGTGTTTAAAGGGGCTGAGAGGGTTTAAAGGGACTGAGAGGGTTTAAAGGGACTGAGAGGGTTTTTAAAGGGGCTGAGAGAGTTTTAAAGGGACTGAGAGGGTTTTAAAGGGACTGAGAGGGTTTTAAAGGGGCTGAGAGTGTTTTAAAGGGACTGAGAGGGTTTTAAAGGGGCTGAGAGTGTTTAAAGGGGCTGAGAGGGTTTTAAAGGGGCTGAGAGTGTTTTAAAAGGACTGAGAGGGTTTTAAAGGGGCTGAGAGGGTTTAAAGGGGCTGAGAGTGTTTAAAGGGACTGAGAGTGTTTAAAGGGGCTGAGAGGGTTTTAAAGGGGCTGGGAGTCTTTAAAGGGACTGAGAGGGTTTTAAAGGGACTGAGAGGGTTTAAAGGGACTGAGAGTGTTTAAAGGGGCTGAGAGGCTTTTAAAGGGGCTGGGAGGGTTTAAAGGGACTGAGAGGGTTTTAAAGGGACTGAGAGGTTTTTAAATGGGCTGAGAGGTTTTTAATGGGGCTGAGAGTGTTTAAAGGGACTGAGAGTCTTTAAAGGGACTGAGAGGGTTTTAAAGGGACTGAGAGTGTTTAAAGGGACTGAGAGTGTTTAAAGGGGCTGAGAGGCTTTTAAAGGGGCTGGGAGGGTTTAAAGGGACTGAGAGGGTTTTAAAGGGACTGAGAGGTTTCTAAAGGGACTGAGAGTGTTTAAAGGGACTGAGAGGCTTTAAAGGGACTGAGATGGTTTAAAATTGACTGAGAGTCTTTAAAGGGGCTGTGAGGGTTTAAAGGGACTGAGAGTGTTTAAGGGGCTGAGAGGGTTTTAAAGGGTCTGTGAGGGTTTAAAGGGGCTGAGAGTGTTTAAAGGGACTGAGAGTGTTTAAGGGGCTGAGAGGGTTTTAAAGGGTCTGTGAGGGTTTAAAGGGACTGAGAGTGATTAATGGGGCTGTGAGTGTTTAAAGGGACTGAGAGTGTTTAAGGGGCTGAGAGGGTTTTAAAGGGTCTGTGAGGGTTTAAAGGGACTGAGAGTGTTTTAAAGGACTGAGAGTGTTTAAAGGCACTGAGAGGGTTTAAAGGGACTGATAGTGTTTAAAAGGGGCTGAGAGGGTTTAAAGGGACTGAGAGGTGTTTAAAGGCACTGAGAGGGTTTAAAGGGACTGATAGTGTTTAAAGGGGCTGAGAGGGTTTAAAGGGACTGAGAGTGTTTAAAGGCACTGAGAGGGTTTAAAGGGACTGATAGTGTTTAAAAGGGGATGAGAGTGTTTTAAAGGGGCTGATAGTGTTTAAAGGGGCTGAGAGGGTTTTAAAGGGACTGAGAGTGTTTTCAAGGGACTGAGAGTGTTTAAAGGGGCTGAGAGTGTTTTAGAGGGACTGAGAGGGTTTTAAAGGGGCTGAGTGTGTTTAAAGGGGCTGAGAGGGTTTAAAAGGCACTGAGAGGGTTTAAAGTGACTGAGAGGGTTTTAAAAGGGGTTGAAGGTGTTTTAAAGGGGATGAGAGCGTTTTAAAGGGGATGAGAGGGTTTTAAAGGGGCTGATAGTGTTTAAAGGGGCTGAGAGGGTTTTAAAGGGGCTGATAGGGTTTTAAAGCAACTGAGAGAGTTTTAAAGGGGCTGATAGTGTTTAAAGGGACTGAGAGGGTTTAAAGGGGCTGAGAGGGTTTTTAAAGGGGCTGAGTGGGTTTTAAAGGGACTGAGAGGGTTTTAAAGGGACTGAGAGTGTTTTAAAGGGGCTGAGAGGGTTTTAAAGGGGCTGGGAGGGTTTAAAGGGACTTAGAGGGTTTTAAAGGGACTGAGAGTGTTTAAAGGGACTGAGAAGGTTTTAAAGGTGCTGAGAGGGTTTTAAAGGGGCTGAAGGTGTTTTAAAGGGGCTGGGAGGGTTTAAAGGGACTGAGAGTGTTTAAAGGGGCTGAGAGTGTTTAAAGGGGCTGAGAGGGTTTTAAAGGGGCTGGGAGGGTTTAAAGGGACTGAGAGGGTTTAAAGGGACTGAGATGGTTTAAAATTGACTGAGAGTGTTTAAAGGGGCTGTGAGGGTTTAAAGGGACTGAGAGTGTTTAACCGGATTGAGATTGTTTAAAGGGGCTGAGAGCATTCAAAGGGGCTGAGAGTGTTTTAAAGTGGCTGATAGGGTTTTAAAGGGACTGAGAGTGTTTAAAGTGGCTGAGAGGGTTTTAAAGGGACTGAGAGGGTTTTAAAGGGGCTGAGATTGTGTTAAAGGGACTGAGAGGGTTTTAAAGGGACTGAGAGGGTTTAAAGGGGCTGAGAGAATTTTTAAAGGGGCTGAGAGGGTTTTAAGGGAGCTGGGAGGGTTTAAAGGGACTGAGAGGGTTTTAAAGGGACTGAGAGGGTTTAAAGGGGCTGAGAGGTTTTTAAAGGGGCTGGGAGTGTTTAAAGGGACTGAGAGGGTTTTAAAGGGACTGAGAGTGTTTAAAGGGATGTGAGGGTTTAAAGGGGCTGAGAGTATTTAAAGGGACTGTGAGTGTTTAAAGGGGCTGAGAGGGTTTTAAAGGGGCTGGGAGGGTTTAAAGGACTGAGAGGGTTTTAAAGGGACTGAGAGTGTTTAAAGGGACTGAGAAGGTTTTAAAGGTGCTGAGAGGGTTTTAAAGGGGCTGAAGGTGTTTTAAAGGGGCTGGGAGGGTTTAAAGGGACTGAGAGTGTTTAAAGGGGCTGAGAGTGCTTAAAGGGGCTGAGAGGGTTTTAAAGGGGCTGAGAGTGCTTAAAGGGGGCTGAGAGGGTTTTAAAGGGGCTGGGAGGCTTTAAAGGGACTGAGAGTGTTTATAGGTACTGAGAGGGTTTAAAGGGACTGAGAGGGTTTAAAGGGGCTGAGAGTGCTTAAAAGGGCTGAGAGGGTTTTAAAGGGGCTGAGAGGGTTTTAAAGGGACTGAGAGGGTTTAAAGGGACTGAGATGGTTTTAAATTGACTGAGAGTGTTTAAAGGGGCTGGGAGGGTTTAAAGGGGCTGAGAGAGTTTAAAGGGGCTGAGAGAGTTTAAAGGGGCTGGGAGTGTTTAAAGGGACTGAGAGGGTTTTTAAGGGACTGAGAGGGTTTAAAGGGGCTGAGAGAGTTTTTAAAGGGGCTGAGAGAGTTTTAAAGGAGCTGGGAGGGTTTAAAGGGACTGAGAGGGTTTTAAAGGGACTGAGAGTGTTTAAAGGGGCTGAGAGAGTTTTTAAAGGGGCTGGGAGGGTTTTAAAGGAGCTGGGAGGGTTTAAAGGGACTGAGAGGGTTTTAAAGGGACTGAGAGTGTTTAAAGGGGCTGAGAGGTTTTTAAAGGGGCTGGGAGTGTTTAAAGGGACTGAGAGGGTTTTAAAGGGACTGAGAGTGTTTAAAGGGATGAGAGGGTTTAAAGGGGCTGAGAGTATTTAAAGGGACTGTGAGTGTTTAAAGGGGCTGAGAGGGTTTTAAAGGGGCTGGGAGGGTTTAAAGGGACTGAGAGGGTTTTAAAGGGACTGAGAGTGTTTAAAGGGACTGAGAAGGTTTTAAAGGTGCTGAGAGGGTTTTAAAGGGGCTGAAGGTGTTTTAAAGGGGCTGGGAGGGTTTAAAGGGACTGAGAGTGTTTAAAGGGGCTGAGAGTGTTTAAAGGGGCTGAGAGGGTTTTAAAGGGGCTGGGAGGGTTTAAAGGGACTGAGAGGGTTTAAAGGGACTGAGATGGTTTAAAATTGACTGAGAGTGTTTAAAGGGGCTGTGAGGGTTTAAAGGGACTGAGAGTGTTTAACCGGATTGAGATTGTTTAAAGGGGCTGAGAGCGTTCAAAGGGGCTGAGAGTGTTTTAAAGTGGCTGATAGGGTTTTAAAGGGACTGAGAGTGTTTAAAGTGGCTGAGAGGGTTTTAAAGGGACTGAGAGGGTTTTTAAGGAACAGAGAGGGTTTTAAAGGGGCTGAGATTGTGTTAAAGGGACTGAGAGCATTTAAAGGGACTGAGAGCGCTTTAAAGGGGTTGACAGGGTTTAAAGGGACTGAGAGTGTTTTAAAGGGACTGAGAGGGTTTTAAAGGGGCTGAGTGTGTT
Organism: Isurus oxyrinchus; assembly: GCA_026770705.1. Lineage (NCBI taxonomy): Eukaryota > Metazoa > Chordata > Chondrichthyes > Lamniformes > Lamnidae > Isurus > Isurus oxyrinchus. The sequence continues at coordinate 471,759 of JANJGN010000409.1, forward strand.
TAAAGGCGCTGAGAGGGTTTAAAGTGACTGAGAGGGTTTTAAAAGGGGCTGAAGGTGTTTTAAAGGGGATGAGAGCGTTTTAAAGGGGATGAGAGGGTTTTAAAGGGGCTGAGAGGGTTTTAAAAGGGCTGAGAGTGTTTAAAGGGGCTGAGAGGTTTTTAAAGGGGCTGGGAGTGTTTAAAGGGACTGATAGGGTTTTAAAGGGACTGAGAGTGTTTAAAGGGATGAGAGGGTTTAAAGGGACTGAGAGTATTTAAAGGGACTGAGAGTGTTTAAAGGGGCTGAGAGGGTTTTAAAGGAGCTGGGAGGGTTTTAAAGGGACTGAGAGTGTTTAAAGGGGCTGAGAGTGTTTAAAGGGGCTGAGAGGTTTTTAAAGGGGCTGGGAGTGTTTAAAGGGACTGATAGGGTTTTAAAGGGACTGAGAGTGTTTAAAGGGATGAGAGGGTTTAAAGGGACTGAGAGTATTTAAAGGGACTGTGAGTGTTTAAAGGGGCTGAGAGGGTTTTTAAAGGGGCTGAGAGTGTTTTAAAGGGACTGAGAGTGTTTAAAGGGGCTGAGAGTGTTTAAAGGGGCTGAGAGGGTTTTAAAGGGACTGAGTGGGTTTTAAAGGGGCTGAGAGGGTTTTAAAGGGACTGAGAGTGTTTTAAAGGGGCTGAGAGAGTTTAAAGGGGCTGGGAGTGTTTAAAGGGACTGAGAGGGTTTTTAAGGGACTGAGAGGGTTTAAAGGGGCTGAGAGAGTTTTTAAAGGGGCTGAGAGGGTTTTAAAGGAGCTGGGAGGGTTTAAAGGGACTGAGAGGGTTTTAAAGGGACTGAGAGTGTTTAAAGGGGCTGAGAGTGTTTAAAGGGACTGAGAGTGTTTAAAGGGGCTGAGAGGGTTTTAAAGGGGCTGGGAGGGTTTAAAGGGACTGAGAGTGTTTAAAGGGACTGAGAGTGTTTAAAGGGGCTGAGAGGGTTTTAAAGGGGCTGGGAGGGTTTAAAGGGACTGAGAGTGTTTAAAGGGACTGAGAGTGTTTAAAGGGACTGAGAGTGTTTAAAGGGGCTGAGAGGGTTTTAAAGGGGCTGGGAGGGTTTAAAGGGACTGAGAGGGTTTTAAAGGGACTGAGAGTGTTTAAAGGGGCTGAGAGAGTTTTTAAAGGGGCTGAGAGGGTTTTAAAGGAGCTGGGAGGGTTTAAAGGGACTGAGAGGGTTTTAAAGGGACTGAGAGTGTTTAAAGGGGCTGAGAGGTTTTTAAAGGGGCTGGGAGTGTTTAAAGGGACTGAGAGGGTTTTAAAGGGACTGAGAGTGTTTAAAGGGATGAGAGGGTTTTTAAAGGGACTGAGAGGGTTTTAAAGGGACTGAGAGTGTTTAAAGGGGCTGAGAGGTTTTTAAAGGGGCTGGGAGTGTTTAAAGGGACTGATAGGGTTTTAAAGGGACTGAGAGTGTTTAAAGGGATGAGAGGGTTTAAAGGGACTGAGAGTATTTAAAGGGACTGTGAGTGTTTAAAGGGGCTGAGAGGGTTTTAAAGGGGCTGGGAGGGTTTAAAGGGACTGAGAGGGTTTTAAAGGGACTGAGAGTGTTTAAAGGGACTGTGAAGGTTTTAAAGGTGCTGAGAGGGTTTTAAAGGGGCTGAAGGTGTTTTAAAGGGGCTGGGAGGGTTTAAAGGGACTGAGAGTGTTTAAAGGGGCTGAGAGTGTTTAAAGGGGCTGAGAGGGTTTTAAAGGGGCTGGGAGGGTTTAAAGGGACTGAGAGGGTTTAAAGGGACTGAGATGGTTTAAAATTGACTGAGAGTGTTTAAAGGGGCTGTGAGGGTTTAAAGGGACTGAGAGTGTTTAACCGGATTGAGATTGTTTAAAGGGGCTGAGAGTGTTTAAAGGGGCTGAGAGCGTTCAAAGGGGCTGAGAGTGTTTTAAACTGGCTGATAGGGTTTTAAAGGGACTGAGAGGGTTTAAATTGGCTGATAGGGTTTTAAAGGGACTGAGAGTGTTTTAAAGGGGATGAGAGGGTTTTAAAGGGGCTGAGATTGTGTTAAAGGGACTGAGAGGGTTTTAAAGGGACTGAGAGGGTTTAAAGGGGCTGAGAGAATTTTTAAAGGGGCTGAGAGGGTTTTATGGGAGCTGGGAGGGTTTAAAGGGACTGAGAGGGTTTTAAAGGGACTGAGAGTGTTTAAAGGGATGAGAGGGTTTTTAAAGGGACTGAGAGGGTTTTAAAGGGACTGAGAGTGTTTAAAGGGGCTGAGAGGTTTTTAAAGGGGCTGGGAGTGTTTAAAGGGACTGATAGGGTTTTAAAGGGACTGAGAGTGTTTAAAGGGATGAGAGGGTTTAAAGGGACTGAGAGTATTTAAAGGGACTGTGAGTGTTTAAAGGGGCTGAGAGGGTTTTAAAGGGGCTGGGAGGGTTTAAAGGGACTGAGAGTGTTTTAAAGGGACTGAGAGTGTTTAAAGGGACTGTGAAGGTTTTAAAGGTGCTGAGAGGGTTTTAAAGGGGCTGAAGGTGTTTTAAAGGGGCTGGGAGGATTTAAAGGGACTGAGAGTGTTTAAAGGGGCTGAGAGTGTTTAAAGGGGCTGAGAGGGTTTTAAAGGGGCTGGGAGGGTTTAAAGGGACTGAGAGGGTTTAAAGGGACTGAGATGGTTTAAAATTGACTGAGAGTGTTTAAAGGGGCTGTGAGGGTTTTAAAGGGACTGAGATGGTTTAAAATTGACTGAGAGTGTTTAAAGGGGCTGAGAGTGTTTAAAGGGGCTGAGAGTGTTTAAAGGGACTGAGAGTGTTTAAAGGGGCTGTGAGGGTTTAAAGGGACTGAGAGTGTTTAACCGGATTGAGATTGTTTAAAGGGGCTGAGAGCGTTCAAAGGGGCTGAGAGTGTTTTAAAGTGGCTGATAGGGTTTTAAAGGGACTGAGAGTGTTTAAAGTGGCTGAGAGGGTTTTAAAGGGACTGAGAGTGTTTTAAAGGGACTGAGAGGGTTTAAATTGGCTGATAGGGTTTTAAAGGGACTGAGAGTGTTTTTAGTGGCTGAGAGTGTTTTAAAGGGGATGAGAGGGTTTTAAAGGGGCTGAGATTTTGTTAAAGGGACTGAGAGGGTTTTAAAGGGACTGAGAGGGTTTAAAGGGGCTGAGAGAATTTTTAAAGGGGCTGAGAGGGTTTTATGGGAGCAGGGAGGGTTTAAAGGGACTGAGAGGGTTTTAAAGGGACTGAGAGTGTTTAAAGGGATGAGAGGGTTTAAAGGGGCTGAGAGTATTTAAAGGGACTGTGAGTGTTTAAAGGGGCTGAGAGGGTTTTAAAGGGGCTGGGAGGGTTTAAAGGGACTGAGAGGGTTTTAAAGGGACTGAGAGTGTTTAAAGGGACTGAGAAGGTTTTAAAGGTGCTGAGAGGGTTTTAAAGGGGCTGAAGGTGTTTTAAAGGGGCTGGGAGGGTTTAAAGGGACTGAGAGGGTTTAAAGGGGCTGAGAGTGCTTAAAGGTTCTGAGAGGGTTTTAAAGGGGCTGGGAGGGTTTAAAGGGACTGAGAGGGTTTTAAAGGGACTGAGAGTGTTTAAAGGGACTGAGAGTGTTTAAAGGGACTGAGATGGTTTAAAATTGACTGAGAGTGTTTAAAGGGGCTGTGAGGGTTTAAAGGGACTGAGAGTGTTTAACCGGATTGCGATTGTTTAAAGGGGCTGAGAGTGTTTAACCGGATTGAGATTGTTTAAAGGGGCTGAGAGTGTTTAAAGGGGCTGAGAGTGTTTAAAGGGGCTGAGAGTGTTTAAAGGGGCTGAGAGTGTTTAAAGGGGCTGAGAGGGTTTAAAGGGGCTGAGAGTGTTTAAAGGGGCTGTGAGGGTTTAAAGGGACTGAGAGTGTTTAACCGGATTGAGATTGTTTAAAGGGGCTGAGAGCGTTCAAAGGGACTGAGAGTGTTTAAAGGGGCTGAGAGGGTTTTAAAGGGGCTGGGAGGGTTTAAAGGGACTGAGAGGGTTTTAAAGGGGCTGAGAGGGTTTTAAAGGGGCTGAGAGGGTTTTAAAGGGACTGAGAGGGTTTTAAAGGGGCTGAGAGTGTTTAAAGGGACTGAGAGGGTTTTAAAGGTGCTGAGAGGGGTTTAAAGGGACTGAGAGGGTTTTAAAGGGGCTGAGAGGGTTTTAACGGGGCTGAGGGGGTTTTAAAGGGACTGAGAGTGTTTAAAGGGACTGAGAGCATTCAGAGGGGCTGAGAGCGCTTTAAAGGGGCTGAGATTGTGTTAAAGGGACTGAGAGCATTTAAAGGGACTGAGAGGGTTTTAAAGGGACTGAGATTGTGTTAAAGGGACTGAGAGCATTTAAAGGGACTGAGAGCGCTTTAAAGGGGTTGACAGGGTTTAAAGGGACTGAGAGTGTTTTAAAGGGACTGAGAGGGTTTTAAAGGGGCTGAGTGTGTTTAAAGGGGCTGAGAGGGTTTAAAAGGCACTGAGAGGGTTTAAAGTGACTGAGAGGGTTTTAAAAGGGGCTGAAGGTGTTTTAAAGGGGATGAGAGCGTTTTAAAGGGGATGAGAGGGTTTTAAAGGGGCTGAGAGGGTTTTAAAAGGGCTGAGAGTGTTTAAAGGGGCTGAGAGGTTTTTAAAGGGGCTGGGAGTGTTTAAAGGGACTGATAGGGTTTTAAAGGGACTGAGAGTGTTTAAAGGGATGAGAGGGTTTAAAGGGACTGAGAGTATTTAAAGGGACTGTGAGTGTTTAAAGGGGCTGAGAGGGTTTTTAAAGGGGCTGAGAGTGTTTTAAAGGGACTGAGAGTGTTTAAAGGGGGCTGAGAGTGTTTAAAGGGGCTGAGAGGGTTTTAAAGGGACTGAGGTGGGTTTTAAAGGGGCTGAGAGGGTTTTAAAGGGACTGAGAGTGTTTTAAAGGGGCTGAGAGAGTTTAAAGGGGCTGGGAGTGTTTAAAGGGACTGAGAGGGTTTTTAAGGGACTGAGAGGGTTTAAAGGGGCTGAGAGAGTTTTTAAAGGGGCTGAGAGGGTTTTAAAGGAGCTGGGAGGGTTTTAAAGGGACTGAGAGGGTTTTTAAAGGGACTGAGAGTGTTTAAAGGGGCTGAGAGTGTTTTAAAGGGACTGAGAGTGTTTAAAGGGGCTGAGAGGGTTTTAAAGGGGCTGAGAGTGTTTAAAGGGATGAGAGGGTTTAAAGGGACTGAGAGTATTTAAAGGGACTGAGAGTGTTTAAAGGGGCTGAGAGGGTTTTAAAGGAGCTGGGAGGGTTTTAAAGGGACTGAGAGTGTTTAAAGGGGCTGAGAGTGTTTAAAGGGGCTGAGAGGTTTTTAAAGGGGCTGGGATGTGTTTAAAGGGACTGATAGGGTTTTAAAGGGACTGAGAGTGTTTAAAGGGATGAGAGGTTTAAAGGGACTGAGAGTATTTAAAGGGACTGTGAGTGTTTAAAGGGGCTGAGAGGGTTTTTAAAGGGGCTGAGAGTGTTTTTAAAGGGACTGAGAGTGTTTAAAGGGGCTGAGAGTGTTTTAAAGGGGCTGAGAGGGTTTTAAAGGGACTGAGTGGGTTTTAAAGGGGCTGAGAGGGTTTTAAAGGGACTGAGAGTGTTTTTAAAGGGGCTGAGAGAGTTTAAAGGGGCTGGGAGTGTTTAAAGGGACTGAGAGGGTTTTTAAGGGACTGAGAGGGTTTAAAGGGGCTGAGAGAGTTTTTAAAGGGGCTGAGAGGGTTTTAAAGGAGCTGGGAGGGTTTAAAGGGACTGAGAGGGTTTTAAAGGGACTGAGAGTGTTTAAAGGGGCTGAGAGTGTTTAAAGGGACTGAGAGTGTTTTAAAGGGGCTGAGAGGGTTTTAAAGGGGCTGGGAGGGTTTAAAGGGGCTGAGAGGTTTTTAAAGGGGCTGGGAGTGTTTAAAGGGACTGAGAGGGTTTTAAAGGGACTGAGAGTGTTTAAAGGGATGAGAGGGTTTAAAGGGGCTGAGAGTACTTAAAGGGACTGTGAGTGTTTAAAGGGGCTGAGAGGGTTTTAAAGGGACTGAGAGTGTTTAAAGGGACTGAGAAGGTTTTAAAGGTGCTGAGAGGGTTTTAAAGGGGCTGAAGGTGTTTTAAAGGGGCTGGGAGGGTTTAACGGGACTGAGAGTGTTTAAAGGGGCTGGGAGGGTTTAAAGGGACTGAGAGGGTTTAAAGGGACTGAGATGGTTTAAAATTGACTGAGAGTGTTTAAAGGGGCTGTGAGGGTTTAAAGGGACTGAGAGTGTTTAACCGGATTGAGATTGTTTAAAGGGGCTGAGAGCGTTCAAAGGGGCTGAGAGTGTTTTAAAGTGGCTGATAGGGTTTTAAAGGGACTGAGAGTGTTTAAAGTGGCTGAGAGGGTTTTAAAGGGACTGAGAGGGTTTTTAAGGAACAGAGAGGGTTTTAAAGGGGCTGAGATTGTGTTAAAGGGACTGAGAGCATTTAAAGGGACTGAGAGCGCTTTAAAGGGGTTGACAGGGTTTAAAGGGACTGAGAGTGTTTTAAAGGGACTGAGAGGGTTTTAAAGGGGCTGAGTGTGTTTAAAGGGGCTGAGAGGGTTTAAAAGGCACTGAGAGGGTTTAAAGTGACTGAGAGGGTTTTAAAAGGGGCTGAAGGTGTTTTAAAGGGGATGAGAGCGTTTTATAAAGGGGATGAGAGGGTTTTAAAGGGGCTGAGAGGGTTTTAAAAGGGCTGAGAGTGTTTAAAGGGGCTGAGAGGTTTTTAAAGGGGCTGGGAGTGTTTTAAAGGGACTGATAGGGTTTTAAAGGGACTGAGAGTGTTTAAAGGGATGAGAGGGTTTAAAAGGGACTGAGAGTATTTAAAGGGACTGAGAGTGTTTAAAGGGGCTGAGAGGGTTTTAAAGGAGCTGGGAGGGTTTTAAAGGGACTGAGAGTGTTTAAAGGGGCTGAGAGTGTTTAAAGGGGCTGAGAGGTTTTTAAAGGGGCTGGGAGTGTTTAAAGGGACTGATAGGGTTTTTAAAGGGACTGAGAGTGTTTAAAGGGATGAGAGGGTTTAAAGGGACTGAGAGTATTTAAAGGGACTGTGAGTGTTTAAAGGGGCTGAGAGGGTTTTTAAAGGGGCTGAGAGTGTTTTAAAGGGACTGAGAGTGTTTAAAGGGGCTGAGAGTGTTTAAAGGGGCTGAGAGGGTTTTAAAGGGACTGAGTGGGTTTTAAAGGGGCTGAGAGGGTTTTAAAGGGACTGAGAGTGTTTTAAAGGGGCTGAGAGAGTTTAAAGGGGCTGGGAGTGTTTTAAAGGGACTGAGAGGGTTTTTAAGGGACTGAGAGGGTTTAAAGGGGCTGAGAGAGTTTTTAAAGGGGCTGAGAGGGTTTTAAAGGAGCTGGGAGGGTTTTAAAGGGACTGAGAGGGTTTTAAAGGGACTGAGAGTGTTTAAAGGGGCTGAGAGTGTTTAAAGGGACTGAGAGTGTTTAAAGGGGCTGAGAGGGTTTTAAAGGGGCTGGGAGGTTTAAAGGGACTGAGAGTGTTTAAAGGGACTGAGAGTGTTTAAAGGGGCTGAGAGGGTTTTAAAGGGGCTGGGAGGGTTTAAAGGGACTGAGAGTGTTTAAAGGGACTGAGAGTGTTTAAAGGGACTGAGAGTGTTTAAAGGGGCTGAGAGGGTTTTAAAGGGGCTGGGGAGGGTTTAAAGGGACTGAGAGGGTTTTAAAGGGACTGAGAGTGTTTAAAGGGGCTGAGAGCGTTTTTAAAGCGGCGGAGAGGGTTTTAAAGGAGCTGGGAGGGTTTAAAGGGACTGAGAGGGTTTTAAAGGGACTGAGAGTGGTTAAAGGGGCTGAGAGGTTTTTAAAGGGGCTGGGAGTGTTTAAAGGGACTGAGAGGGTTTTAAAGGGACTGAGAGTGTTTAAAGGGATGAGAGGGTTTTTAAAGGGACTGAGAGGGTTTTAAAGGGACTGAGAGTGTTTAAAGGGGCTGAGAGGTTTTTTAAAGGGGCTGGGAGTGTTTAAAGGACTGATAGGGTTTTAAAGGGACTGAGAGTGTTTAAAGGGATGAGAGGGTTTAAAGGGACTGAGAGTATTTAAAGGGACTGTGAGTGTTTAAAGGGGCTGAGAGGGTTTTAAAGGGGCTGGGAGGGTTTAAAGGGACTGAGAGTGTTTTAAAGGGACTGAGAGTGTTTAAAGGGACTGTGAAGGTTTTAAAGGTGCTGAGAGGGTTTTAAAGGGGCTGAAGGTGTTTTAAAGGGGCTGGGAGGGTTTTAAAGGGACTGAGAGTGTTTAAAGGGGCTGAGAGTGTTTAAAGGGGCTGAGAGGGTTTTTAAAGGGGCTGAGTGGGTTTTAAAGGGACTGAGAGGGTTTTAAAGGGACTGAGAGTGTTTTAAAGGGGCTGAGATTGTTTAAAGGGACTGAGAGTGTTTAAAGGGGCTGAGAGTGTTTTAAAGGGGCTGAGAGTGTTTTATAGGGGCTGAGAGTGTTTAAAAGGGGCTGAGAGGGTTTGAAAGGGACTGAGAGGGTTTTAAAGAGTCTGAGAGTGTTTAAAGGGACTGAGAGTGTTTTAAAGGGGCTGAGAGGGTTTTAAAGGGGCTGATAGGGTTTTCAAAGGTGCTGAGACGGTTTTTAAAGGGGCTGAGATTGTTTCAAAGGGACTGAGAGTGTTTAAAGGGGCTGAGAGTGTTTAAAGGGGCTGAGAGTGTTTTAAAGGGACTGAGTGGGTTTTAAAGGGGCTGAGAGGGTTTTGAAGGGACTGAGAGTGTTTTAAAGGGGCTGAGGGAGTTTAAAGGGGCTGAGAGAGTTTTTAAAGGGGCTGAGAGGGTTTTAAAGGAGCTGGGAGGGTTTAAAGGGACTGAGAGGGTTTTAAAGGGACTGAGAGTGTTTAAAGGGGCTGAGAGAGTTTTTAAAGGGCTGAGAGGGTTTTAAAGGAGCTGGGAGGGTTTAAAGGGACTGAGAGGGTTTTAAAGGGACTGAGAGTGTTTAAAGGGGCTGAGAGGTTTTTAAAGGGGCTGGGAGTGCTAGAGGGACTGAGAGGGTTTTAAAGGGACTGAGAGTGTTTAAAGGGATGAGAGGGTTTTTAAAGGGACTGAGAGGGTTTTAAAGGGACTGAGAGTGTTTAAAGGGGCTGAGAGGTTTTTAAAGGGGCTGGGAGTGTTTAAAGGGACTGATAGGGTTTTAAAGGGACTGAGAGTGTTTAAAGGGATGAGAGGGTTTAAAGGGACTGAGAGTATTTAAAGGGACTGTGAGTGTTTAAAGGGGCTGAGAGGGTTTTAAAGGGGGCTGGGAGGGTTTAAAGGGACTGAGAGTGTTTTAAAGGGACTGAGAGTGTTTAAAGGGACTGTGAAGGTTTTAAAGGTGCTGAGAGGGTTTTAAAGGGGCTGAAGGTGTTTTAAAGGGGCTGGGAGGGTTTAAAGGGACTGAGAGTGTTTAAAGGGGCTGAGAGTGTTTAAAGGGGCTGAGAGGGTTTTTAAAGGGGCTGGGAGGGTTTAAAGGGACTGAGAGGGTTTAAAGGGACTGAGATGGTTTAAAATTGACTGAGAGTGTTTAAAGGGGCTGTGAGGGTTTAAAGGGACTGAGAGTGTTTAACCGGATTGAGATTGTTTAAAGGGGCTGAGAGCGTTCAAAGGGGCTGAGAGTGTTTTAAAGTGGCTGAGAGGGTTTTAAAGGGACTGAGAGGGTTTAAATTGGCTGATAGGGTTTTAAAGGGACTGAGAGTGTTTTTAGTGGTTGAGAGTGTTTTAAAGGGGATGAGAGGGTTTTAAAGGGGCTGAGATTGTGTTAAAGGGACTGAGAGGGTTTTAAAGGGACTGAGAGGGTTTAAAGGGGCTGAGAGAATTTTTAAAGGGGCTGAGAGGGTTTTTATGGGAGCTGGGAGGGTTTAAAGGGACTGAGAGGGTTTAAAGGGGCTGAGAGAGTTTAAAGAGATGAGAGGGTTTAAAGGGGCTGAGAGTATTTAAAGGGACTGTGAGTGTTTAAAGGGGCTGAGAGGGTTTTAAAGGGGCTGGGAGGGTTTAAAGGGACTGAGAGGGTTTTAAAGGGACTGAGAGTGTTTAAAGGGACTGAGAAGGTTTTAAAGGTGCTGAGAGGGTTTTAAAGGGGCTGAAGGTGTTTTAAAGGGGCTGGGAGGGTTTAAAGGGACTGAGAGTGTTTAAAGGGACTGAGAGTGTTTAAAGGGACTGAGATGGTTTAAAATTGACTGAGAGTGTTTAAAGGGGCTGTGAGGGTTTAAAGGGGCTGAGAGTGTTTAACCGGATTGAGATTGTTTAAAGGGGCTGAGAGTGTTTAAAGGGGCTGAGAGTGTTTAAAGGGACTGTGAGGGATTAAAGGGGCTGAGAGTGTTTAAAGGGACTGAGAGTGTTTAAAGGGGCTGTGAGTGTTTTAAAGGGGCTGATAGGGTTTTAAAGGGACTGAGAGGGTTTTAAAGGGACTGAGTGCGTTCAAAGGGACTGAGAGGGTTTTAAACTGGCTGAGAGGGTTTTAAAAGGACTGAGAGTGTTTAAAGGGACTGAGAGTGTTTAAAGGGGCTGATAGGGTTTTAAAGGGGCTGAGAGGGTTTTAAAGGTGCTGAGAGGGGTTTAAAGGGACTGAGAGGGTTTTAAATGGGCTGAGAGGGTTTTAAAGGGGCTGGGAGGGTTTTAAATGGGCTGAGAGGGTTTTAACGGGGCTGAGGGGGTTTTAAAGGGACTGAGAGTGTTTAAAGGGACTGAGAGTGTTTAATGGGGCTGAGAGTGTTTAAAGGGACTGAGAGGGTTTTAAAGGTGCTGAGAGGGGTTTAAAGGGACTGAGAGGGTTTTAAATGGGCTGAGAGTGTTTAAAGGGACTGAGAGTGTTTAAAGGGACTGAGAGGGTTTTAAAGGTGCTGAGAGGGGTTTAAAGGGACTGAGAGGGTTTTAAATGGGCTGAGAGGGTTTTAACGGGGCTGAGGGGGTTTTTAAAGGGACTGAGAGTGTTTAAAGGGACTGAGAGTGTTTAATGGGGCTGAGAGTGTTTAAAGGGACTGAGAGGGTTTTAAAGGGACTGAGAGTGTTTTAAAGGGACTGAGAGGGTTTTTAAAGGGGCTGGGAGGGTTTTAAAGGGACTGAGAGGGTTTGAAAGGGACTGAAAGGGTTTTTAAACGGGCTGAGAGGGTTTTAAAGGGACTGAGAGGGTTTTAAAGGGACTGAGAGTGTTTAAAGGGGCTGAGAGGGTTTTAAAAGGACTGAGAGGGTTTTAAAGGTGCTGAGAGGGGTTTAAAGGGACTGAGAGGGTTTTAAATGGGCTGAGAGTGTTTTAACGGGGCTGAGGGGGTTTTAAAGGGACTGAGAGTGTTTAAAGGGACTGAGAGTGTTTAATGGGGCTGAGAGGGTTTTAAAGGAGCTGGGAGGGTTTAAAGGGACTGAGAGGGTTTAAAGGGATGAGAGGGTTTAAAGGGACTGAGAGGGTTTTAAAGGCACTGAGAGGGTTTTAAAGGGACTGAGAGTGTTTAAGAGGGGCTGAGAGGGTTTAAAAGGGACTGAGAGTGTTTAAAGGGACTGAGAGGGTTTTAAAGGGACTGAGATTGTGTTAAAGGCACTGAGAGGGTTTTAAAGGGACTGAGAGGGTTTAAGAGGGGCTGAGAGGGTTTTAAAGGGACTGAGAGTGTTTAAAGGGACTGAGAGGGTTTTAAAGCTGCTGAGAGGGTTTTAAAGGACTGAGAGTGTTTTAAAGGGACTGAGAGTGTTTAAAGGGACTGAGAGGGTTTTAAAGCTGCTGAGAGGGTTTTAAAGGGGCTGAAGGTGTTTTAAAGGGGCTGGGAGGGTTTAAAGGGACTGAGAGGGTTTTAAAGCTGCTGAGAGGGTTTTAAAGGACTGAGAGTGTTTTAAAGGGGATGAGAGGGTTTAAAGGGGCTGAGAGTATTTAAAGGGACTGTGAGTGTTTAAAGGGGCTGAGAGGGTTTTAAAGGGGCTGAGAGGGTTTTAAAGGGACTGAGAGTGTTTAAAGGGACTGAGAGAGTTTTAAAAGGGCTGAGAGGGTTTTAAAGGACTGAGAGTGTTTAAAGGGACTGAGAGTGTTTAAAGGGGCTGAGAGTGTTTAAAGGCACTGAGAGGGTTTAAAGGGACTGATAGTGTTTAAAGGGGCTGAGAGGGTTTAAAGGGACTGAGAGGTGTTTAAAGGCACTGAGAGGGTTTAAAGGGGCTGAGAGGTTTTTAAAGGGGCTGAGAGGGTTTTAAAGGGACTGAGAGTGTTTAAAGGAGCTGGGAGTGTTTAAAGGGACTGAGAGGGTTTTTAAGGGACTGAGAGTGTTTAAAGGGGCTGAGAGAGTTTTTAAAGGGGCTGAGAGGGTTTTAAAGGAGCTGGGAGGGTTTAAAGGGACTGAGAGGGTTTTAAAGGGACTGAGAGTGTTTAAAGGGGCTGAGAGAGTTTTTAAAGGGCTGAGAGGGTTTTAAAGGAGCTGGGAGGGTTTAAAGGGACTGAGAGGGTTTTAAAGGGACTGAGAGTGTTTAAAGGGGCTGAGAGGTTTTTAAAGGGGCTGGGAGTGCTAGAGGGACTGAGAGGGTTTTAAAGGGACTGAGAGTGTTTAAAGGGATGAGAGGGTTTTTAAAGGGACTGAGAGGGTTTTAAAGGGACTGAGAGTGTTTAAAGGGGCTGAGAGGTTTTTAAAGGGGCTGGGAGTGTTTAAAGGGACTGATAGGGTTTTAAAGGGACTGAGAGTGTTTAAAGGGATGAGAGGGTTTAAAGGGACTGAGAGTATTTAAAGGGACTGTGAGTGTTTAAAGGGGCTGAGAGGGTTTTAAAGGGGCTGGGAGGGTTTAAAGGGACTGAGAGTGTTTTAAAGGGACTGAGAGTGTTTAAAGGGACTGTGAAGGTTTTAAAGGTGCTGAGAGGGTTTTAAAGGGGCTGAAGGTGTTTTAAAGGGTCTGGGAGGGTTTAAAGGGACTGAGAGTGTTTAAAGGGGCTGAGAGTGTTTAAAGGGGCTGAGAGGGTTTTAAAGGGGCTGGGAGGGTTTAAAGGGACTGAGAGGGTTTAAAGGGACTGAGATGGTTTAAAATTGACTGAGAGTGTTTAAAGGGGCTGTGAGGGTTTAAAGGGACTGAGAGTGTTTAACCGGATTGAGATTGTTTAAAGGGGCTGAGAGCGTTCAAAGGGGCTGAGAGTGTTTTAAAGTGGCTGATAGGGTTTTAAAGGGACTGAGAGGGTTTAAAGTGGCTGATAGGGTTTTAAAGGGACTGAGAGTGTTTTTAGTGGCTGAGAGTGTTTTAAAGGGGATGAGAGGGTTTTAAAGGGGCTGAGATTGTGTTAAAGGGACTGAGAGGGTTTTAAAGGGACTGAGAGGGTTTAAAGGGGCTGAGAGAATTTTTAAAGGGGCTGAGAGGGTTTTATGGGAGCTGGGAGGGTTTAAAGGGACTGAGAGGGTTTTAAAGGGACTGAGAGTGTTTAAAGGGATGAGAGGGTTTAAAGGGGCTGAGAGTATTTAAAGGGACTGTGAGTGTTTAAAGGGGCTGAGAGGGTTTTAAAGGGGCTGGGAGGGTTTAAAGGGACTGAGAGGGTTTTAAAGGGACTGAGAGTGTTTAAAGGGACTGAGAAGGTTTTAAAGGGGCTGAGAGGGTTTTAAAGAGGCTGGGAGGGTTTAAAGGGACTGAGAGTGTTTAAAGGGACTGAGATGGTTTAAAATTGACTGAGAGTGTTTAAAGGGGCTGTGAGGGTTTAAAGGGGCTGAGAGTGTTTAACCGGATTGAGATTGTTTAAAGGGGCTGAGAGTGTTTAAAGGGGCTGAGAGTGTTTAAAGGGGCTGAGAGTGTTTAAAGGGGCTGAGAGGGTTTAAAGGGGCTGAGAGTGTTTAAAGGGGCTGAGAGGGTTTAAAGGGGCTGAGAGCGTTTAAAGGGACTGAGAGTGTTTAAAGGGGCTGTGAGGGTTTAAAGGGACTGAGAGTGTTTAACCGGATTGAGATTGTTTAAAGGGGCTGAGAGCATTCAAAGGGGCTGAGAGGGTTTTAAAGTGGCTGAGAGGGTTTTAAAGGGACTGAGAGTGTTTAAAGGGGCTGAGAGGGGTTTAAAGGGACTGAGAGGGTTTTAAATGGGCTGAGAGTGTTTAAAGGGACTGAGAGGGTTTTAAAGGGACTGAGAGTGTTTAAAGTGGCTGAGAGGGGTTTAAAGGGACTGAGAGGGTTTTAAATGGGCTGAGAGGGTTTTAAAGGGGCTGAGAGGGTTTTAAGGGGCTGAGGGGGTTTTAAAGGGACTGAGAGTGTTTAAAGGGACTGAGAGTGTTTAATGGGGCTGAGAGGGTTTTAAAGGAGCTGGGAGGGTTTAAAGGGACTGAGAGGGTTTTAAAGGGGCTGAGAGTGTTTAAAGGGATGAGAGGGTTTAAAGGGGCTGAGAGTATTTAAAGGGACTGAGAGTGTTTTAAAGGTGCTGAGAGGGTTTTAAGGGGCTGAGGGGGTTTTAAAGGGGCTGGGAGGGTTTAAAGGGACTGAGAGGGTTTTAAAGGGACTGAGAGGGTTTTAAATGGACTGAGAGTGTTTAAAGGGACTGAGAGGTTTTTAAAGGGACTGAGAGTGTTTAAAGGGACTGAGAGTGTTTAAAGGGACTGAGAGGGTTTTAAAGGGACTGAGAGTGTTTAAAGGGGCTGAGAGGCTTTTAAAGAGGCTGGGAGGGTTTAAAGGGACTGAGAGGGTTTTAAAGGGACTGAGAGGTTTTTAAAGGGACTGAGAGTGTTTAAAGGGACTGAGATGGTTTAAAATTGACTGAGAGCGTTTAAAGGGGCTGTGAGGGTTTAAAGGGGCTGAGAGGGTTTAACCGGATTGAGATTGTTTAAAGGGGCTGAGAGCGTTCAAAGGGGCTGAGAGTGTTTTAAAGTGGCTGATAGGGTTTTAAAGGGACTGAGAGTGTTTAAAGGGACTGAGAGGGTTTTAAAGGCACTGAGAGGGTTTTAAAGGGACTGAGAGTGTTTAAAGGGGCTGAGAGGGTTTTAAAGGGACTGAGAGGGTTTAAGAGGGGCTGAGAGGGTTTTAAAGGGACTGAGAGTGTTTAAAGGGACTGAGAGGGTTTTAAAGCTGCTGAGAGGGTTTTAATGGACTGAGAGTGTTTTAAAGGGACTGAGAGTGTTTAAAGGGACTTAGAGTGTTTAAAGGGACTGAGAGGGTTTTAAAGCTGCTGAGAGGGTTTTAAAGGACTGAGAGTGTTTTAAAGGGGATGAGAGGGTTTAAAGGGGCTGAGAGTATTTAAAGGGACTGAGAGGGTTTTTAAGGGACTGAGAGGGTTTAAAGGGGCTGAGAGGGTTTTAAAGGAGCTGGGAGGGTTTAAAGGGACTGAGAGGGTTTTAAAGGGACTGAGAGTGTTTAAAGGGGCTGAGAGGTTTTTAAAGGGGCTGGGAGTGTTTAAAGGGACTGAGAGGGTTTTAAAGGGACTGAGAGTGTTTAAAGGGATGAGAGGGTTTAAAGGGGCTGAGAGTATTTAAAGGGACTGTGAGTGTTTAAAGGGGCTGAGAGGGTTTTAAAGGGGCTGGGAGGGTTTAAAGGGACTGAGAGGGTTTTAAAGGGACTGAGAGTGTTTAAAGGGACTGAGAAGGTTTTAAATTGACTGAGAGTGTTTAAAGGGGCTGTGAGGGTTTAAAGGACTGAGAGGGTTTAAAGGGACTGAGATGGTTTAAAATTGACTGAGAGTGTTTAAAGGGGCTGTGAGGGTTTAAAGGGACTGAGAGTATTTAAAGGGACTGTGAGTGTTTAAAGGGGCTGAGAGGGTTTTTAAAGGGGCTGAGAGTGTTTTAAAGGGACTGAGAGTGTTTAAAGGGGCTGAGAGTGTTTAAAGGGGCTGAGAGGGTTTTAAAGGGACTGAGTGGGTTTTAAAGGGGCTGAGAGGGTTTTAAAGGGACTGAGAGTGTTTTAAAGGGGCTGAGAGAGTTTAAAGGGGCTGGGAGTGTTTAAAGGGACTGAGAGGGTTTTTAAGGGACTGAGAGGGTTTAAAGGGGCTGAGAGAGTTTTTAAAGGGGCTGAGAGGGTTTTAAAGGAGCTGGGAGGGTTTAAAGGGACTGAGAGGGTTTTAAAGGGACTGAGAGTGTTTAAAGGGGCTGAGAGTGTTTAAAGGGACTCAGAGTGTTTAAAGGGACTGAGAGGGTTTTAAAGGGGCTGGGAGGGTTTAAAGGGACTGAGAGTGTTTAAAGGGACTGAGAGTGTTTAAAGGGGCTGAGAGGGTTTTAAAGGGGCTGGGAGGGTTTAAAGGGACTGAGAGTGTTTAAAGGGACTGAGAGTGTTTAAAGGGACTGAGAGTGTTTAAAGGGGCTGAGAGGTTTTTAAAGGGGCTGGGAGGGTTTAAAGGGACTGAGAGGGTTTTAAAGGGACTGAGAGTGTTTAAAGGGATGAGAGGGTTTTTAAAGGGACTGAGAGGGTTTTAAAGGGACTGAGAGTGTTTAAAGGGGCTGAGAGTGTTTAAAGGGGCTGGGAGTGTTTAAAGGGACTGATAGGGTTTTAAAGGGACTGAGAGTGTTTAAAGGGATGAGAGGGTTTAAAGGGACTGAGAGTATTTAAAGGGACTGTGAGTGTTTAAAGGGGCTGAGAGGGTTTTAAAGGGGCTGGGAGGGTTTAAAGGGACTGAGAGGGTTTTAAAGGGACTGAGAGTGTTTAAAGGGACTGAGAAGGTTTTAAAGGTGCTGAGAGGGTTTTAAAGGGGCTGAAGGTGTTTTAAAGGGGCTGGGAGGGTTTAAAGGGACTGAGAGTGTTTAAAGGGGCTGAGAGTGTTTAAAGGGGCTGAGAGGGTTTTTAAAGGGGCTGGGAGGGTTTAAAGGGACTGAGAGTGTTTAAAGGGGCTGAGAGTGTTTAAAGGGGCTGAGAGGGTTTTTAAAGGGGCTGGGAGCGTTTAAAGGGACTGAGAGGGTTTTAAAGGGGCTGAGAGTGTTTAAAGGGGCTGAGAGGGTTTTTAAAGGGGCTGAGTGGGTTTTAAAGGGACTGAGAGGGTTTTAAAGGGACTGAGAGTGTTTTAAAGGGGCTGAGAGAGTTTAAAGGGACTGAGAGTGTTTAAAGGGGCTGAGAGTGTTTAAAGGGGCTGAGAGTGTTTTAAAGGGGCTGAGAGGGTTTTAAAGAGTCTGAGAGGGTTTAAAGGGACTGAGTGTGTTTTAAAGGGGCTGAGAGGGTTTTAAAGGGACTGAGAGGGTTTTAAAGGGGCTGAGAGGGTTTTAAAGGGGCTGATAGGGTTTTCAAAGGGGCTGAGACGGTTTTTAAAGGGGCTGAGAGTGTTTTAAAGGGACTGAGAGTGTTTAAAGGGGCTGAGAGTGTTTAAAGGGTCTGAGAGTGTTTTAAAGGGACTGAGTGGGTTTTAAAGGGGCTGAGAGGGTTTTGAAGGGACTGAGAGTGTTTTAAAGGGGCTGAGGGAGTTTAAAGGGGCTGGGAGTGTTTAAA
This sequence comes from Isurus oxyrinchus, assembly GCA_026770705.1. Lineage (NCBI taxonomy): Eukaryota > Metazoa > Chordata > Chondrichthyes > Lamniformes > Lamnidae > Isurus > Isurus oxyrinchus. The sequence goes on from JANJGN010000409.1 coordinate 488,931, forward strand.
GGGACTGAGAGGGTTTTTAAGGGACTGAGAGTGTTTAAAGGGGCTGAGAGAGTTTTTAAAGGGGCTGAGAGGGTTTAAAGGAGCTGAGAGGGTTTTAAAGGGGCTGAGAGGGTTTTCAAAGGGGCTGAGACGGTTTTTAAAGGGGCTGAGAGTGTTTTAAAGGGACTGAGAGTGTTTAAAGGAGCTGGGAGGGTTTAAAGGGACTGAGAGGGTTTTAAAGGGACTGAGAGTGTTTAAAGGGGCTGAGAGAGTTTTTAAAGGGCTGAGAGGGTTTTAAAGGAGCTGGGAGTGTTTAAAGGGATGAGAGGGTTTTTAAAGGGACTGAGAGTGTTTAAAGGGACTGAGAGGGTTTTAAAGGGACTGAGAGTGTTTAAAGGGATGAGAGGGTTTTTAAAGGGACTGAGAGTGTTTTAAAGGGGCTGAGAGAGTTTAAAGGGACTGAGAGTGTTTAAAGGGGCTGAGAGGGTTTTTAAAGGGGCTGAGAGTGTTTAAAGGGGCTGAGAGGGTTTTAAAGGGACTGAGTGGGTTTTAAAGGGGCTGAGAGGGTTTTAAAGGGACTGAGAGTGTTTTAAAGGGGCTGAGAGAGTTTAAAGGGGCTGGGAGTGTTTAAAGGGACTGAGAGGGTTTTTAAGGGACTGAGAGGGTTTAAAGGGGCTGAGAGAGTTTTTAAAGGGCTGAGAGGGTTTTAAAGGAGCTGGGAGGGTTTAAAGGGGCTGAGAGGGTTTTAAAGGGACTGAGAGTGTTTAAAGGGGCTGAGAGTGTTTAAAGGGACTCAGAGTGTTTAAAGGGACTGAGAGGGTTTTAAAGGGGCTGGGAGGGTTTAAAGGGACTGAGAGTGTTTAAAGGGACTGAGAGTGTTTAAAGGGGCTGAGAGGGTTTTAAAGGGGCTGGGAGGGTTTAAAGGGACTGAGAGTGTTTAAAGGGACTGAGAGTGTTTAAAGGGACTGAGAGTGTTTAAAGGGGCTGAGAGGTTTTTAAAGGGGCTGGGAGGGTTTAAAGGGACTGAGAGGGTTTTTAAAGGGACTGAGAGTGTTTAAAGGGATGAGAGGGTTTTTAAAGGGACTGAGAGGGTTTTAAAGGGACTGAGAGTGTTTAAAGGGGCTGAGAGGTTTTTAAAGGGGCTGGGAGTGTTTAAAGGGACTGATAGGGTTTTAAAGGGACTGAGAGTGTTTAAAGGGATGAGAGGGTTTAAAGGGACTGAGAGTATTTAAAGGGACTGTGAGTGTTTAAAGGGGCTGAGAGGGTTTTAAAGGGGCTGGGAGGGTTTAAAGGGACTGAGAGGGTTTTAAAGGGACTGAGAGTGTTTAAAGGGACTGAGAAGGTTTTAAAGGTGCTGAGAGGGTTTTAAAGGGGCTGAAGGTGTTTTAAAGGGGCTGGGAGGGTTTAAAGGGACTGAGAGTGTTTAAAGGGGCTGAGAGTGTTTAAAGGGGCTGAGAGGGTTTTTAAAGGGGCTGGGAGGGTTTAAAGGGACTGAGAGTGTTTAAAGGGGCTGAGAGTGTTTAAAGGGGCTGAGAGGGTTTTTAAAGGGGCTGGGAGGGTTTAAAGGGACTGAGAGGGTTTTAAAGGGGCTGAGAGTGTTTAAAGGGGCTGAGAGGGTTTTTAAAGGGGCTGAGTGGGTTTTAAAGGGACTGAGAGGGTTTTAAAGGGACTGAGAGTGTTTTAAAGGGGCTGAGAGAGTTTAAAGGGACTGAGAGTGTTTAAAGGGGCTGAGAGTGTTTTAAAGGGGCTGAGAGTGTTTTATAGGGGCTGAGAGTGTTTTATAGGGGCTGAGAGTGTTTAAAAGGGATTGAGAGGGTTTTAAAGAGTCTGAGAGTGTTTAAAGGGACTGAGAGTGTTTAAAGGGGCTGAGAGGGTTTGAAAGGGATTGAGAGGGTTTTAAAGAGTCTGAGAGTGTTAAAGGGACTGAGAGGGTTTAAAGGGGCTGAGAGGGTTTTAAAGGGACTGAGAGGGTTTTAAAGGGGCTGAGAGTGTTTTAAAGGGACTGAGAGTGTTTAAAGGGGCTGAGAGTGTTTAAAGGGTCTGAGAGTGTTTTAAAGGGACTGAGTGGGTTTTAAAGGGGCTGAGAGGGTTTTGAAGGGACTGAGAGTGTTTTAAAGGGGCTGAGGGAGTTTAAGGGACTGAGAGTGTTTAAAGGGGCTGAGAGAGTTTTTAAAGGGGCTGAGAGGGTTTTAAAGGAGCTGAGAGGGTTTTAAAGGGGCTGAGAGGGTTTTCAAAGGGGCTGAGACGGTTTTTAAAGGGGCTGAGAGTGTTTTAAAGGGACTGAGAGTGTTTAAAGGAGCTGGGAGGGTTTAAAGGGACTGAGAGGGTTTTAAAGGGACTGAGAGTGTTTAAAGGGGCTGAGAGAGTTTTTAAAGGGCTGAGAGGGTTTTAAAGGAGCTGGGAGTGTTTAAAGGGATGAGAGGGTTTTTAAAGGGACTGAGAGTGTTTAAAGGGACTGAGAGGGTTTTAAAGGGACTGAGAGTGTTTAAAGGGATGAGAGGGTTTTTAAAGGGACTGAGAGTGTTTAAAAGGGGCTGAGAGGGTTTGAAAGGGATTGAGAGGGTTTTATAGAGTCTGAGAGTGTTTAAAGGGACTGAGTGTGTTTTAAAGGGGCTGAGAGGGTTTTAAAGGGACTGAGAGGGTTTTAAAGGGGCTGAGAGGGTTTTAAAGGGGCTGATAGGGTTTTCAAAGGGGCTGAGACGGTTTTAAAAGGGGCTGAGAGTGTTTTAAAGGGACTGAGAGTGTTTAAAGGGGCTGAGAGTGTTTAAAGGGGCTGAGAGTGTTTTAAAGGGACTGAGTGGGTTTTCAAGGGGCTGAGAGGGTTTTGAAGGGACTGAGAGTGTTTTAAAGGGGCTGAGGGAGTTTAAAGGGGCTGGGAGTGTTTAAAGGGACTGAGAGGGTTTTTAAGGGACTGAGAGTGTTTAAAGGGGCTGAGAGAGTTTTTAAAGGGGCTGAGAGGGTTTTAAAGGAGCTGGGAGGGTTTAAAGGGACTGAGAGGGTTTTAAAGGGACTGAGAGTGTTTAAAGGGGCTGAGAGAGTTTTTAAAGGGCTGAGAGGGTTTTAAAGGAGCTGGGAGGGTTTAAAGGGACTGAGAGGGTTTTAAAGGGACTGAGAGTGTTTAAAGGGGCTGAGAGGTTTTTAAAGGGGCTGGGAGTGTTTAAAGGGACTGATAGGGTTTTAAAGGGACTGAGAGTGTTTAAAGGGATGAGAGGGTTTAAAGGGACTGAGAGTATTTAAAGGGACTGAGAGTGTTTAAAGTGGCTGAGAGGGTTTTAAAGGGACTGAGAGGGTTTAAATTGGCTGATAGGGTTTTAAAGGGACTGAGAGTGTTTAAAGTGGCTGAGAGGGTTTTAAAGGGGATGAGAGGGTTTTAAAGGGGCTGAGATTGTGTTAAAGGGACTGAGAGGGTTTTAAAGGGACTGAGAGGGTTTAAAGGGGCTGAGAGAATTTCTAAAGGGGCTGAGAGGGTTTTATGGGAGCTGGGAGGGTTTAAAGGGACTGAAAGGGTTTTAAAGGGACTGAGAGTGTTTAAAGGGATGAGAGGGTTTAAAGGGGCTGAGAGTATTTAAAGGGACTGTGAGTGTTTAAAGGGGCTGAGAGGGTTTTAAAGGGGCTGGGAGGATTTAAAGGGACTGAGAGGGTTTTAAAGGGACTGAGAGTGTTTAAAGGGACTGAGAAGGTTTTAAAGGTGCTGAGAGGGTTTTAAAGGGGCTGAAGGTGTTTTAAAGGGGCTGGGAGGGTTTAAAGGGACTGAGAGTGTTTAAAGGGGCTGAGAGTGTTTTAAAGGGGCTGAGAGTGTTTAAAGGGGCTGAGAGGGTTTTAAAGGGGCTGGGAGGGTTTAAAGGGACTGAGAGTGTTTAAAGGGACTGAGATGGTTTAAAATTGACTGAGAGTGTTTAAAGGGGCTGTGAGGGTTTAAAGGGGCTGAGAGTGTTTAACCGGATTGAGATTGTTTAAAGGGGCTGAGAGTGTTTAAAGGGGCTGAGAGTGTTTAAAGGGGCTGAGAGGGTTTAAAGGGGCTGAGAGTGTTTAAAGGGGCTGAGAGGGTTTAAAGGGGCTGAGAGCGTTTAAAGGGGCTGAGAGCGTTTAAAGGGACTGAGAGTGTTTAACCGGATTGAGATTGTTTAAAGGGGCTGAGAGGTTCAAAGGGACTGAGAGGGTTTTAAAGTGGCTGAGAGGGTTTTAAAGGGACTGAGAGTGTTTAAAGTGGCTGAGAGGGGTTTAAAGGGACTGAGAGGGTTTTAAATGGGCTGAGAGGGTTTTAAAGGGGCTGGGAGGGTTTTAAAGGGACTGAGAGGGTTTGAAAGGGACTGAAAGGGTTTTAAACGGGCTGAGAGGGTTTTAAAGGGACTGAGAGGGTTTTAAAGGGGCTGAGAGTGTTTAAAGGGACTGAGAGGGTTTTAAAGGGGCTGAGAGGGGTTTAAAGGGACTGAGAGGGTTTTAAATGGGCTGAGAGGGTTTTAACGGGGCTGAGGGGGTTTTAAAGGGACTGAGAGTGTTTAAAGGGACTGAGAGTGTTTAATGGGGCTGAGAGGGTTTTAAAGGAGCTGGGAGGGTTTAAAGGGACTGAGAGTGTTTAAAGGGGCTGAGAGGGTTTTAAAGGGGCTGGGAGGGTTTAAAGGGACTGAGAGGGTTTTAAAGGGACTGAGAGGCTTTAAAGGGACTGAGAGGGTTTTAAAGGGACTGAGAGTGTTTAAAGGGGCTGAGAGGGTTTTAAAGGGACTGAGAGTGTTTAAAGGGGCTGAGAGGGTTTTAAAGGGACTGAGAGTGTTTAAAGGGACTGAGAGGGTTTTAAATGGACTGAGAGTGTTTAAAGGGACTGAGAGGTTTTTAAAGGGACTGAGAGGGTTTTAAAGGGACTGAGAGTGTTTAAAGGGACTGAGAGTGTTTAAAGGGGCTGAGAGTGTTTAAAGGGGCTGAGAGGGTTTAACCGGATTGAGATTGTTTAAAGGGACTGAGAGCGTTCAAAGGGGCTGAGAGTGTTTTAAAGTGGCTGAGAGGGTTTTAAAGGGACTGAGAGTGTTTAAAGGGACTGAGAGGGTTTTAAAGGGACTGAGAGGGTTTTAAAGCTGCTGAGAGGGTTTTAAAGGACTGAGAGTGTTTTAAAGGGACTGAGAGTGTTTAAAGGGACTGAGAGTGTTCAAAGGGGCTGAGAGTGTTTTAAAGTGGCTGATAGGGTTTTAAAGGCACTGAGAGGGTTTTAAAGGGACTGAGAGTGTTTAAAGGGGCTGAGAGGGTTTTAAAGGGACTGAGAGGGTTTTAAAGGGACTGAGAGTGTTTAAAGGGGCTGAGAGGGTTTTAAAGGGACTGAGAGGGTTTAAAGGGGCTGAGAGGGTTTAAAGGGACTGAGAGGGTTTTAAAGGGACTGAGAGTGTTTAAAGGGACTGAGAGGGTTTTAAAGCTGCTGAGAGGGTTTTAAAGGACTGAGAGTGTTTTAAAGGGGATGAGAGGGTTTAAAGGGGCTGAGAGTGTTTTTAAAGGGGCTGAGAGGGTTTTAAAGGAGCTGGGAGGGTTTAAAGGGGCTGAGAGGTTTTTAAAGGGGCTGGGAGTGTTTAAAGGGACTGAGAGGGTTTTAAAGGGACTGAGAGTGTTTAAAGGGATGAGAGGGTTTAAAGGGGCTGAGAGTATTTAAAGGGACTGTGAGTGTTTAAAGGGGCTGAGAGGGTTTTAAAGGGGCTGGGAGGGTTTAAAGGGACTGAGAGGGTTTTAAAGGGACTGAGAGTGTTTAAAGGGACTGAGAAGGTTTTAAAGGTGCTGAGAGGGTTTTAAAGGGGCTGAAGGTGTTTTAAAGGGGCTGGGAGGGTTTAAAGGGACTGAGAGTGTTTAAAGGGGCTGAGAGTGTTTAAAGGGGCTGAGAGGGTTTTAAAGGGGCTGGGAGGGTTTAAAGGGACTGAGAGGGTTTAAAGGGACTGAGATGGTTTAAAATTGACTGAGAGTGTTTAAAGGGGCTGTGAGGGTTTAAAGGGACTGAGAGTGTTTAACCGGATTGAGATTGTTTAAAGGGGCTGAGAGCATTCAAAGGGGCTGAGAGTGTTTTAAAGTGGCTGATAGGGTTTTAAAGGGACTGAGAGGGTTTTAAAGGGACTGAGAGTGTTTAAAGTGGCTGAGAGGGTTTTAAAGGGACTGAGAGGGTTTTTAAGGAACAGAGAGGGTTTTAAAGGGGCTGAGATTGTGTTAAAGGGACTGAGAGCATTTAAAGGGACTGAGAGCGCTTTAAAGGGGTTGACAGGGTTTAAAGGGACTGAGAGTGTTTTAAAGGGACTGAGAGGGTTTTAAAGGGGCTGAGTGTGTTTAAAGGGGCTGAGAGGGTTTAAAGGGGCTGAGAGGTTTTTAAAGGGGCTGGGAGTGTTTAAAGGGACTGATAGGGTTTTAAAGGGACTGAGAGTGTTTAAAGGGATGAGAGGGTTTTAAAGGGACTGAGAGTATTTAAAGGGACTGTGAGTGTTTAAAGGGGCTGAGAGGGTTTTTAAGGGGCTGAGAGTGTTTTAAAGGGACTGAGAGTGTTTAAAGGGGCTGAGAGTGTTTAAAGGGGCTGAGAGGGTTTTAAAGGGACTGAGTGGGTTTTAAAGGGGCTGAGAGGGTTTTTAAAGGGACTGAGAGTGTTTTAAAGGGGCTGAGAGAGTTTAAAGGGGCTGGGAGTGTTTAAAGGGGACTGAGAGGGTTTTTAAGGGACTGAGAGGGTTTAAAGGGGCTGAGAGAGTTTTTAAAGGGGCTGAGAGGGTTTTAAAGGAGCTGGGAGGGTTTAAAGGGACTGAGAGGGTTTAAAGGGACTGAGAGTGTTTAAAGGGACTGAGAGTGTTTAAAGGGGCTGAGAGGGTTTTAAAGGGGCTGGGAGGGTTTAAAGGGACTGAGAGTGTTTAAAGGGACTGAGAGTGTTTAAAGGGACTGAGAGTGTTTAAAGGGGCTGAGAGGGTTTAAAGGGGCTGGGAGGGGTTTAAAGAGACTGAGAGGGTTTTAAAGGGACTGAGAGTGTTTAAAGGGGCTGAGAGAGTTTTTAAAGGGGCTGAGAGGGTTTTAAAGGAGCTGGGAGGGTTTTAAAGGGACTGAGAGGGTTTTAAAGGGACTGAGAGTGTTTAAAGGGGCTGAGAGGTTTTTAAAGGGGCTGGGAGTGTTTTAAAGGGACTGAGAGGGTTTTAAAGGGACTGAGAGTGTTTAAAGGGATGAGAGGGTTTTTAAAGGGACTGAGAGGGTTTTAAAGGGACTGAGAGTGTTTAAAGGGGCTGAGAGGTTTTTAAAGGGGCTGGGAGTGTTTAAAGGGACTGATAGGGTTTTAAAGGGACTGAGAGTGTTTAAAGGGATGAGAGGGTTTAAAGGGACTGAGAGTATTTAAAGGGGCTGAGAGTGTTTAAAGGGGCTGAGAGGGTTTTTAAAGGGGCTGAGTGGGTTTTAAAGGGACTGAGAGGGTTTTAAAGGGACTGAGAGTGTTTTAAAGGGGCTGAGAGAGTTTAAAGGGACTGAGAGTGTTTAAAGGGGCTGAGAGTGTTTTAAAGGGGCTGAGAGTGTTTTATAGGGGCTGAGAGTGTTTAAAGGGACTGAGAGTGTTTAAAGGACTGAGAGTGTTTTATAGGGGCTGAGAGTGTTTAAAAGGGGCTGAGAGTGTTTAAAAGGGGCTGAGAGGGTTTTAAATTGGCTGATAGGGTTTTAAAGGGACTGAGAGGGTTTAAATTGGCTGATAGGGTTTTAAAGGGACTGAGAGTGTTTTTAGTGGCTGAGAGTGTTTTAAAGGGGATGAGAGGGTTTTAAAGGGACTGAGAGGGTTTTAAAGGGGCTGAGATTGTGTTAAAGGGACTGAGAGGGTTTTAAAGGGACTGAGAGGGTTTAAAGGGGCTGAGAGAATTTTTAAAGGGGCTGAGAGGGTTTTATGGGAGCTGGGAGGGTTTAAAGGGACTGAGAGGGTTTTAAAGGGACTGAGAGTGTTTAAAGGGATGAGAGGGTTTTAAAGGGGCTGAGAGTATTTAAAGGGACTGTGAGTGTTTAAAGGGGCTGAGAGGGTTTTAAAGGGGCTGAGAGGGTTTAAAGGGACTGAGAGGGTTTTAAAGGGACTGAGAGTGTTTAAAGGGACTGAGAAGGTTTTAAAGGTGCTGAGATGGTTTTAAAAGGGCTGAAGGTGTTTTAAAGGGGCTGGGAGGGTTTAAAGGGACTGAGAGTGTTTAAAGGGGCTGAGAGTGCTTAAAGGTTCTGAGAGGGTTTTAAAGGGGCTGGGAGGGTTTAAAGGGACTGAGAGGGTTTAAAGGGACTGAGATGGTTTAAAATTGACTGAGAGTGTTTAAAGGGGCTGTGAGGGTTTAAAGGGGCTGAGAGTGTTTAACCGGATTGAGATTGTTTAAAGGGGCTGAGAGTGTTTAAAGGGGCTGAGAGGGTTTAAAGGGGCTGAGAGGGTTTAAAGGGGCTGAGAGTGTTTAAAGGGGCTGAGAGGGTTTTAAAGGGACTGAGAGGGTTTTAAAGGTGCTGAGAGGGGTTTAAAGGGACTGAGAGTGTTTTAAAGGGGCTGAGAGTGTTTAAAGGGACTGAGAAGGTTTTAAAGGGACTGAGAGTGTTTAAAGGGACTGAGAGGGTTTTAAAGGTGCTGAGAGGGGTTTAAAGGGACTGAGAGGGTTTTAAATGGGCTGAGAGGGTTTTAACGGGGCTGAGGGGGTTTTAAAGGGACTGAGAGTGTTTAAAGGGGACTGAGAGTGTTTAAAGGGACTGAGAGTGTTTAATGGGGCTGAGAGGGTGCTGGGAGGGTTTAAAGGGACTGAGAGGGTTTTAAGGGACTGAGAGTATTTAAAGGGACTGAGAGTGTTTAAAGGGGCTGAGAGGGTTTTTAAAGGGGCTGGGAGGGTTTAAAGGGACTGTGAGTGTTTAAAGGGGCTGAGAGGGTTTTAAAGGGGCTGGGAGGGTTTAAAGGGACTGAGAGGGTTTTAAAGGGACTGAGAGTGTTTAAAGGACTGAGAGGGTTTTAAATGGACTGAGAGTGTTTAAAGGGACGGAGAGTGTTTAAAGGGGCTGAGAGGCTTTTAAAGAGGCTGGGAGGGTTTAAAGGGACTGAGAGGGTTTTAAAGGGACTGAGAGGTTTTTAAAGGGACTGAGAGTGTTTAAAGGGACTGAGAGTGTTTAAAGGACTGAGAGTGTTTTATAGGGGCTGAGAGTGTTTAAAAGGGGCTGAGAGTGTTTAAAAGGGGCTGAGAGGGTTTTAAAATTGGCTGATAGGGTTTTAAAGGGGCTGAGAGGGTTTAAATTGGCTGATAGGGTTTTAAAGGGACTGAGAGTGTTTTTAGTGGCTGAGAGTGTTTTAAAAGGGGATGAGAGGGTTTTAAAAGGGACTGAGAGGGTTTTAAAGGGGCTGAGATTGTGTTAAAGGGACTGAGAGGGTTTTAAAGGGACTGAGAGGGTTTAAAGGGGCTGAGAGAATTTTTAAAGGGGCTGAGAGGGTTTTATGGGAGCTGGGAGGGTTTAAAGGGACTGAGAGGGTTTTAAAGGGACTGAGAGTGTTTAAAGGGATGAGAGGGTTTAAAGGGGCTGAGAGTATTTAAAGGGACTGTGAGTGTTTAAAGGGGCTGGGAGGGTTTAAAGGGGCTGAGAGTATTTAAAGGGACTGTGAGGGTTTAAATGGGCTGAGAGGGTTTACAGGGGCTGAGAGGGTTTAAAGGGACTGAGAGGTTTTAAAGGGACTGAGAGTGTTTAAAGGGACTGAGAAGGTTTTAAAGGTGCTGAGAGGGTTTTAAAGGGGCTGAAGGTGTTTTAAAGGGGCTGGGAGGGTTTAAAGGGACTGAGAGTGTTTAAAGGGGCTGAGAGTGCTTAAAGGTTCTGAGAGGGTTTAAAGGGGCTGGGAGGGTTTAAAGGGACTGAGAGTGTTTAAAGGGACTGAGATGGTTTAAAATTGACTGAGAGTGTTTAAAGGGGCTGTGAGGGTTTAAAGGGGCTGAGAGTGTTTAACCGGATTGAGATTGTTTAAAGGGGCTGAGAGTGTTTAAAGGGGCTGAGAGGGTTTAAAGGGGCTGAGAGGGTTTAAAGGGGCTGAGAGTGTTTAAAAGGGGCTGAGAGCGTTCAAAGGGACTGAGAGTGTTTTAAACTGGCTGAGAGGGTTTTAAAGGGACTGAGAGTGTTTAAAGTGGCTGAGAGGGGTTTAAAGGGACTGAGAGGGTTTTAAAGGTGCTGAGAGGGGTTTAAAGGGACTGAGAGGGTTTTAAATGGGCTGAGAGGGTTTTAACGGGGCTGAGGGGGTTTTAAAGGGACTGAGAGTGTTTAAAGGGACTGAGAGTGTTTAAAGGGACTGAGAGTGTTTACTGGGGCTGAGAGGGTTTTAAAGGAGCTGGGAGGGTTTACAAGGGGACTGAGAGGGTTTAAAGGGACTGAGAGTATTTACAGGGACTGAGAGTGTTTAAAGGGGCTGAGAGGGTTTTTAAAGGGGCTGGGAGGTTTTAAAGGGACTGTGAGTGTTTAAAAGGGGCTGAGAGGGTTTTAAAGGGGCTGGGAGGGTTTAAAGGGACTGAGAGGGTTTTAAAGGGACTGAGAGTGTTTAAAGGGACTGAGAGGGTTTTAAATGGACTGAGAGTGTTTAAAGGGACTGAGAGTGTTTAAAGGGGCTGAGAGTGTTTAAAGGGGCTGAGAGGCTTTTAAAGAGGCTGGGAGGGTTTAAAGGGACTGAGAGGGTTTTACAGGGGACTGAGAGGTTTTTAAAGGGACTGAGAGTGTTTAAAGGGACTGAGATGGTTTAAAATTGACTGAGAGTGTTTAAAGGGGCTGAGAGTGTTTAAAGGGGCTGAGAGTGTTTAACCGGATTGAGATTGTTTCACAGGGGCTGAGAGCATTCAAAGGGGCTGAGAGGGTTTTAAAAGTGGCTGAGAGGGTTTTAAAGGGACTGAGAGTGTTTAAAGGGACTGAGAGGGTTTTAAATGGACTGAGAGTGTTTACAGGGACTGAGAGGTTTTTAAAGGGACTGCGAGGGTTTTAAAGGGACTGAGAGTGTTTAAAGGGACTGAGAGTGTTTAAAGGGGCTGAGAGGCTTTTAAAGAGGCTGGGAGGGTTTAAAGGGACTGAGAGGGTTTTAAAGGGACTGAGAGGTTTTTAAAGGGACTGAGATGGTTTAAAATTGACTGAGAGTGTTTAAAGGGGCTGAGAGTGTTTAAAGGGGCTGAGAGTGTTTAAAGGGGACTGAGAGTGTTTAACCGGATTTAGATTGTTTAAAGGGGCTGAGAGCGTTCAAAGGGGCTGAGAGTGTTTTAAAGTGGCTGAGAGGGTTTTAAAGGGACTGAGAGTGTTTAAAGGGACTGAGAGGGTTTTAAAGGCACTGAGAGGGTTTTAAAGGGACTGAGAGTGTTTAAAGGGGCTGAGAGGGTTTTAAAAGGGACTGAGAGGGTTTAAGAGGGGCTGTGAGGGTTTTAAAGGGACTGAGAGTGTTTAAAGGGACTGAGAGGGCTTTAAAGCTGCTGAGAGAGTTTTAAAGGGGATGAGAGGGTTTAAAGGGGGCTGAGAGTGTTTAAAGGGGCTGAGAGAGTTTTAAAAGGGCTGAGAGGGTTTTAAAGGACTGAGAGTGTTTAAAGGGGCTGAGAGGGTTTTACAGGGACTGAGAGGGTTTAAGAGGGGCTGAGAGGGTTTTAAAGGACTGAGAGTGTTTAAAGGGACTGAGAGAGTTTTAAAAGGGCTGAGAGGGTTTTAAAGGACTGAGAGTGTTTTAAAGGGGCTGAGAGGGTTTAAAGGGGCTGAGAGGGGTTTTAAAGGGACTGAGAGAGTTTTAAAGGACTGAGAGTGTTAAAGGGACTGAGAGTGTTTAAAGGGGCTGAGAGTGTTTAAAGGGCACTGAGAGGGTTTAAAGGGACTGATAGTGTTTAAAGGGGCTGAGAGGGTTTAAAGGGACTGAGAGGTGTTTAAAGGCACTGAGAGGGTTTAAAGGGGCTGAGAGGATTTTAAAGGGGCTGAGAGTGTTTAAAGGGGCTGAGACTGTTTAAAAGGGACTGAGAGTGTTTAAAGTGACTGAGAGGGTGCTAAAAGGGGCTGAAGGTGTTTTAACAAGGGGGATGAGAGGGTTTTAAAGGGGCTGAGAGGGTTTAAAGGGACTGAGAGGGTTTAAAGGGACTGAGAGTGTTTAAAGGGACTGAGAGTGTTTAAGGGGCTGAGAGTGTTTTAAACGGGGCTGAGAGGGTTTAAAGGGACTGAGAGGGTTTTAAAGGGACTGAGAGTGTTTAAAGGGGCTGATAGTGTTTAAAGGGGCTGAGAGGGTTTTTAAGGGACTGAGAGTGTTTTAAAGGGACTGAGAGTGTTTAAAGGGGCTGAGAGTGTTTAAAGGGGCTGAGAGTGTTTTAAAGGACTGAGAGTGTTTAAAGGGGCTGAGAAGGGTTTAAAAGGCACTGAGAGGGTTTAAAGTGACTGAGAGGGTTTTAAAAGGGGCTGAAGGTGTTTTAAAGAGGATGAGAGCGTTTTAAATGGGGATGAGAGGGTTTTAAAGGGGCTGATAGTGTTTAAAGGGGCTGAGAGGGTTTTAAAGGGGCTGATAGGGTTTTTAAAGCAACTGAGAGAGTTTTAAAGGGACTGAGAGAGTTTAAAGGGACTGAGAGTGTTTAAAGGGGGCTGAGAGGGTTTTTAAAGGGGCTGAGTGGGGTTTTAAAGGGACTGAGAGGGTTTTAAAGGGACTGAGAGTGTTTTAAAAGGGCTGAGAGAGTTTTAAAGGGGATGAGAGGGTTTTAAAGGGGCTGATAGTGTTTAACAGGGGCTGAGAGGGTTTTAAAGGGGCTGAGAGGGTTTTAAAGGGGCTGAGTGGGTTTTAAAGGGGCTGGGAGGGTTTTAAAGGGACTGAGAGTGTTTAAAGGGGCTGAGAGGGTTTAAAGGGACTGAGAGGGTTTTTAAGAGACTGAGAGGGTTTAAAGGGGCTGAGAGAGTTTTTAAAGGGGCTGAGAGGGTTTTAAAGGAGCTGGGCGGGTTTAAAGGGACTGAGAGGGTTTTAAGGGACTGAGAGTGTTTAAAGGGGCTGAGAGAGTTTTTAAAGGGGCTGAGAGGGTTTTAAGGGAGCTTGGGAGGGTTTAAAGGGACTGAGAGGGTTTCAAGGGACTGAGAGTGTTTAAAGGGGCTGAGAGGTTTTTAAAGGGGCTGGGAGTGTTTACAAGGGACTGAGAGGGTTTTAAAGGGACTGAGAGTGTTTAAAGGGATGAGAGGGTTTAAAGGGGCTGAGAGTATTTAAAGGGACTGTGAGTGTTTAAAGGGGCTGAGAGGGTTTTAAAGGGGCTGGGGAGGGTTTAAAGGGACTGAGAGGGTTTTAAAGGGACTGAGAGTGTTTAAAGGGGCTGAGAGGGTTTTAAAGGGACTGAGAGTGTTTAAAGGGACTGAGAAGGTTTTAAAGGTGCTGAGAGGGTTTTAAAGGGGCTGAAGGTGTTTTAAAGGGGCTGGGAGGGTTTAAAGGGACTGAGAGTGTTTAAAGGGGCTGAGAGTGTTTAAAGGGGCTGAGAGGGTTTTAAAGGGGCTGGAGGGTTTAAAGGGACTGAGAGGGTTTAAAGGGACTGAGATGGTTTAAAATTGACTGAGAGTGTTTAAAGGGGCTGTGAGGGTTTAAAGGGGACTGAGAGTGTTTAACCGGATTGAGATTGTTCAAAGGGGCTGAGAGTGTTTAAAGTGGCTGAGAGGGTTTTAAAGGGGCTGAGAGGGTTTAAAGTGGCTGAGATTGTGTTAAAGGGACTGAGAGGGTTTTAAAGGGGCTGAGAGGGTTTAAAGTGGCTGAGAGAATTTCTAAAGGGGCTGAGAGGGTTTTAAAGGGGCTGAGAGGGTTTAAAGGGACTGAGAGTGTTTAAAGGGACTGAGAGTGTTTAAAGGGACTGAGAGGGTTTTAAAGGGACTGAGAGGGTTTTAAAGGGACTGAGAGTGTTTAAAGGGACTGAGAAGGTTTTAAAGGTGCTGAGAGGGTTTTAAAGGGCCGAAGGTGTTTTCAAGGGGCTGGGAGGGTTTAAAGGGACTGAGCGTGTTTAAAGGGTCTGAGAGTGTTTAAAGGGGCTGAGAGGGTTTTAAAGGGGCTGGGAGGGTTTAAAGGGACTGCGAGTGTTTAAAGGGACTGAGAGGCTTTAAAGGGACTGAGATGGTTTAAAATTGACTGAGAGTGTTTAAAGGGGCTGTGAGGGTTTAAAGGGACTGAGAGTGTTTAACCAGATTGAGATTGTTTAAAGGGACTGAGAGCGTTCAAAGGGGCTGAGAGTGTTTTAAAGTGGCTGATAGGGTTTTAAAGGGACTGAGAGGGTTTTTGAGGAACGGAGAGGCTTTTAAAAGGGGCTGAGATTGTGTTAAAGGTGCTGAGAGCGTTTAAAGGGACTGAGAGCGCTTTAAAGGGGCTGACAGGGTTTAAAGGGACTGAGAGGGTTTAAAGGGGCTGAGAGGTTTTTAAAGTGGCTGAGAGGGTTTTAAAGGGACTGAGAGGGTTTTAAAGGGGCTGAGATTGTGTTAAAGGGACTGAGAGGGTTTTAAAGGGGCTAAGAGGGTTTAAAAGGGGCTGAGAGAATTTTTAAAGGGCTGAGAGGGTTTTAAGGGAGCTGGGAGGGTTTTAAAGGGACTGAGAGTGTTTAAAGGGGCTGAGAGGTTTTTAAATGGGCTGGGAGGGTTTTAAAGGGACTGAGAGGGTTTTAAAGGGACTGAGAGTCTTTAAAGGGATGAGAGGGTTTAAAGGGGCTGAGAGTGTTTTAAAGGGACTGAGAGGGTTTTAAAGGGGCTGGGAGGGTTTAAAGGGACTGAGAGGGTTTTAAAGGGACTGAGAGTGTTTAAAGGGACTGAGAAGGTTTTGAAGGTGCTGAGAGGGTTTTAAAGGGGCTGAAGGTGTTTTAAAGGGGGCTGGGAGGGTTTAAAGGGACTGAGAGTGTTTAAAGGGGCTGAGAGTGCTTAAAGGGACTGAGAGTGTTTATAGGTACTGAGAGGGTTTAAAGGGACTGAGAGGGTTTAAAGGGGCTGAGAGTGCTTAAAGGGGCTGAGAGAGTTTTAAAGGGGCTGGGAGGGTTTAAAGGGACTGAGAGGGTTTTAAAGGGACTGAGAGTGTTTAAAGGGATGAGAGGGTTTAAAGGGGCTGAGAGTATTTAAAGGGACTGTGAGTGTTTAAAGGGGCTGAGAGGGTTTTTAAGGGACTGAGAGTGTTTAAAGGGACTGAGAAGGTTTTAAAAGTGCTGAGAGGGTTTTAAAGTGGCTGAAGGTGTTTTAAAGGGGCTGGGAGGGTTTAAAGGGACTGAGAGTGTTTAAAGGGGCTGAGAGTGCTTAAAGGGGCTGAGAGGTTTTTAAAGGGGCTGGGAGGGTTTAAAGGGACTGAGAGTTTTTATAGGTACTGAGAGGGTTTAAAGGGACTGAGAGGGTTTAAAGGGGCTGAGAGTGCTTAAAGGGGCTGAGAGGGTTTTAAAGGGGCTGGGAGGGTTTAAAGGGACTGAGAGGGTTTAAAGGGACTGAGATGGTTTAAAATTGACTGAGAGTGTTTAAAGGGGCTGAGAGGGTTTAAAGGGACTGAGAGGGTTTAAAGGGGCTGAGAGAATTTTTAAAGGGGCTGAGAGGGTTTTAAGGGAGCTGGGAGGGTTTAAAGGGACTGAGAGGGTTTTAAAGGGACTGAGAGTGTTTAAAGGGGCTGAGAGGTTTTTAAAGGGGCTGGGAGTGTTTAAAGGGACTGAGAGGGTTTTAAAGGGGACTGAGAGTGTTTAAAGGGATGAGAGGGTTTAAAGGGGCTGAGAGGGTTTTAAAGGGACTGAGAGTGTTTAAAGGGATGAGAGGGTTTAAAGGGACTGAGAGTATTTAAAGGGACTGTGAGTGTTTAAAGGTGCTGAGAGGGTTTAAAGGGGCTGGGAGGGTTTAAAGGGACTGAGAGGGTTTTAAAGGGACTGAGAGTGTTTAAAGGGACTGAGAAGGTTTTAAAGGTGCTGAGAGGGTTTTAAGGGGGCTGAAGGTGTTTTAAAGGGGCTGAGAGGGTTTAAAGGGACTGAGAGTGTTTAAAGGGGCTGAGAGGGTTTTAAAGGGGCTGAGAGGGTTTAAAGGGGCTGAGAGGGTTTAAAGGGACTGAGAGGGTTTTAAAGGGACTGAGAGTGTTTAAAGGGACTGAGAAGGTTTTAAAGGTGCTGAGAGGGTTTTAAGGGGGCTGAAGGTGTTTTAAAGGGGCTGAGAGGGTTTAAAGGGACTGAGAGTGTTTAAAGGGGCTGAGAGGGTTTTAAAGGGGCTGAGAGGGTTTAAAGGGGCTGAGAGGGTTTAAAGGGACTGAGAGTGTTTAAAGGGGCTGGGAGGGTTTAAAGGGACTGAGAGTGTTTAAAGGGACTGAGAGGGACTGAGAGGGTTTAAAATTGACTGAGAGTGTTTAAAGGGGCTGAGAGTGTTTAAAGGGACTGAGAAGGTTTTAAAGGTGCTGAGAGGGTTTTAAAGGGGCTGAAGGTGTTTTAAAGGGGCTGGGAGGGTTTAAAGGGACTGAGAGTGTTTAAAGGGGCTGAGAGTGTTTAAAGGGGCTGAGAGGGTTTTAAAGGGGCTGGGAGGGTTTAAAGGGACTGAGAGTGTTTAAAGGGGCTGAGAGTGTTTAAAGGGGCTGAGAGGGTTTTAAAGGGGCTGGGAGGGTTTAAAGGGACTGAGAGGGTTTAAAGGGACTGAGATGGTTTAAAATTGACTGAGTGTGTTTAAAGGGGCTGTGAGGGTTTAAAGGGACTGAGAGTGTTTAACCGGATTGAGATTGTTTAAAGGGGCTGAGAGCGTTCAAAGGGGCTGAGAGTGTTTTAAAGTGGCTGATAGGGGTTTTAAAGGGACTGAGAGTGTTTAAAGGGACTGAGAGGGTTTTAAAGGGACTGAGAGGGTTTTAAAGGGGCTGAGATTGTGTTAAAGGGACTGAGAGGGTTTTAAAGGGGCTGAGAGGGTTTAAAGTGGCTGAGAGAATTTCTAAAGGGGCTGAGAGGGTTTTAAAGGGGCTGAGAGGGTTTAAAGGGACTGAGAGTGTTTAAAGGGACTGAGAGTGTTTAAAGGGACTGAGAGGGTTTTAAAGGGACTGAGAGGGTTTTAAAGGGACTGAGAGGGTTTTAAAGGGACTGAGAGTGTTTAAAGGGACTGAGAAGGTTTTAAAGGTGCTGAGAGGGTTTTAAAGGGGCCGAAGGTGTTTTCAAGGGGCTGGGAGGGTTTAAAGGGACTGAGCGTGTTTAAAGGGTCTGAGAGTGTTTAAAGGGGCTGAGAGGGTTTTAAAGGGGCTGGGAGGGTTTAAAGGGACTGAGAGTGTTTAAAGGGACTGAGAGGCTTTAAAGGGACTGAGATGGTTTAAAATTGACTGAGAGTGTTTAAAGGGGCTGTGAGGGTTTAAAGGGACTGAGAGTGTTTAACCGGATTGAGATTGTTTAAAGGGGCTGAGAGCGTTCAAAGGGGCTGAGAGTGTTTTAAAGTGGCTGATAGGGTTTTAAAGGGACTGAGAGTGTTAAAGTGGCTGAGAGGGTTTTAAAGGGACTGAGAGGGTTTTTAAGGAACGGAGAGGGTTTTAAAGGGGCTGAGATTGTGTTAAAGGGACTGAGAGCGTTTAAAGGGACTGAGAGCGCTTTAAAGGGGCTGACAGGGTTTAAAGGGACTGAGAGGGTTTAAAGGGGCTGAGAGGTTTTTAAAGTGGCTGAGAGGGTTTTAAAGGGACTGAGAGGGTTTTAAAGGGGCTGAGATTGTGTTAAAGGGACTGAGAGGGTTTTAAAGGGGCTGAGAGGGTTTAAAGGGGCTGAGAGAATTTTTAAAGTGGCTGAGAGGGTTTTAAAGGGACTGAGAGGGTTTTAAAGGGGCTGAGATTGTGTTAAAGGGACTGAGAGGGTTTTAAAGGAGCTGGGAGGGTTTTAAAGGGACTGAGAGTGTTTAAAGGTGCTGAGAGGTTTTTAAATGGGCTGGGAGTGTTTAAAGGGACTGAGAGGGTTTTAAAGGGACTGAGAGTGTTTAAAGGGATGAGAGGGTTTAAAGGGGCTGAGAGTGTTTTAAAGGGACTGAGAGGGTTTTAAAGGAGCTGGGAGGGTTTAAAGGGACTGAGAGGGTTTTAAAGGGACTGAGAGTGTTTAAAGGGACTGAGAAGGTTTTGAAGGTGCTGAGAGGGTTTTAAAGGGGCTGAAGGTGTTTTAAAGGGGCTGGGAGGGTTTAAAGGGACTGAGAGTGTTTAAAGGGGCTGAGAGTGCTTAAAGGGACTGAGAGTGTTTATAGGTACTGAGAGGGTTTAAAGGGACTGAGAGGGTTTAAAGGGGCTGAGAGTGCTTAAAGGGGCTGAGAGAGTTTTAAAGGGACTGAGAGTGTTTAAAGGGATGAGAGGGTTTAAAGGGGCTGAGAGTGTTTTAAAGGGACTGAGAGGGTTTTAAAGGGGCTGGGAGGGTTTAAAGGGACTGAGAGGGTTTTAAAGGGACTGAGAGTGTTTAAAGGGACTGAGAAGGTTTTGAAGGTGCTGAGAGGGTTTTAAAGGGGCTGAAGGTGTTTTAAAGGGGCTGGGAGGGTTTAAAGGGACTGAGAGTGTTTAAAGGGGCTGAGAGTGCTTAAAGGGACTGAGAGTGTTTATAGGTACTGAGAGGGTTTAAAGGGACTGAGAGGGTTTAAAGGGGCTGAGAGTGCTTAAAGGGGCTGAGAGAGTTTTAAAGGGGCTGGGAGGGTTTAAAGGGACTGAGAGGGTTTAAAGGGACTGAGAGGGTTTAAAGGGGCTGAGAGTGCTTAAAGGGGCTGAGAGAGTTTTAAAGGGGCTGGGAGGGTTTAAAGGGACTGAGAGGGTTTTAAAGGGACTGAGAGTGTTTAAAGGGATGAGAGGGTTTAAAGGGGCTGAGAGTATTTAAAGGGACTGAGAGTATTTAAAGGGGCTGAGAGGGTTTTAAAGGGGCTGGGAGGGTTTAAAGGGACTGAGAGGGTTTTAAAGGGACTGAGAGTGTTTAAAGGGACTGAGAAGGTTTTAAAAGTGCTGAGAGGGTTTTAAAGTGGCTGAAGGTGTTTTAAAGGGGCTGGGAGGGTTTAAAGTGACTGAGAGTGTTTAAAGGGGCTGAGAGTGCTTAAAGGGGCTGAGAGGTTTTTAAAGGGGCTGGGAGGGTTTAAAGGGACTGAGAGTTTTTATAGGTACTGAGAGGGTTTAAAGGGGCTGAGAGGGTTTTAAAGGGGCTGGGAGGGTTTAAAGGGACTGAGAGTGTTTATAGGTACTGAGAGGGTTTAAAGGGACTGAGATGGTTTAAAATTGACTGAGAGTGTTTAAAGGGGCTGAGAGGGTTTTAAAGGGACTGAGAGTGTTTAAAGGGACTTAGAGGTTTTTAAAGGAACTGAGAGTGTTTAAAGGGGCTGAGAGGGTTTTAAAGGGGCTGAGAGTGTTTTTAAAGGGACTGAGAGTGTTTAAAGGGACTGAGAGTGTTTAAAGGGGCTGAGAGGGTTTTCAAGGGGCTGGGAGTGTTTAAAGGGGCTGAGAGGGTTTTAAAGGGACTGAGAGGGTTTAAAGGGACTGAGAGGGTTTAAAGGGGCTGAGAGAATTTTTAAAGGGGCTGAGAGGGTTTTAAGGGAGCTGGGAGGGTTTAAAGGGACTGAGAGGGTTTTAAAGGGACTGAGAGTGTTTAAAGGGACTGAGAGGTTTTTAAAGGGGCTGGGAGTGTTTAAAGGGACTGAGAGGGTTTTAAAGGGACTGAGAGTGTTTAAAGGGATGAGAGGGTTTAAAGGGGCTGAGAGGGTTTTAAAGGGACTGAGAGTGTTTAAAGGGATGAGAGGGTTTAAAGGGACTGAGAGTATTTAAAGGGACTGTGAGTGTTTAAAGGGGCTGAGAGGGTTTTAAAGGGGCTGGGAGGGTTTAAAGGGACTGAGAGGGTTTTAAAGTGACTGAGAGTGTTTAAAGGGACTGAGAAGGTTTTAAAGGTGCTGAGAGGGTTTTAAGGGGGCTGAAGGTGTTTTAAAGGGGCTGAGAGGGTTTAAAGGGACTGAGAGTGTTTAAAGGGGCTGAGAGGGTTTTAAAGGGGCTGAGAGGGTTTAAAGGGGCTGAGAGGGTTTAAAGGGACTGAGAGTGTTTAAAGGGGCTGGGAGGGCTTAAAGGGACTGAGAGGGTTTAAAGGGACTGAGAGGGACTGAGAGGGTTTAAAATTGACTGAGAGTGTTTAAAGGGGCTGAGAGTGTTTAAAGGGACTGAGAAGGTTTTAAAGGTGCTGAGAGGGTTTTAAAGGGGCTGAAGGTGTTTTAAAGGGGCTGGGAGGGTTTAAAGGGACTGAGAGTGTTTAAAGGGGCTGAGAGTGTTTAAAGGGGCTGAGAGGGTTTTAAAGGGGCTGGGAGTGTTTAAAGGGACTGAGAGGGTTTAAAGGGACTGAGATGGTTTAAAATTGACTGAGAGTGTTTAAAGGGGCTGTGAGGGTTTAAAGGGACTGAGAGTGTTTAACCGGATTGAGATTGTTTAAAGGGGCTGAGAGCATTCAAAGGGGCTGAGAGTGTTTTAAACTGGCTGAGAGGGTTTTAAAGGGACTGAGAGTGTTTAAAGTGGCTGAGAGGGTTTTAAAGGGACTGAGAGGGTTTTAAAGGGGCTGAGATTGTGTTAAAGGGACTGAGAGGGTTTTAAATGGGCTGAGATTGTGTTAAAGGGACTGAGAGGGTTTTAAAGGGACTGAGAGGGTTTTAAAGGGACTGAGAGGGTTTTAAAGGGGCTGAGATTGTGTTAAAGGGACTGAGAGGGTTTTAAAGGGGCTGAGAGGGTTTAAAGTGGCTGAGAGAATTTCTAAAGGGGCTGAGAGGGTTTTAAAGGGGCTGAGAGGGTTTAAAGGGACTGAGAGTGTTTAAAGGGACTGAGAGTGTTTAAAGGGACTGAGAGGGTTTTAAAGGGACTGAGAGGGTTTTAAAGGGACTGAGAGTGTTTAAAGGGACTGAGAGGGTTTTAAAGGGACTGAGAGGGTTTTAAAGGGACTGAGAGTGTTTAAAGGGACTGAGAAGGTTTTAAAGGTGCTGAGAGGGTTTTAAAGGGGCCGAAGGTGTTTTCAAGGGGCTGGGAGGGTTTAAAGGGACTGAGCGTGTTTAAAGGGTCTGAGAGTGTTTAAAGGGGCTGAGAGGGTTTTAAAGGGGCTGGGAGGGTTTAAAGGGACTGAGAGTGTTTAAAGGGACTGAGAGGCTTTAAAGGGACTGAGATGGTTTAAAATTGACTGAGAGTGTTTAAAGGGGCTGTGAGGGTTTAAAGGGACTGAGAGTGTTTAACCGGATTGAGATTGTTTAAAGGGGCTGAGAGCGTTCAAAGGGACTGAGAGTGTTTAAAGTGGCTGATAGGGTTTTAAAGGGACTGAGAGTGTTTAAAGTGGCTGAGAGGGTTTTAAAGGGACTGAGAGGGTTTTTAAGGAACGGAGAGGGTTTTAAAGGGGCTGAGATTGTGTTAAAGGTGCTGAGAGCGTTTAAAGGGACTGAGAGCGCTTTAAAGGGGCTGACAGGGTTTAAAGGGACTGAGAGGGTTTAAAGGGGCTGAGAGGTTTTTAAAGTGGCTGAGAGGGTTTTAAAGGGACTGAGAGGGTTTTAAAGGGGCTGAGATTGTGTTAAAGGGACTGAGAGGGTTTTAAAGGGACTGAGAGGGTTTAAAGGGGCTGAGAGAATTTTTAAAGGGGCTGAGAGGGTTTTAAGGGAGCTGGGAGGGTTTTAAAGGGACTGAGAGTGTTTAAAGGGGCTGAGAGGTTTTTAAATGGGCTGGGAGTGTTTAAAGGGACTGAGAGGGTTTTAAAGGGACTGAGAGTGTTTAAAGGGATGAGAGGGTTTAAAGGGGCTGAGAGTGTTTTTAAGGGACTGAGAGGGTTTTAAAGGGGCTGGGAGGGTTTAAAGGGACTGAGAGGGTTTTAAAGGGACTGAGAGTGTTTAAAGGGACTGAGAGGGTTTTAAAGGGACTGAGAGTGTTTAAAGGGACTGAGAAGGTTTTGAAGGTGCTGAGAGGGTTTTAAAGGGGCTGAAGGTGTTTTAAAGGGGCTGGGAGGGTTTAAAGGGACTGAGAGTGTTTAAAGGGTCTGAGAGTGCTTAAAGGGACTGAGAGTGTTTATAGGTACTGAGAGGGTTTAAAGGGACTGAGAGTGTTTTAAAGGGACTGAGAGGGTTTTAAAGGGGCTGGGAGGGTTTAAAGGGACTGAGAGGGTTTTAAAGGGACTGAGAGTGTTTAAAGGGACTGAGAAGGTTTTGAAGGTGCTGAGAGGGTTTTTAAAGGGACTGAGAGTGTTTAAAGGGACTGAGAGTGTTTAAAGGGGCTGAGAGGGTTTTAAAGGGGCTGGGAGTGTTTAAAGGGACTGAGAGGGTTTTAAAGGGACTGAGAGGGTTTAAAGGGACTGAGAGGGTTTAAAGGGGCTGAGAGAATTTTTAAAGGGGCTGAGAGGGTTTTAAGGGAGCTGGGAGGGTTTAAAGGGACTGAGAGGGTTTTAAAGGGACTGAGAGTGTTTAAAGGGGCTGAGAGGTTTTTAAAGGGGCTGGGAGTGTTTAAAGGGACTGAGAGGGTTTTAAAGGGACTGAGAGTGTTTAAAGGGATGAGAGGGTTTAAAGGGGCTGAGAGTGTTTTTAAGGGACTGAGAGGGTTTTAAAGGGGCTGGGAGGGTTTAAAGGGACTGAGAGTGTTTAAAGGGGCTGGGAGGGTTTAAAGAGACTGAGAGGGTTTAAAGGGACTGAGAGGGACTGAGAGGGTTTAAAATTGACTGAGAGTGTTTAAAGGGGCTGAGAGTGTTTAAAGGGACTGAGAAGGTTTTAAAGGTGCTGAGAGGGTTTTAAAGGGGCTGAAGGTGTTTTAAAGGGGCTGGGAGGGTTTAAAGGGACTGAGAGTGTTTAAAGGGGCTGAGAGTGTTTAAAGGGGCTGAGAGGGTTTTAAAGGGGCTGGGAGGGTTTAAAGGGACTGAGAGGGTTTAAAGGGACTGAGATGGTTTAAAATTGACTGAGAGTGTTTAAAGGGGCTGTGAGGGTTTAAAGGGACTGAGAGTGTTTAACCGGATTGAGATTGTTTAAAGGGGCTGAGAGTGTTTAACCGGATTGAGATTGTTTAAAGGGACTGTGAGGGTTTAAAGGGGCTGAGAGTGTTTAACCGGATTGAGATTGTTTAAAGGGACTGAGAGCGTTCAAAGGGGCTGAGATTGTTTTAAAGGGACTGAGAGTGTTTAAAGTGGCTGATAGGGTTTTAAAGGGACTGAGAGAGTTTAAAGTGGCTGAGAGGGTTTTAAAGGGACTGAGAGGGTTTTAAAGGGGCTGAGATTGTGTTAAAGGGACTGAGAGGGTTTTAAAGGGGCTGAGAGGGTTTAAAGGGGCTGAGAGAATTTCTAAAGGGGCTGAGAGGGTTTTAAAGGGGGCTGAGAGGGTTTAAAGGGACTGAGAGTGTTTAAAGGGACTGAGAGTGTTTAAAGGGACTGAGAGGGTTTTAAAGGGACTGAGAGGGTTTAAAGGGACTGAGAAGGTTTTAAAGGTGCTGAGAGGGTTTTAAAGGGGCCGAAGGTGTTTTCAAGGGGCTGGGAGGGTTTAAAGGGACTGAGCGTGTTTAAAGGGTCTGAGAGTGTTTAAAGGGGCTGAGAGGGTTTTAAAGGGGCTGGGAGGGTTTAAAGGGACTGAGAGTGTTTAAAGGGACTGAGAGGCTTTAAAGGGACTGAGATGGTTTAAAATTGACTGAGAGTGTTTAAAGGGGCTGTGAGGGTTTAAAGGGACTGAGAGTGTTTAACCGGATTGAGATTGTTTAAAGGGGCTGAGAGCGTTCAAAGGGGCTGATAGGGTTTTAAAGGGACTGAGAGGGTTTAAAGTGGCTGATAGGGTTTTAAAGGGACTGAGAGTGTTTTAAAGGGACTGAGAGAGTTTAAAGGGACTGAGAGTGTTTAAAAGGGCTAAGAGTGTTTTAAAGGGGCTGAGAGGGTTTTAAAGGGGCTGAGTGGGTTTTAAAGGGGCTGAGAGGGTTTTAAAGGGACTGAGAGTGTTTAAAGGGGCTGAGAGGGTTTAAAGGGACTGAGAGGGTTTTTAAGAGACTGAGAGGGTTTAAAGGGGCTGAGAGAGTTTTTAAAGGGGCTGAGAGGGTTTTAAAGGAGCTGGGAGGGTTTAAAGGGACTGAGAGGGTTTTAAAGGGACTGAGAGTGTTTAAAGGGGCTGAGAGAGTTTTTAAAGGGGCTGAGAGGGTTTCAAAGGAGCTGGGAGGGTTTAAAGGGACTGAGAGGGTTTTAAAGGGACTGAGAGTGTTTAAAGGGGCTGAGAGGTTTTTAAAGTGGCTGGGAGTGTTTAAAGGGACTGAGAGGGTTTTAAAGGGACTGAGAGTGTTTAAAAGGATGAGAGGGTTTAAAGGGGCTGAGAGTATTTAAAGGGACTGTGAGTGTTTGAAGGGGCTGAGAGGGTTTTAAAGGGGCTGGGAGGGTTTAAAGGGACTGAGAGGGTTTTAAAGGGACTGAGAGTGTGTAAAGGGACTGAGAAGGTTTTAAAGGTGCTGAGAGGGTTTTAAAGGGGTTGAAGGTGTTTTAAAGGGGCTGGGAGGGTTTAAAGGGACTGAGAGTGTTTAAAGGGGCTGAGAGTGTTTAAAGGGGCTGAGAGGGTTTTAAAGGGGCTGGGAGGGTTTAAAGGGACTGAGAGGGTTTAAAGGGACTGAGATGGTTTAAAATTGACTGAGAGTGTTTAAAGGGGCTGTGAGGGTTTAAAGGGACTGAGAGTGTTTAACCGGATTGAGATTGTTTAAAGGGACTGAGAGTGTTTAACCGGATTGAGATTGTTTTAAAGGGGCTGAGAGCGTTCAAAGGGGCTGAGAGTGTTTTAAAGTGGCTGATAGGGTTTTAAAGGGACTGAGAGTGTTTAAAGTGGCTGAGAGGGTTTTAAAGGGACTGAGAGGGTTTTAAAGGGGCTGAGATTGTGTTAAAGGGACTGAGAGGGTTTTAAAGGGGCTGAGAGGGTTTAAAGGGGCTGAGAGAATTTTTAAAGGGGCTGAGAGGGTTTTAAGGGAGCTGGGAGGGTTTAAAGGGACTGAGAGGGTTTTAAAGGGGCTGGGAGGGTTTAAAGGGACTGAGAGGGTTTCAAAGGGACTGAGAGTGTTTAAAGGGGCTGAGAGGTTTTTAAAGGGGCTGGGAGTGTTTAAAGGGACTGAGAGGGTTTTAAAGGGACTGAGAGTGTTTAAAGGGATGAGAGGGTTTAAAGGGGCTGAGAGTATTTGAAGGGACTGTGAGTGTTTATAGGGGCTGAGAGGGTTTTAAAGGGGCTGGGAGGGTTTAAAGGGACTGAGAGGGTTTTAAAGGGACTGAGAGTGTTTAAAGGGGCTGAGAGGGTTTTAAAGGGACTGAGAGTGTTTAAAGGGACTGAGAAGGTTTTAAAGGTGCTGAGAGGGTTTTAAAGGGGCTGAAGGTGTTTTAAAGGGGCTGGGAGGGTTTAAAGGGACTGAGAGTGTTTAAAGGGGCTGAGAGTGTTTAAAGGGGCTGAGAGGGTTTTAAAGGGGCTGGGAGTGTTTAAAGGGGCTGAGAGGGTTTTAAAGGGGCTGAGAGTGTTTAAAGGGGCTGAGAGGGTTTTAAAGGGGCTGGGAGGGTTTAAAGGGACTGAGAGGGTTTAAAGGGACTGAGATGGTTTAAAATTGACTGAGAGTGTTTAAAGGGGCTGTGAGGGTTTAAAGGGACTGAGAGTGTTTAACCGGATT
Source organism: Isurus oxyrinchus (assembly GCA_026770705.1). Taxonomy (NCBI): domain Eukaryota; kingdom Metazoa; phylum Chordata; class Chondrichthyes; order Lamniformes; family Lamnidae; genus Isurus; species Isurus oxyrinchus. The sequence goes on from JANJGN010000409.1 coordinate 514,399, forward strand.
GAGATTGTTTAAAGGGGCTGAGAGCGTTCAAAGGGGCTGAGAGTGTTTAAAGTGGCTGATAGGGTTTTAAAGGGACTGAGAGGGTTTAAAGTGGCTGATAGGGTTTAACGTGGCTGAGAGAATTTCTAAAGGGGCTGAGAGGGTTTTAAAGGGGCTGAGAGGGTTTAAAGGGACTGAGAGTGTTTAAAGGGACTGAGAGGGTTTTAAAGGGACTGAGAGGGTTTTAAAGGGACTGAGAGTGTTTAAAGGGACTGAGAAGGTTTTAAAGGTGCTGAGACGGTTTTAAAGGGGCCGAAGGTGTTTTCAAGGGGCTGGGAGGGTTTAAAGGGACTGAGAGTGTTTAAAGGGTCTGAGAGTGTTTAAAGGGGCTGAGAGGGTTTAAAGGGACTGCGAGTGTTTAAAGGGACTGAGAGGCTTTAAAGGGACTGAGATGGTTTAAAATTGACTGAGAGTGTTTAAAGGGGCTGTGAGGGTTTAAAGGGACTGAGAGTGTTTAAAGGGGCTGAGAGGGTTTTAAAGGGGCTGGGAGGGTTTAAAGGGACTGAGAGGGTTTAAAGGGACTGAGATGGTTTAAAATTGACTGAGAGTGTTTAAAGGGGCTGTGAGGGTTTAAAGGGACTGAGAGTGTTTAACCGGATTGAGATTGTTTAAAGGGGCTGAGAGCGTTCAAAGGGGCTGAGAGTGTTTAAAGTGGCTGAGAGGGTTTTAAAGAGACTGAGAGGGTTTTGAAGGAACGGAGAGGGTTTTAAAGGGGCTGAGATTGTGTTAAAGGGACTGAGAGCGTTTAAAGGGACTGAGAGCGCTTTAAAGGGGCTGACAGGGTTTAAAGGGACTGAGAGGGTTTAAAGGGGCTGAGAGGTTTTTAAAGTGGCTGAGAGGGTTTTAAAGGGGCTGAGATTGTGTTAAAGGGACTGAGAGGGTTTTAAAGGGGCTGAGAGGGTTTAAAGGGGCTGAGAGAATTTTTAAAGGGGCTGAGAGTGTTTTAAGGGAGCTGGGAGGGTTTTAAAGGGACTGAGAGTGTTTAAAGGTGCTGAGAGGTTTTTAAATGGGCTGGGAGTGTTTAAAGGGACTGAGAGGGTTTTAAAGGGACTGAGAGTGTTTAAAGGGATGAGAGGGTTTAAAGGGGCTGAGAGTGTTTTTAAGGGACTGAGAGGGTTTTAAAGGGGCTGGGAGGGTTTAAAGGGACTGAGAGTGTTTAAAGGGACTGAGAGTGTTTAAAGGGACTGAGAAGGTTTTGAAGGTGCTGAGAGGGTTTTAAAGGGGCTGAAGGTGTTTTAAAGGGGCTGGGAGGGTTTAAAGGGACTGAGAGTGTTTAAAGGGGCTGAGAGTGTTTATAGGTACTGAGAGGGTTTAAAGGGACTGAGAGGGTTTAAAGGGGCTGAGAGTGCTTAAAGGGGCTGAGAGAGTTTTAAAGGGGCTGGGAGGGTTTAAAGGGACTGAGAGGGTTTTAAAGGGACTGAGAGTGTTTAAAGGGATGAGAGGGTTTAAAGGGGCTGAGAGTATTTAAAGGGACTGTGAGTGTTTAAAGGGGCTGAGAGGGTTTTAAAGGGACTGAGAGTGTTTAAAGGGACTGAGAAGGTTTTAAAAGTGCTGAGAGGGTTTTAAAGTGGCTGAAGGTGTTTTAAAGGGGCTGGGAGGGTTTAAAGGGACTGAGAGTGTTTAAAGGGGCTGAGAGTGCTTAAAGGGGCTGAGAGGTTTTTAAAGGGGCTGGGAGGGTTTAAAGGGACTGAGAGTTTTTATAGGTACTGAGAGGGTTTAAAGGGACTGAGAGGGTTTAAAGGGGCTGAGAGTGCTTAAAGGGGCTGAGAGGGTTTTAAAGGGGCTGGGAGGGTTTAAAGGGACTGAGAGTGTTTATAGGTACTGAGAGGGTTTCAAGGGACTGAGAGGGTTTAAAGGGACTGAGATGGTTTAAAATTGACTGAGAGTGTTTAAAGGGGCTGAGAGGGTTTTAAAGGGACTGAGAGTGTTTAAAGGGACTTAGAGGTTTTTAAAGGAACTGAGAGTGTTTAAAGGGGCTGAGAGGGTTTTAAAGGGGCTGAGAGTGTTTTTAAAGGGACTGAGAGTGTTTAAAGGGACTGAGAGTGTTTAAAGGGGCTGAGAGGGTTTTAAAGGGGCTGGGAGTGTTTAAAGGGACTGAGAGGGTTTTAAAGGGACTGAGAGGGTTTAAAGGGACTGAGAGGGTTTAAAGGGGCTGAGAGAATTTTTAAAGGGGCTGAGAGGGTTTTAAGGGAGCTGGGAGGGTTTAAAGGGACTGAGAGGGTTTTAAAGGGACTGAGAGTGTTTAAAGGGGCTGAGAGGTTTTTAAAGGGGCTGGGAGTGTTTAAAGGGACTGAGAGGGTTTTAAAGGGACTGAGAGTGTTTAAAGGGATGAGAGGGTTTAAAGGGGCTGAGAGGGTTTTAAAGGGACTGAGAGTGTTTAAAGGGATGAGAGGGTTTAAAGGGACTGAGAGTATTTAAAGGGACTGAGAAGGTTTTAAAGGTGCTGAGAGGGTTTTAAGGGGGCTGAAGGTGTTTTAAAGGGGCTGAGAGGGTTTAAAGGGACTGAGAGTGTTTAAAGGGGCTGAGAGGGTTTTAAAGGGGCTGAGAGGGTTTAAAGGGGCTGAGAGGGTTTAAAGGGACTGAGAGTGTTTAAAGGGGCTGGGAGGGTTTAAAGGGACTGAGAGGGTTTAAAGGGACTGAGAGGGACTGAGAGGGTTTAAAATTGACTGAGAGTGTTTAAAGGGGCTGAGAGTGTTTAAAGGGACTGAGAAGGTTTTAAAGGTGCTGAGAGGGTTTTAAAGGGGCTGAAGGTGTTTTAAAGGGGCTGGGAGGGTTTAAAGGGACTGAGAGTGTTTAAAGGGGCTGAGAGTGTTTAAAGTGGCTGATAGGGTTTTAAAGGGACTGAGAGTTTTTAAAGTGGCTGAGAGGGTTTTAAAGGGACTGAGAGTGTTTAAAGTGGCTGAGAGGGTTTTAAAGGGACTGAGAGGGTTTTAAAGGGGCTGAGATTGTGTTAAAGGGACTGAGAGGGTTTTAAAGGGGCTGAGAGGGTTTAAAGTGGCTGAGAGAATTTCTAAAGGGGCTGAGAGGGTTTTAAAGGGACTGAGAGGGTTTAAAGGGACTGAGAGGGTTTAAAGGGACTGAGAGTGTTTAAAGGGACTGAGAGTGTTTAAAGGGACTGAGAGGGTTTAAAGGGACTGAGAGTGTTTAAAGGGACTGTGAGTGTTTAAAGGGGCTGAGAGGGTTTTAAAGGGGCTGGGAGGGTTTAAAGGGACTGAGAGGGTTTTAAAGGGACTGAGAGTGTTTAAAGGGACTGAGAAGGTTTTAAAGGTGCTGAGAGGGTTTTAAAGGGGCCGAAGGTGTTTTCAAGGGGCTGGGAGGGTTTAAAGGGACTGAGCGTGTTTAAAGGGTCTGAGAGTGTTTAAAGGGGCTGAGAGGGTTTTAAAGGGGCTGGGAGGGTTTAAAGGGACTGAGAGTGTTTAAAGGGACTGAGAGGCTTTAAAGGGACTGAGATGGTTTAAAATTGACTGAGAGTGTTTAAAGGGGCTGTGAGGGTTTAAAGGGACTGAGAGTGTTTAACCGGATTGAGATTGTTTAAAGGGGCTGAGAGCGTTCAAAGGGGCTGAGAGTGTTTTAAAGTGGCTGAAAGGGTTTTAAAGGGACTGAGAGTGTTTAAAGTGGCTGAGAGGGTTTTAAAGGGACTGAGAGGGTTTTTAAGGAACGGAGAGTGTTTTAAAGGGGCTGAGATTGTGTTAAAGGTGCTGAGAGCGTTTAAAGGGACTGAGAGCGCTTTAAAGGGGCTGACAGGGTTTAAAGGGACTGAGAGGGTTTAAAGGGGCTGAGAGGTTTTTAAAGTGGCTGAGAGGGTTTTAAAGGGACTGAGAGGGTTTTAAAGGGGCTGAGATTGTGTTAAAGGGACTGAGAGGGTTTTAAAGGGGCTGAGAGGGTTTAAAGGGGCTGAGAGAATTTTTAAAGGGGCTGAGAGGGTTTTAAGGGAGCTGGGAGGGTTTTAAAGGGACTGAGAGTGTTTAAAGGTGCTGAGAGGTTTTTAAATGGGCTGGGAGTGTTTAAAGGGACTGAGAGGGTTTTAAAGGGACTGAGAGTGTTTAAAGGGATGAGAGGGTTTTAAAGGGACTGAGAGTGTTTAAAGGGATGAGAGGGTTTAAAGGGGCTGAGAGTGTTTTAAAGGGGCTGAGAGGGTTTTAAAGGGGCTGATAGGGTTTTAAAGCAACTGAGAGAGTTTTAAAGGGACTGAGAGAGTTTAAAGGGACTGAGAGTGTTTAAAAGGGCTAAGAGTGTTTTAAAGGGGCTGAGAGGGTTTTAAAGGGGCTGAGTGGGTTTTAAAGGGGCTGGGAGGGTTTTAAAGGGACTGAGAGTGTTTAAAGGGGCTGAGAGGGTTTAAAGGGACTGAGAGGGTTTTTAAGAGACTGAGAGGGTTTAAAGGGGCTGAGAGAGTTTTTAAAGGGGCTGAGAGGGTTTTAAAGGAGCTGGGAGGGTTTAAAGGGACTGAGAGGGTTTTAAAGGGACTGAGAGTGTTTAAAGGGGCTGAGAGAGTTTTTAAAGGGGCTGAGAGGGTTTCAAAGGAGCTGGGAGGGTTTAAAGGGACTGAGAGGGTTTTAAAGGGACTGAGAGTGTTTAAAGGGGCTGAGAGGTTTTTAAAGTGGCTGGGAGTGTTTAAAGGGACTGAGAGGGTTTTAAAGGGACTGAGAGTGTTTAAAAGGATGAGAGGGTTTAAAGGGGCTGAGAGTATTTAAAGGGACTGTGAGTGTTTAAAGGGGCTGAGAGGGTTTTAAAGGGGCTGGGAGGGTTTAAAGGGGTTGAAGGTGTTTTAAAGGGGCTGGGAGGGTTTAAAGGGACTGAGAGTGTTTAAAGGGGCTGAGAGTGTTTAAAGGGGCTGAGAGGGTTTTAAAGGGGCTGGGAGGGTTTAAAGGGACTGAGAGGGTTTAAAGGGACTGAGATGGTTTAAAATTGACTGAGAGTGTTTAAAGGGGCTGAGAGGGTTTAAAGTGGCTGAGAGAATTTCTAAAGGGGCTGAGAGGGTTTTAAAGGGGCTGAGAGGGTTTAAAGGGACTGAGAGTGTTTAAAGGGACTGAGAGTGTTTAAAGGGACTGAGAGGGTTTTAAAGGGACTGAGAGGGTTTTAAAGGGACTGAGAGTGTTTAAAGGGACTGAGAAGGTTTTAAAGGTGCTGAGAGGGTTTTAAAGGGGCCGAAGGTGTTTTCAAGGGGCTGGGAGGGTTTAAAGGGACTGAGAGTGTTTAAAGGGTCTGAGAGTGTTTAAAGGGGCTGAGAGGGTTTTAAAGGGGCTGGGAGGGTTTAAAGGGACTGAGAGTGTTTAAAGGGACTGAGAGGCTTTAAAGGGACTGAGATGGTTTAAAATTGACTGAGAGTGTTTAAAGGGGCTGTGAGGGTTTAAAGGGACTGAGAGTGTTTAACCGGATTGAGATTGTTTAAAGGGGCTGAGAGCGTTCAAAGGGGCTGAGAGTGTTTTAAAGTGGCTGATAGGGTTTTAAAGGGACTGAGAGTGTTTAAAGTGGCTGAGAGGGTTTTAAAGGGACTGAGAGGGTTTTTAAGGAACGGAGAGGGTTTTAAAGGGGCTGAGATTGTGTTAAAGGTGCTGAGAGCGTTTAAAGGGACTGAGAGCGCTTTAAAGGGGCTGACAGGGTTTAAAGGGACTGAGAGGGTTTAAAGGGGCTGAGAGGTTTTTAAAGTGGCTGAGAGGGTTTTAAAGGGACTGAGAGGGTTTTAAAGGGGCTGAGATTGTGTTAAAGGGACTGAGAGGGTTTTAAAGGGGCTGAGAGGGTTTAAAGGGGCTGAGAGAATTTTTAAAGGGGCTGAGAGGGTTTTAAGGGAGCTGGGAGGGTTTTAAAGGGACTGAGAGTGTTTAAAGGGGCTGAGAGGTTTTTAAATGGGCTGGGAGTGTTTAAAGGGACTGAGAGGGTTTTAAAGGGACTGAGAGTGTTTAAAGGGATGAGAGGGTTTAAAGGGGCTGAGAGTGTTTTAAAGGGATGAGAGGGTTTAAAGGGACTGAGAGTGTTTAAAGGGGCTGAGAGCGTTCAAAGGGGCTGAGAGTGTTTAAAGTGGCTGATAGGGTTTTAAAGGGACTGAGAGGGTTTAAAGTGGCTGATAGGGTTTAACGTGGCTGAGAGAATTTCTAAAGGGGCTGAGAGGGTTTTAAAGGGGCTGAGAGGGTTTAAAGGGACTGAGAGTGTTTAAAGGGACTGAGAGGGTTTTAAAGGGACTGAGAGGGTTTTAAAGGGACTGAGAGTGTTTAAAGGGACTGAGAAGGTTTTAAAGGTGCTGAGACGGTTTTAAAGGGGCCGAAGGTGTTTTCAAGGGGCTGGGAGGGTTTAAAGGGACTGAGAGTGTTTAAAGGGTCTGAGAGTGTTTAAAGGGGCTGAGAGGGTTTAAAGGGACTGCGAGTGTTTAAAGGGACTGAGAGGCTTTAAAGGGACTGAGATGGTTTAAAATTGACTGAGAGTGTTTAAAGGGGCTGTGAGGGTTTAAAGGGACTGAGAGTGTTTAAAGGGGCTGAGAGGGTTTTAAAGGGGCTGGGAGGGTTTAAAGGGACTGAGAGGGTTTAAAGGGACTGAGATGGTTTAAAATTGACTGAGAGTGTTTAAAGGGGCTGTGAGGGTTTAAAGGGACTGAGAGTGTTTAACCGGATTGAGATTGTTTAAAGGGGCTGAGAGCGTTCAAAGGGGCTGAGAGTGTTTAAAGTCGCTGAGAGGGTTTTAAAGAGACTGAGAGGGTTTTGAAGGAACGGAGAGGGTTTTAAAGGGGCTGAGATTGTGTTAAAGGGACTGAGAGCGTTTAAAGGGACTGAGAGCGCTTTAAAGGGGCTGACAGGGTTTAAAGGGACTGAGAGGGTTTAAAGGGGCTGAGAGGTTTTTAAAGTGGCTGAGAGGGTTTTAAAGGGGCTGAGATTGTGTTAAAGGGACTGAGAGGGTTTTAAAGGGGCTGAGAGGGTTTAAAGGGGCTGAGAGAATTTTTAAAGGGGCTGAGAGTGTTTTAAGGGAGCTGGGAGGGTTTTAAAGGGACTGAGAGTGTTTAAAGGTGCTGAGAGGTTTTTAAATGGGCTGGGAGTGTTTAAAGGGACTGAGAGGGTTTTAAAGGGACTGAGAGTGTTTAAAGGGATGAGAGGGTTTAAAGGGGCTGAGAGTGTTTTTAAGGGACTGAGAGGGTTTTAAAGGGGCTGGGAGGGTTTAAAGGGACTGAGAGTGTTTAAAGGGACTGAGAGTGTTTAAAGGGACTGAGAAGGTTTTGAAGGTGCTGAGAGGGTTTTAAAGGGGCTGAAGGTGTTTTAAAGGGGCTGGGAGGGTTTAAAGGGACTGAGAGTGTTTAAAGGGGCTGAGAGTGTTTATAGGTACTGAGAGGGTTTAAAGGGACTGAGAGGGTTTAAAGGGGCTGAGAGTGCTTAAAGGGGCTGAGAGAGTTTTAAAGGGGCTGGGAGGGTTTAAAGGGACTGAGAGGGTTTTAAAGGGACTGAGAGTGTTTAAAGGGATGAGAGGGTTTAAAGGGGCTGAGAGTATTTAAAGGGACTGTGAGTGTTTAAAGGGGCTGAGAGGGTTTTAAAGGGACTGAGAGTGTTTAAAGGGACTGAGAAGGTTTTAAAAGTGCTGAGAGGGTTTTAAAGTGGCTGAAGGTGTTTTAAAGGGGCTGGGAGGGTTTAAAGGGACTGAGAGTGTTTAAAGGGGCTGAGAGTGCTTAAAGGGGCTGAGAGGTTTTTAAAGGGGCTGGGAGGGTTTAAAGGGACTGAGAGTTTTTATAGGTACTGAGAGGGTTTAAAGGGACTGAGAGGGTTTAAAGGGGCTGAGAGTGCTTAAAGGGGCTGAGAGGGTTTTAAAGGGGCTGGGAGGGTTTAAAGGGACTGAGAGTGTTTATAGGTACTGAGAGGGTTTCAAGGGACTGAGAGGGTTTAAAGGGACTGAGATGGTTTAAAATTGACTGAGAGTGTTTAAAGGGGCTGAGAGGGTTTTAAAGGGACTGAGAGTGTTTAAAGGGACTTAGAGGTTTTTAAAGGAACTGAGAGTGTTTAAAGGGGCTGAGAGGGTTTTAAAGGGGCTGAGAGTGTTTTTAAAGGGACTGAGAGTGTTTAAAGGGACTGAGAGTGTTTAAAGGGGCTGAGAGGGTTTTAAAGGGGCTGGGAGTGTTTAAAGGGACTGAGAGGGTTTTAAAGGGACTGAGAGGGTTTAAAGGGACTGAGAGGGTTTAAAGGGGCTGAGAGAATTTTTAAAGGGGCTGAGAGGGTTTTAAGGGAGCTGGGAGGGTTTAAAGGGACTGAGAGGGTTTTAAAGGGACTGAGAGTGTTTAAAGGGGCTGAGAGGTTTTTAAAGGGGCTGGGAGTGTTTAAAGGGACTGAGAGGGTTTTAAAGGGACTGAGAGTGTTTAAAGGGATGAGAGGGTTTAAAGGGGCTGAGAGGGTTTTAAAGGGACTGAGAGTGTTTAAAGGGATGAGAGGGTTTAAAGGGACTGAGAGTATTTAAAGGGACTGAGAAGGTTTTAAAGGTGCTGAGAGGGTTTTAAGGGGGCTGAAGGTGTTTTAAAGGGGCTGAGAGGGTTTAAAGGGACTGAGAGTGTTTAAAGGGGCTGAGAGGGTTTTAAAGGGGCTGAGAGGGTTTAAAGGGGCTGAGAGGGTTTAAAGGGACTGAGAGTGTTTAAAGGGGCTGGGAGGGTTTAAAGGGACTGAGAGGGTTTAAAGGGACTGAGAGGGACTGAGAGGGTTTAAAATTGACTGAGAGTGTTTAAAGGGGCTGAGAGTGTTTAAAGGGACTGAGAAGGTTTTAAAGGTGCTGAGAGGGTTTTAAAGGGGCTGAAGGTGTTTTAAAGGGGCTGGGAGGGTTTAAAGGGACTGAGAGTGTTTAAAGGGGCTGAGAGTGTTTAAAGTGGCTGATAGGGTTTTAAAGGGACTGAGAGTTTTTAAAGTGGCTGAGAGGGTTTTAAAGGGACTGAGAGTGTTTAAAGTGGCTGAGAGGGTTTTAAAGGGACTGAGAGGGTTTTAAAGGGGCTGAGATTGTGTTAAAGGGACTGAGAGGGTTTTAAAGGGGCTGAGAGGGTTTAAAGTGGCTGAGAGAATTTCTAAAGGGGCTGAGAGGGTTTTAAAGGGACTGAGAGGGTTTAAAGGGACTGAGAGGGTTTAAAGGGACTGAGAGTGTTTAAAGGGACTGAGAGTGTTTAAAGGGACTGAGAGGGTTTAAAGGGACTGAGAGTGTTTAAAGGGACTGTGAGTGTTTAAAGGGGCTGAGAGGGTTTTAAAGGGGCTGGGAGGGTTTAAAGGGACTGAGAGGGTTTTAAAGGGACTGAGAGTGTTTAAAGGGACTGAGAAGGTTTTAAAGGTGCTGAGAGGGTTTTAAAGGGGCCGAAGGTGTTTTCAAGGGGCTGGGAGGGTTTAAAGGGACTGAGCGTGTTTAAAGGGTCTGAGAGTGTTTAAAGGGGCTGAGAGGGTTTTAAAGGGGCTGGGAGGGTTTAAAGGGACTGAGAGTGTTTAAAGGGACTGAGAGGCTTTAAAGGGACTGAGATGGTTTAAAATTGACTGAGAGTGTTTAAAGGGGCTGTGAGGGTTTAAAGGGACTGAGAGTGTTTAACCGGATTGAGATTGTTTAAAGGGGCTGAGAGCGTTCAAAGGGGCTGAGAGTGTTTTAAAGTGGCTGAAAGGGTTTTAAAGGGACTGAGAGTGTTTAAAGTGGCTGAGAGGGTTTTAAAGGGACTGAGAGGGTTTTTAAGGAACGGAGAGTGTTTTAAAGGGGCTGAGATTGTGTTAAAGGTGCTGAGAGCGTTTAAAGGGACTGAGAGCGCTTTAAAGGGGCTGACAGGGTTTAAAGGGACTGAGAGGGTTTAAAGGGGCTGAGAGGTTTTTAAAGTGGCTGAGAGGGTTTTAAAGGGACTGAGAGGGTTTTAAAGGGGCTGAGATTGTGTTAAAGGGACTGAGAGGGTTTTAAAGGGGCTGAGAGGGTTTAAAGGGGCTGAGAGAATTTTTAAAGGGGCTGAGAGGGTTTTAAGGGAGCTGGGAGGGTTTTAAAGGGACTGAGAGTGTTTAAAGGTGCTGAGAGGTTTTTAAATGGGCTGGGAGTGTTTAAAGGGACTGAGAGGGTTTTAAAGGGACTGAGAGTGTTTAAAGGGATGAGAGGGTTTTAAAGGGACTGAGAGTGTTTAAAGGGATGAGAGGGTTTAAAGGGGCTGAGAGTGTTTTAAAGGGGCTGAGAGGGTTTTAAAGGGGCTGATAGGGTTTTAAAGCAACTGAGAGAGTTTTAAAGGGACTGAGAGAGTTTAAAGGGACTGAGAGTGTTTAAAAGGGCTAAGAGTGTTTTAAAGGGGCTGAGAGGGTTTTAAAGGGGCTGAGTGGGTTTTAAAGGGGCTGGGAGGGTTTTAAAGGGACTGAGAGTGTTTAAAGGGGCTGAGAGGGTTTAAAGGGACTGAGAGGGTTTTTAAGAGACTGAGAGGGTTTAAAGGGGCTGAGAGAGTTTTTAAAGGGGCTGAGAGGGTTTTAAAGGAGCTGGGAGGGTTTAAAGGGACTGAGAGGGTTTTAAAGGGACTGAGAGTGTTTAAAGGGGCTGAGAGAGTTTTTAAAGGGGCTGAGAGGGTTTCAAAGGAGCTGGGAGGGTTTAAAGGGACTGAGAGGGTTTTAAAGGGACTGAGAGTGTTTAAAGGGGCTGAGAGGTTTTTAAAGTGGCTGGGAGTGTTTAAAGGGACTGAGAGGGTTTTAAAGGGACTGAGAGTGTTTAAAAGGATGAGAGGGTTTAAAGGGGCTGAGAGTATTTAAAGGGACTGTGAGTGTTTAAAGGGGCTGAGAGGGTTTTAAAGGGGCTGGGAGGGTTTAAAGGGGTTGAAGGTGTTTTAAAGGGGCTGGGAGGGTTTAAAGGGACTGAGAGTGTTTAAAGGGGCTGAGAGTGTTTAAAGGGGCTGAGAGGGTTTTAAAGGGGCTGGGAGGGTTTAAAGGGACTGAGAGGGTTTAAAGGGACTGAGATGGTTTAAAATTGACTGAGAGTGTTTAAAGGGGCTGAGAGGGTTTAAAGTGGCTGAGAGAATTTCTAAAGGGGCTGAGAGGGTTTTAAAGGGGCTGAGAGGGTTTAAAGGGACTGAGAGTGTTTAAAGGGACTGAGAGTGTTTAAAGGGACTGAGAGGGTTTTAAAGGGACTGAGAGGGTTTTAAAGGGACTGAGAGTGTTTAAAGGGACTGAGAAGGTTTTAAAGGTGCTGAGAGGGTTTTAAAGGGGCCGAAGGTGTTTTCAAGGGGCTGGGAGGGTTTAAAGGGACTGAGAGTGTTTAAAGGGTCTGAGAGTGTTTAAAGGGGCTGAGAGGGTTTTAAAGGGGCTGGGAGGGTTTAAAGGGACTGAGAGTGTTTAAAGGGACTGAGAGGCTTTAAAGGGACTGAGATGGTTTAAAATTGACTGAGAGTGTTTAAAGGGGCTGTGAGGGTTTAAAGGGACTGAGAGTGTTTAACCGGATTGAGATTGTTTAAAGGGGCTGAGAGCGTTCAAAGGGGCTGAGAGTGTTTTAAAGTGGCTGATAGGGTTTTAAAGGGACTGAGAGTGTTTAAAGTGGCTGAGAGGGTTTTAAAGGGACTGAGAGGGTTTTTAAGGAACGGAGAGGGTTTTAAAGGGGCTGAGATTGTGTTAAAGGTGCTGAGAGCGTTTAAAGGGACTGAGAGCGCTTTAAAGGGGCTGACAGGGTTTAAAGGGACTGAGAGGGTTTAAAGGGGCTGAGAGGTTTTTAAAGTGGCTGAGAGGGTTTTAAAGGGACTGAGAGGGTTTTAAAGGGGCTGAGATTGTGTTAAAGGGACTGAGAGGGTTTTAAAGGGGCTGAGAGGGTTTAAAGGGGCTGAGAGAATTTTTAAAGGGGCTGAGAGGGTTTTAAGGGAGCTGGGAGGGTTTTAAAGGGACTGAGAGTGTTTAAAGGGGCTGAGAGGTTTTTAAATGGGCTGGGAGTGTTTAAAGGGACTGAGAGGGTTTTAAAGGGACTGAGAGTGTTTAAAGGGATGAGAGGGTTTAAAGGGGCTGAGAGTGTTTTAAAGGGATGAGAGGGTTTAAAGGGACTGAGAGTGTTTAAAGGGATGAGAGGGTTTAAAGGGGCTGAGAGTGTTTTTAAGGGACTGAGAGGGTTTTAAAGGGGCTGGGATGGTTTAAAGGGACTGAGAGGGTTTTAAAGGGACTGAGAGTGTTTAAAGGGACTGAGAAGGTTTTGAAGGTGCTGAGAGGGTTTTAAAGGGGCTGAAGGTGTTTTAAAGGGGCTGGGAGGGTTTAAAGGGACTGAGAGTGTTTAAAGGGGCTGAGAGTGTTTAAAGGGGCTGAGAGTGTTTATAGGTACTGAGAGGGTTTAAAGGGACTGAGAGGGTTTAAAGGGGCTGAGAGTGCTTAAAGGGGCTGAGAGAGTTTTAAAGGGGCTGGGAGGGTTTAAAGGGACTGAGAGGGTTTTAAAGGGACTGAGAGTGTTTAAAGGGATGAGAGGGTTTAAAGGGGCTGAGAGTATTTAAAGGGACTGTGAGTGTTTAAAGGGGCTGAGAGGGTTTTAAAGGGACTGAGAGTGTTTAAAGGGACTGAGAAGGTTTTAAAAGTGCTGAGAGGGTTTTAAAGTGGCTGAAGGTGTTTTAAAGGGGCTGGGAGGGTTTAAAGGGACTGAGAGTGTTTTAAAGGGGCTGAGAGTGCTTAAAGGGGCTGAGAGGTTTTTAAAGGGGCTGGGAGGGTTTAAAGGGACTGAGAGTTTTTATAGGTACTGAGAGGGTTTAAAGGGACTGAGAGTGTTTAAAGGGGCTGAGAGTGCTTAAAGGGGCTGAGAGGGTTTTAAAGGGGCTGGGAGGGTTTAAAGGGACTGAGAGTGTTTATAGGTACTGAGAGGGTTTCAAGGGACTGAGAGGGTTTAAAGGGACTGAGATGGTTTAAAATTGACTGAGAGTGTTTAAAGGGGCTGAGAGGGTTTAAAGGGACTGAGATGGTTTAAAATTGACTGAGAGTGTTTAAAGGGGCTGGGAGGGTTTAAAGGGACTGAGAGTGTTTATAGGTACTGAGAGGGTTTAAAGGGACTGAGAGGGTTTAAAGGGACTGAGATGGTTTAAAATTGACTGAGAGGGTTTAAAGGGGCTGTGAGGGTTTAAAGGGGCTGAGAGGGTTTTAAAGGAACTGAGAGTATTTAAAGGGGCTGAGAGGGTTTTAAAGGGGCTGAGAGTGTTTTTAAAGGGACTGAGAGTGTTTAAAGGGATGAGAGGGTTTAAAGGGGCTGAGAGTGTTTTAAAGGGGCTGAGAGTGTTTAAAGGGGCTGAGAGTGTTTAAAGGGGCTGAGAGGGTTTTAAAGGGGCTGATAGGGTTTTAAAGCAACTGAGAGAGTTTTAAAGGGACTGAGAGAGTTTAAAGGGACTGAGAGTGTTTAAAAGGGACTGAGAGTGTTTAAAGGGGGTGAGAGAGTTTTTACAGGGGCTGAGAGGGTTTTAAAGGGACTGAGAGGGTTTTAAAGGGACTGAGAGTGTTTAAAGGGGCTGAGAGGGTTTTAAAGGGACTGAGAGTGTTTAAAGGGGCTGAGAGGGTTTTAAAGGGACTGAGAGTGTTTAAAGGACTGAGAGTGTTTTAAAGGGGCTGAGAGAGTTTTTAAAGGGACTGAGAGGGTTTTAAAGGGACTGAGAGTGTTTAAAGGGGCTGAGAGGGTTTTAAAGGGACTGAGAGTGTTTAAAGGGACTGAGAGTGTTTAAAGGGGCTGAGAGGGTTTTAAGGGACTGAGAGGGTTTAAAGGGACTGAGAGTGTTTAAAGGGGCTGGGAGGGTTTAAAGGGACTGAGAGTGTTTAAAGGGGCTGAGAGGGTTTAAAGGGACTGAGAGTGTTTAAAGAGGCTGGGAGGGTTTAAAGGGACTGAGAGTGTTTAAAGGGACTGAGAGTGTTTAAAGGGACTGAGAGTGTTTAAAGGGGCTGAGAGGGTTTAAAGGGACTGAGAGTGTTTAAAGGGATGAGAGGGTTTAAAGGGACTGAGAGTGTTTAAAGGGACTGAGAGGGTTTAAAGAGGCTGAGAGGGTTTAAAATTGACTGAGAGTGTTTAAAGGGGCTTGGGGGTGGGGGTGGGGGGGGGGGTGGGGTTGGGGGGGTTGGGGTTGGGGGTGGGGGTGGGGGTGGGGGTGGGGTTGGGGGGGTTGGGGGGGTGGGGTTGGGGGTGGGGTTGGGGGTGGGGGTGGGGGTGGGGGTTGGGGTTGGGGGTGGGGTTGGGGGTGGGGGTGGGGGTGGGGTTGGGGGTGGGGGTGGGGGTGGGGGTGGGGGTGGGGGTTGGGGGGGTGGGGTTGGGGGGTGGGGTTGGGGGGGTTGGGGGTGGGGGTGGGGGTGGGGTTGGGGGTGGGGGTTCAGGGGGGTGGGGGTGGGGTTGGGGGTGGGGGTGGGATTGGGGGGGTGGGGGTTGGGGGTGGGGTTGGGGGTGGAGTTGGGGGTGGGGTTGGGGGTGGGGGGTGGGGGTGGGGGTGGAGTTGGGGGTGGGGTTGGGGGTGGGGTTGGGGGGTTTGGGGGGGGTGGGGGTTGGGGTGGGGTTGGGGGTGGGGGTGGGGTTGGGGGGGGTGGGGGTGGGGGTGGGGTTGGGGGTGGGGGTGGGGGTGGGGTTGGGGGTGGGGGGGGGTGGGGGTGGGGGTGGGGTGGGGGGGGTGGGGGTGGGGGTGTGGGTGGGGGTTGGGGGTGGGGTTGGGGGTGGGGGGGGGTGGGGGTGGGGGTGGGGGTGGGGTTGGGGGGGTTGGGGGGGGTTGGGGGTGGGGTTGGGGGTGGGGTTGGGGGGGGTGGGGGTGGTGTTGGGGGTGGGGTTGGGGGGGTTGGGGGTGGGGGTGGGGGTGGGGTTGGGGGTGGGGGTGGGGGTGGGGTTGGGGGTGGGGGTGGGGTTGGGGGTGGGGTTGGGGGTGGGGGGGTGGGGGTGGGGGTGGGGGTGGGGTTGGGGGGGGTGGGGGTGGGGGTGGGGGTGGGGGGTGGGGTTGGGGGGGGTGGGGGTGGGGGTTGGGGGGTGGGGGTGGGGTGGGGTTGGGGTTGGGGGGTTTGGGGGTGGGGGTGGGGTTGGGGGTGGGGTTGGGGGGGTTGGGGGTGGGGGGGGTGGGGGTGGGGTTGGGGGGGTTGGGGGGGTGGGGGAGTTGGGGGGGTTGGGGGTGGGGGTGGGGTTGGGGGGTTTGGGGGTGGGGGTGGGGTTGGGGTGGTTGGGGGTGGGGGTGGGGTTGGGGGGGGGGTGGGGGTGGGGTTGGGGGGGGTTGGGGGTGGGGGTGGGGTTGGGGGGGGGATGGGGGTGGGGTTGGGGGTGGGGTTGGGGGTGGGGTTGGGGGGGTGGGGGTGGGGTTGGGGGTGGGGGTTGGGGGGGGTGGGGGTGGGGTTGGGGGTGGGGGTGGGGGTGGGGTTGGGGGTGGGGGTGGGGGTGGGGTTGGGGGTGGGGGTGGGGGTGGGGGTGGGGGTGGGGTTGGGGGTGGGGTTGGGGTTGGGGGTGGGGTGGGGCTGGGGGGGTGGGGGTGGGGGTGGGGTTGGGGGGGGTGCGGGGTGGGGGGTGGGGTTGGGGTTGGGGGTGGGGGTGGGGGTGGGGGTGGGGGTGGTTGGGGGTGGGGTTGGGGGGGGTGGGGGTGGGGGTTGGGGGTGGGGGTGGGGGTGGGGGTGGGGTTGGGGGGTGGGGGTGGGGGTGGGGTTGGGGGTGGGGGGTGTTGGGGGTGGGGGGGTGGGGGTGGGGTTGGGGGTGGGGGTGTTGGGGGTGGGGGTGGGGTTGGGGGTGGGGGTGGGGTTGTGGGGGTGGGGTTGGGGGGGTGGGGTTGGGGGTGGGGGTGGGGTTGGGGGTGGGGGTGGGGTTGGGGGTGGGGTTGGGGGGTTTGGGGGTGGGGGTGGGGTTGGGGGGGTTGGGGGTGGTGGTGGGGTTGGGGGGGTGGGGGTGGGGGTGGGGGGTTTGGGGGTGGGGGTGGGGGTGGGGTTGGGGGGTTGGGGGGGTGGGGGGGGTGGGGGTGGGGTTGGGGGGTTGGGGGTGGGGGTGGGGTTGGGGGTGGGGGTGGGGGTGGGGTTGGGGGTGGGGGTGGGGATGGGGGTGGGGGTGGGGGTGGGGTTGGGGGTGGGGGTGGGGTTGGGGGGGTGGGGGGGGTGGGGGTGGGGTTGGGGGTGGGGTTGGGGGTGTTGGGGGTGGGGTTGGGGGGGGTGGGGTTGGGGTTGGGGGGGTTGGGGGTGGGGGTGGGGTTGGGGGGGTTGGGGGTGGGGTTGGGGTTGGGGGTGTGGGGTTGGGGGTGGGGGTGGGGTTGGGGGGTGGGGTTTGGGGGTGGGTGTGGGGTTGGGGGTGGGGTTGGGGGTTGGGTTGGGGGTTGGGGGGGTTGGGGGTGGGGTTGGGGGGGGTGGGGTTGGGGTTGGGGGGGTTGGGGGTGGGGGTGGGGTTGGGGGGGTTGGGGGTGGGGTTGGGGTTGGGGGGGTGGGGTTGGGGGTGGGGGTGGGGTTGGGGGTGGGGTTGGGGGGTGGGGGTGGGGTTGGGGGTGGGGTTGGGGGTTGGGGGGTTGGGGGTGGGGTTGGGGGGGTTGGGGGTGGGGTTGGGGGGGTTGGGGGTGGGGGTTGGGGGTGGGGTTGGGGTTGGGGTTGGGGGGTGGGTTTGGGGGGGTTGGGGTGGGGGTGGGGTTGGGGGGGTTGGGGGTGGGGTTGGGGGGGTTGGGGGTGGGGTTGGGGGGGTTGGGGGTGGGGTTGGGGGGGTTGGGGGTGGGGGGTGGGGTTGGGGGTGGGGGTGGGGTTGGGGGTGGGGTTGGGGTTGGGGGTTGGGGGTGGGGGTGGGGTTGGGGGGGTGGGGTTGGGGTTGGGGGTGGGGTTGGGGGGGTGGGGGTGGGGTTGGGGGGGGTGGGGGTGGGGTTGGGGGGGTTGGGGGTGGGGGTGGGGTTGGGGGGGTGGGGGGTGGGGTTGGGGGGGGGTGGGGTTGGGGTTGGGGGTGGGGTTGGGGGGGTGGGGGTTGGTGTTGGGGGGGTGGGGGTGGGGTTGGGGTGGGGTTGGGGGGGTGGGGGTGGGGTTGGGGGGGTGTGAGGGTGGGGTTGGGGGGGGTGGGGGTGGGGTTGGGGTGGGGTTGGGGGGGTGGGGGTTGGGGTTGGGGGGGTGGGGGTGGGGTTGGGGGGGTTGGGGGTGGGGGTGGGGTTGGGGTTGGGGGGTTGGGGGTGGGGGTGGGGGGGGGGGGTGGGGTTGGGGGGGGTTGGGGGGTGGGGGGGGGGTGGGGGTGGGGGTGGGGGTGGGGGTGGGGTTGGGGGGGTTGGGGGGGTTGGGGGTGGGGGTGGGGGTTGGGGGGGTTTGGGGGTGGGGGTGGGGTTGGGGTGGTTGGGGGGTGGGGGTGGGGTTGGGGGGGGGTGGGGTTGGGGGGGGGTTGGGGGTGGGGGTGGGGTTGGGGGGATGGGGGTGGGGTTGGGGGTGGGGTTGGGGGTGGGGTTGGGGGGGTGGGGGGTGGGGTGGGGGTGGGGTTGGGGGGGTTGGGGGGGGGTGGGGGGTGGGGTGGGGGTGGGGTTGGGGGTGGGGGTTGGGGTGGGGTGGGGGTGGGGGGTGGGGGTTGGGGGGGGTTGGGGGTGGGGTTGGGGGGGTGGGGTGGGGGTGGGGTGGGGTTGGGGTGGGGTGGGGTTGGGGGTGGGGTTGGGGGGTTGGGGGTGGGGGTGGGGTTGGGGGGTTGGGGGTGGGGGTGGGGTTGGGGGGGTGGGGGTTGGGGGTGGGGGTGGGGTTGGGGGGGTTGGGGGTGGGGGTGGGGTTGGGGGGTGGGGGTTGGGGGGTGGGGGGTTTGGGGGTTGGGGGTTGGGGGTGGGGTTGGGGGGGTGGGGGTGGGGTTGGGGGGTGGGGGTGGGGTTGGGGGGGTGGGGTGGGGTGGGGTGGGGTTGGGGGTGGGGGTGGGGATGGGGGGTGGGGGTGGGGGTGGGGTTGGGGGGGGTGGGGATGGGGGTGGGGTGGGGGTGGGGTTGGGGGGTGGGGGTGGGGTTGGGGGGGGTGGGGTTGGGGTTGGGGGGGTTGGGGGTGGGGTTGGGGTTGGGGTTGGGGTGGGGGTGGGGTTGGGGTTGGGGGTGGGGGTGGGGGTTGGGGGGGTTGGGGGTTGGGGGGGTGGGGGTTGGGGGTTGGGGGGGTTGGGGGTGGGGTTGGGGGGGTTGGGGGTGGGGTTGGGGGGGTTGGGGGTGGGGGTGGGGTTGGGGTTGGGGGTGGGGGTGGGGTTGGGGGGGGTGGGGGTGGGGTTGGGGGGGTGGGGTTGGGGTTGGGGGGTGGGGGGGTTGGGGTTTGGGG
Organism: Isurus oxyrinchus; assembly: GCA_026770705.1. Taxonomy (NCBI): domain Eukaryota; kingdom Metazoa; phylum Chordata; class Chondrichthyes; order Lamniformes; family Lamnidae; genus Isurus; species Isurus oxyrinchus. The sequence goes on from JANJGN010000409.1 coordinate 532,557, forward strand.
TGGGGTTGGGGGGGTGGGGTGGGGGGTTGGGGGGTGGGGGTGGGGTTGGGGGGGTGGGGGTTGGGGTTGGGGGGGTGGGGGTGGGGTTTGGGGTGGGGTTGGGGGGGGGGGGTGGGGGTGGGGGTGTGGGTTGGGGGGGTGGAGGGTGGGGTTGGGGGGTGGGGGTGGGGTTGGGGGTGGGGTTGGGGGGGTGGGGGTTGGGGTTGGGGGTGGGGGTTGGGGGTGGGGGTGTTGGGGTGGGGGTGGGGGTGGGGGTGGGGGTGGGGGTGGGGGTGGG